>LATX02000144.1:600000-935903 GCA_001466705.2 Moniliophthora roreri
TACCGTTAACTGCCCTGGGATTAGAAATCCCATAGCTGTGACGTCAACAGCAATCTGGTTGAGGCAGTAGTTTGCCCCACTCATCAGACTTTTGAAATGTTCATGTTGTCGTTGGACAAATTGGTAGTCAGAGATGAGATGGTCGATGAGGGGGAAGTTTCATGCGGCTTCGATGATCCATCCTCGATAAGTGGTGTTATTGAGGAGAAAGAGGAGCTGGGGAGTGGTGGGGCGGAGGTTTTCATAGGTGAATGATTGAGACATTGTGTGATTGGATTGGTGAGGATATTCCTAAGTTTGTTGGCCTTTTTATAATCGGCTAGGGTCTCTTTCACATTACAAAAGTCCTTTGTCCTTAGCCATTTATTTTCCACAGATGGATATCCCTTCCATGCAACTAGGAATTTTCTGGGGTTCTTTCTCGGGGAATGTCTGATAATGGCTTCTATCTCGTGTTCTTCCTGTCCTTCCACGATGTCAGGCAGTGGTTTTAGGAAATTCTTCCCATGTACTTCATTTTCTCTATAAGGAGATAGAAGTGAGGTGTGGAATACTGGGTGGATCTTCTATTGTTTCAGTAAAGTGAGTTTGTATGTTACCGGTCCTAAGACAGCTTCTATACAGAATGGTCCTTCTCTTTTTGGGGTGAGCTTCTTTGATGGGTACCCGAACAAGAGGTTTTTCTCTTCAAGCCATACTTTTTGTCCTATGGTAAAGGGCTCAGAAAGTCATCTGGCACTTCCTTCTATCTTTTTCTGTGCTAGCTCCATAAGAGAAAAGGTTTCTTCTCGAAGTCTCTTTAATTCAGTGAGTCGCATTTCTATGGAGGGAATCGAAGTTTTGTGGAATGCAGTGGGAATAGGTCTGGGGTTGTATCCCATCATGAGATAGAATGGGGATCGTTTCAGGGTAGAGTGGGTTCAGTTATTGTGCGTGAATTCTGCAAATGGAAGAAGTTTGGCCCATTTGTCTTGTTGATGGGAACAAAACATTCGAAGGAAGGTTTCCAATTCTTGGTTAACTCTTTCAGATTCTCCATCTGTTTGAGGGTGAAAGGCGGTACTCATCATGTGTTTGATGCCTAATTGCTTTCCTAATTCCTGGAACACATTGGCAGCAAAGTGTGGGTCTCTATCGGAGATTATTTTGTCTAGTAATCCGAATCTTTTGTATATGTTATTGAGAATAAGGGTTGCAGTATGTTCGGCATTGATTGTTTTGTTGCAGAGTATGAAAATTACCCCCTTTATACAGGAGTGGTCCACTATGACTAAAATTGAATTGTATCCATCCGATTCTGGCAAGTCTGTGATTAAATCCATAGTTATCTTTGAAAACGGTAATGCATCTTTTTCCCCTTCAATGGGTAATAATGGAACTTTAGTTGGGTGTGTTCAGCTCTTGCTTTCTTGACAGGTTGCACATCCGTCAACGAAAGTTTTGATGTACTTTGCCATTCCTGGCCACCAGAAGTCCGTGGCAACTTGTTCTAATGTGTTGAATGTCCCAGGTGTCCTATCCCTTTTGCCTTATGTATTTGTTTTACGATTTGTCATCGGAGATCACCTTTGTCTGGTACAAAGGCTCTATTTTTGTAGAATAACATGCTGTCTTGTATTGTCCAGTCTTGCAGCGCTGATTTGATTGGTGGTGGCCCCTTTCTTAGAATCATCCTCATTGCTTCATTGTATAATGTTTCTCCTTTCAGGTTTTCTGATATTTCATTGTGCAGTTTGATATCCATTGATCGTATGAAGAACTTATCTGGTAGTACCACAACATCATCGTTATCATTTTCGTTGTTGTCAATGTGATCCAGTCTTCTGGATAATGCATCTGATTGCGTCATTTTAGTACCCATGGTATGGATGAGGTGAAGGTCGAATTCTGATAAGAATAGTGTCCATCTCGCTTGTCTCCAGTTTAATTTTTGGGGTGATTTGAAAAAGGTAAGGTTCTTGTGATCAGATAGAATAGTAATTGGATGCTTTCCTCCCATGAGGTAATGTCACCGGGACTCCAGTGCTCTGACGATACTGAAGAGCTCTGTCATAAATCTCATAATTCCTTACTGTTGGTGTGAGAGAATGTGAAATACAGCCACATGGATGCCATTCCCCATCTGTCCCTTGTTGTCTGAGAACTGCTTCTGTTGCCCATTTGGATGCATCACATTCTATCAAGAAGGGTTTTTCAGTATCCAGCATGATCAGTATGGGTTTGGAGAGGAACTTCCATTTTAGCGCATCAAACACTACTTGACATTCTTTTGTCCATTCAAACTTGGTATTCTTCTTCGTTAGGTTATTGAGTGGTCTGGCTAGTTCTGAAAAGTGTCCGATGAATTTTCTGTAGAAGTTTCCAAATCCAAGGAAGGATCAGACTCCTCTGACTGTTGTGGGCAGTTTCCAATCTCATATACCTGCTAGTTTTACTAGGTCCATGCCAATATATCCAGGCCGAATGATCATGCTGAGGAAATCTATTTCTGTGATGTTGAACCAACACTTTTCGGGCTTGAGGAACAGGTCATGTAGTCGTAGACATTCTAGAACTTGGATAGTTCTTTTCTTGTGAGTTTTCAGATCCAGGGAGAATATTAGGATATCGTCCATATAGATGACTATCCATCCTTCCTCAATATAATCAGCAAAAATGTTGTTCATGAATGATTGAAACATAGCTAGAGAGTTAGACAATCCAAAGAACATCACCATTGGTTCGAAAAGTCCTTTGTTTGTCTTGAATGCTGCTTTCCATTGGTCTCCATCTTTGATCTGTATGTTGTTGTAACCATTTCATAAGTCTAATTTGGTGAAATATTGTGCTCCCTTGAGTTTGTCAATAAGGTCTGATACTAAGGGTAATGGGTACACATTTTTGATTGTCCCTTTGTTGAGTTCTCTATAATCTTGACATGGTCTGAAAGCTCCTTTTTCCTTCTTTGATACAAAGAAGAAGGGGGAGGCCATAGGGGATTTCGAAGGTCAGATGTAATGTTTTCAGAGGTTATCAGAGAGGAATTTGTTCTAGAGTTGTTGTTCTATTGGGGAAAGGGGATAGATTTTGCAGTTGAGGGTTTCCATTCCTGGTTTCAGGTCAATGGCATGATTGTAAGGTCTGGATTCTGGGAATCTTTCGGAGGCGTGTTTTTCAAATTACCATTTATACTCGATTAGGTAGTCTGGAACCAGTTCTTTGATAGGTTTCTTTTCGTTGGTCTTCTGATTGTGTTCTAGCATTTGTGATACTGAAGTCTTTGCTCTGATGAGAAGTTCTGATGGAGTCTGATCTAGAATCCCTCTGAAACGTCAGATGTTGATTTTTTTTCAAGGTGGAATTTCGATTTTCCCATGTGTCCAATCAATCCGTGGGTTGTAGTGTCATAACCACAGCATTCCAAGGATAATTTGTTCTCCTCCTAGTCCCAAGACCATGAGGTCTTCCATCATTCTTTGATCTCCTATCAGAAATGTTACTCTAGCTGTATGTGTGACGTATGCTGCCGTGTTCAGAGTTCTGTCTACATTGAGGACTTTAACCCGTTTTCTTAATTTGAAGAGGAGTAAACGTAACTTTCAGGCTGTTACTTGGCTAATGAAGTTTCCTTCTGCTCCTGAATCAAGAAGTGCTAATTTTTTGACAATTTGATCTCCAGTATAGAGTGCCAGTGGAATACGCATAGAATTTCGTTCCATTGCGGCTGCTACAGTAACACTAGAGATACAGATAGGCAGAGGAGACATCGAGCTCAACTGCCACACTAAAAACCCTCTCCTTCCATAAGGTCCAAGATCTGAGTTTGTTCTTCTTCAGAGAAGTTTCGGTAGATAGCACGAATCTGATGATATGCATCTTTAGGGGTGTTTTTCTTGGGGTGTTCCTTTCTGCCTTCATTCTTCGGCTTCTCTGGGCAATCCTTGCTAATATGTCCAGGTTTACTACATCTGTAGCATAACCCCTTTCAGCGGTATTCCATTGACTCTGCATCAGAAAGTCGATTAACTTTAGTGTTGGGTTTTGTGGCTTGTTTGGTTCTTTCTCCTTCAGTGATGGCCTTCATGGTGAGCCACATGTTGTTGTACTTTCGGGCCCAGGTATACCATCCTTTGATAGTGGTTGGTTGGTCAGGATAGGAAAGGCACGCCTTGAGGAGTCCCAGGTTCATTCCGGCCATAAAGTGGTCAATGAGGGCCTGATCATCATACTTGGTGTCAGCCACAAGAAGCCAAAAACTGGTAATGTACCCATCAATATGGCCGCTGCTTTGTTTCAGTTTCTTCATCTTAAGGCGGGAGTCGGTTCCCTGATCAACGGGTTTGAAGGCTTTGTTGAAATCTTCGAGGAACTCTTCCCAAGTGAGAACATGGATCTGGTCTTCGGGTTTCGTATCGGCTGGTTCTAGACTCTTCACCAGAAGGGAGGCCTTGTATTCTTTAGTCTTGGCTTCCATCCATCTTGCTGCCATGCCGTCTTTCATGTATGACAGCATGAACAGGATTTTTTGTTTGTCATCTGGGTAAATGGTGTCATTAGCCATAAGGTATAGATCAACCTCTGTAAGGAAGGTACTAGCCTTGGCTGGGGTTCCATCGAAACTATTTGGAACTGCTATCTTGTTTTCCTTTTTCTTTTCTCCATTGGTCATTTGAAGAGTGTGAAGCACTGTAATCAAATCCTGCAATGATGCATTCGTTGACTGAGTGGTCATTGGAGAAGTTGGTTTGGAAGGTAAGATGGTTGAATCAGGTTCTTCCAGTGTTCTGGTTTCTAATTGCCTGTCTGAGGACAATGGTGAATTCAGAGTTTCAAAGTGTTGGGTCAGTGTTACTGTTTCTGTAGTCTGGAAGCTCATCCATTCCTGAGAATGCTCCCGCAACTATCAGGAAGATGTTTGAGTCGATGTTCTCCTTTCATCCTTGGATACACTGAAGCCTGTCGTGAAGTTGAGTGTCTGTCTGGTTCTGGACCAGGTTCTGGGTGGTCTGGTCATCTGTGTTTCTAATTCCTCCCTTGCCTGTTCCTCAGCAAGGATCTGTAGTCTTTGGATTCTCTGCTCAAATGTGAGTTCTTCTTCTGGAGTAATAAGAAGAAATGTTCTCCTTTCTTGTTCCAGGCTCAAAGGGTCTTCAGTGGTCGTTTGCCGATGTCGGGACGTGATGTCGTCTTCGGGGTGCCTAAACCTGAGAAGGTCAGCAAGATCAGCTTGACCTAATGTTATGCAAGTCCTTCGCTGATAACACTAAGTTCAAGTTTGAGCTTGATTCGCGAGTTCCAAAGTCAATAGACTTGGACAGATGACTTAGGAATGAGGATCAGAGGTGAAGAACAAGGTTGTGATAAGCTTTAACCAGGTCAAGCTAGAGAAGCTTGTCTTCTGGCTATTCAGTTTAAATACAAGAAGCTTCTAACTAATGACTAAGTACTCAGAACTATAATTAGCTACAATGAGTCATCAAAGTGAGGCTTGGTAAGAAAGAACAATATGGAAGGAATTTGTAAGTAAAAAGAATGTTTGACTACACAGGAATAGTAAAGAAAGAATTTATATACATGAGGTGCCCAATAAGTCCTTGGAGTTTCCGATGTTGTAACAAAATTGACTTGTTTTCCTATATGGAAGTGTTACTATTATGTGTACTTTGCCATTATTATTTTCCACAATTTCAATGTCACTAAACTTAATATTTAGCACTTCATCTATTTGCAAGAGACATGCAAGTGCAATAGTATATGCAAGGTGGAGCAAGTGGTGAAATGGTGGGCCAGGACAGCCCTGCTTGTGAGCAGCATTCTTAAGAAGGGCATTGGGTGGGAGAGGGTTCCAGTTCTCTGATCAAGTGTTAGAATCATACATTTTGCTGATTATTTCCTGTCCAGAGTCCTGTAGATGAGGGTGATAGATGAACTTTGGTGCAGAGTCACTCACCAGGGTAATTGCACAAGCACTAATAGCCTGTTCACTACTTTTGACCTACAACTTATCATAAATATCAATGAGAATCAGTAAATATGGGTTCATACCTTTCAGTGATGTAAACTGACCATGTAGAGTGAAACCTGCTGCAAGACAGAGGGATTGCTCTTCTACATTCCAGTTATCTCACTTTGATGCCATAGTGTGTTTCCAAGCCCACATAGTTGTCTGAATGCAAACATGGCAGCAGCTCACATCTTCTGTGCATGGCTGTATGTTTTGCACACTTTGGTCTCAGGTCTGATTGTGCTGTCCAGCTTGATTGAATCACACCTGTATAAACATGTAAGTCAGAAATAACCAAAAATAGAAGTGAGTGAAGCACTTATAAGTCCATAATCCATGCTGAAATCATGTCCAGTAAGCCTTTGTGGAGGCTTGCTCTGAAGAATATTTCATCTGGCCCAATTAACTTGTGGTCCTTGAGCCACTTCTCACACTGTCTGATCAAGCTTGCACAATGTGAACATCCCAGACCAAGCATGGTGTCTGAGTGGACTTACCTCTGATAATTCCTTAGCATGTTATTGCTAACACTTTTTGATGCCTCCTTGACAGCTCTGAGATTCAGTGCATTAGGCATTGGACTGCTAGCTGTGCCATCAGTTGCTGTTGCAAGTTGGGTGGCTGGGAGCTCAAACAATGCTGCATTATTAGTCATGCAACTCTTTGCCTCAGTGTCAGTGTTGGTATCAGTGAGAGGTACAGAGTATGCCTCTCGTTCACTATTCAGATCATCCTCAGCCATTTCATTCAACCTTTCACCTTCTTGACTGTATCCAGAAATGACTTGGCAAAGGCCAGCAAAGGCTTTCATCACCGTATTGAGCTGGAATGAGTTGGCCAAGGCACAAGGTGTGTTCAGAGCAGTGCCAGTGGATTTACCAGAGGTTTTGCTGGACTGATTCTTTGTGAATTTACTCTGAGCAGCCATAGCTAGAGTCAATGCAAGAGAGTGTGTGGGAGAGGGAATAATGTTTCAAATCTTGCCAGCTTGCTTTTATCTTCTCTGTAAACCATGACACTAACCAATGCAGTGGAAGCCATTACAAGAGTAAATCCTAATGTTAGGCCTCATGCATTATAGGAAAAATGAAAAATAATAGATTCTAGCTATGCTCTAGAATGTGGTACAATGAGGATGGTTGAAGCAAAGATGTCTGGAGAGTCTTAAGTCAGTTCACACTAGCATAGTGACATAATGATAGTCACATACCTGAAAAACCCAGCTGCAGTGATAGTGTTATCCAGTGCCATTAATTTTAGGTCAACAGACAGTGTGTAAACCTGGGAGAAGAGAAGGCATAATGTTTCCATCAACATGACACTACTAGAAGATGATTAGAGCCAGTCACAAAGGTGCAGAGAGAGATACAAAGAGCATGTACTGTTCCCAACACTAATCTCTTAAGTCATCCCTGTTGCCCAATAACTGAAGATTGAAGAACCTGTTGAGAAAAAGATATCTTTGAATAAGCTTGACAACAAATAGAATAGCTATTGCTCACTAAAAAAAAGCCAGTGAAAGGAAATTTGGGGTAAGGAAAAGACAAGAGATGCCAAAGACCAAGGCCTCTTCTTTTGGGACAGGTTTGTCTTTCTGGCAAGCCCAAAGTGCTTCTAGATAGTCTGAAGAGAGTAAAAAGACAGAATGGTGAAGAGTGAAAAAGACAAATGACACTTGAGGTAACCTGCAGTGGGCTCTGAGAAAAAAAGTGCCCAGTACCACAATGAGCACTCCTCAAGCACTCAGCTTCTTGAAAGCTTCTTTTCAACTCAGATTGGTTTCATTATTGACCTCTGTCACCCACCTACACTCTCAGCACTCCCTCAATGCAAACAACATATGAAACTGCCTTATATCAAGAGGAATTCAGGTTAGTGTTGTGCTCTCTCCTTCTTACTTCCTGCAACTTCAATTTTCTGTGTATCTCTACATTTTCATGGGGTGCTACATGCCACTACATCTGTTACACCTGTATAACTCAACTCAGCCATAACCTGTACAAGACCTTGTACAAGGACTGCCTATGTGTCCCTCCTACCATATCTTACATGTTTTATTAATCTCCACACTGTACATCTTATAGCACATTTTTCCTGTAGCAACATCTTGGTCATTGTCCTCATGGACTGCACATGTTCTCCACATTGTACCCTCTCCCAGTAGATATAAACTGCTGTATTCTACCAGTATACCCCAAGTAGAAAATTAATATTGTTCTACACTCTACTCCTCTCTACTCTATCTTCTCTCTCAGCCTCACTCATGCAGAGACCCTTCATCTTGGCTGAGTTCTGTAGTTCAGTAGTGCTGTTGCCGAAAGCTTCAGCAAACTTAACCCTCTTGTACAGTGATCTTCATACAGCACTCTCCTTGTCATTCAGCTATACTTGTCCTTGTCCTTTCCCTTTCTTGCATAGTCCTAACAATATCTCATCTTAACACTCTCTCATTCCCAAGCCAAGAGTCACAGTCTTCTGACCTACAACTGGGCTCTTTGTTGCCCCCCTCTCTCTTGACTGTTCTCATCATTGTTGCCTCTTTTCAATGCTACTTTCATCCTCAGTCCTTCCTCTTTGCCTCTATCCTCCTGTCAACTGTTTTCTTGGGACATCCACATGCTCTCTGTTTGGTTTCCACCTTCTGCTTTTCCCTGTCATGCTCACTTGTGTCTCACTGCTTGGCCTCCTTCAGCCCATCCAAGTTTTCACTCCCTTTCTAAGCAGCTTGACTTGGCTCATTTTGTTTGGTAAGGGCCCCAACAGTCACACTGTGACCTTTTTGTCTTTTTTGGTGTTCAGAGTCACACTTCTCAGTGTGCACTGCATTTATTTTTTCAGTGCATGCAGTGTTCACACTCATGTAGCCCAAGTCTGATCATGTTCTCAAGGACTTATTGGTGTTGATATTGGCCTATTTTTATTTTTTGCCTCTTTTTTGCCTGTCCCTTTTTGGTAGTCAGGCTCCCAATTTATCTCAAATTTCTTCACTCACTTGTTTGGTGCCATTTCAATTGAGATACACTCTATTTGCAAGCCTTACTAAATATATTTACATTTGGATGAGGAATGACAGAGCTCAATAGGCTAGGAACTTTCTCAGGCTCAAACCCATTGGTGCATCTCACTTTTCAGCCAAAAATGCCTAAAAAGGTCAGAGAAGCAGACTAAAATACTTGTTTTTCCCAATGGCCTACTAGATGAACTGCCAGGGATGATTATTCCCAGCAATTTTATTATGTCCTCCTCAGCACTTGGGCACTTTTAAAGAGGTCAGCCTTTAATGTCTAAAAACCTTTGTAAAATTATCTGAATGCTAACAAATACTTACCTTAGGCATAAAAGAAAGGCTAATAACAGCTAGCACAGAAGACTAAGAAGACATAGAAGAAGAGAAAAATCAGCAAAGTCAAAAAACCCTGAAAATCAAAGACCAAAAATAAGTAATTATCTGGACTCTGCTGAGCACCAATCAAGGCACCTAACCAACACAACTCCTGTACCATTTGCATGTGTACTACTCTCAACATCTTCTTGCTGTCTACAGTTATAGGGTGCTTTTATTGACTCTGATAAGCTCACCTTGAGACCTAAATGGCCCAATATATGAAGGAAAACTATTCTGTTAGATTAATACCACCCAATGACAATTGCTTCCATGGTAGCATCAGTGTAAAAAAATTGGGACTTTGAATACTTTCACATATTTTCTATAGCCCTCACAATCTCTGTATATTTTTCTTCAATGTCAATAGTCTAAAAACTACATTGAATGCATCAAACAAAATCAAGCGCCCTTGATTGGCACTTAGCAGAGTCTGAATAATCATTTATTTTTGGGTTTTTGATTTCACTAAGCACCACGCATAGGGGACTGAGCACCATGCACTGAGAAGTGAATGCCATAGGGTGTGGTGACTGATTCCCAGCTGTATTATTAACATATTTGCTCACATCGACCTTCTCTGAGGCTATTATTCACATAGTTATTAACATTTGTTCACATTATTTTCTAACACTGATAATAACAAGTGAATAATGCAATCTTTACCATGTTATTAATAATTTGGCATATGAATAATATTGAGGCTCCTAGAGACTGCCCCAATCAAACCCACCACTGCCTTGTGTATCTCCCAATTGCTCCTCAGATATTTCAAGAGCCAACATGCCAGCAATGACAACTGGAGGACAATGGTTTCCAGAGGATTTTGTATCCCTGGGTATCACATCCTTGAGAACTGCAGACACAAGATTGACATGTTAGGCTCCAAGTAGTGTTGTGGCGAGTCGAGCCCAAATTGAACTCGAGTCACTTTGAGTCTGGCTTGATTCCATATTTGGCAGCTCAACTCATAATTCAAGTTCACTGTCAAGCCACCTCGTGTTGGTGACCAAAAACAGTAAGATAAATCATCTTTAACTGTGACCACCATCTTCACCCTCCTCCACCATATTTCATCCTATTGCTTTGCTCTTTACCCTTCAGCACATTTTGTACCAGTCACTGTAACACAATACCATGAATTTCCAACCCAAAACATCAGAATTATGTCAGCAGGAAGGCTGGAAGACTGGAAAACTTTTAGAAAGATTAGGATTGACAGCAGTCGCAAGTAGACATGCCTTGTTCACTTTTTCTGGGAGTTCTTGATGTATTAAAAGGGCAGGGAGACTTCATGGGTGCTCTGATTCACTGGCCCTTCTCCATGAGCAACCTGCGCACCCCACACACCAGTGTGTCAGACTCTGCTCGTAATTTGACCTCTGGCCCTTCCTCTCATTCATCTTACTCACATTTCTTTAACTTTCATAGTCATGATCTAGAATATAACACCAACTGGGCTCCTTACCCTTCCAGTTATCCAACATCTAATGCAATCCACTATCCACCTCAGACACCATACTATCCAAGCCGCTCCTCTCTGAGTGGACTGCTTCCACTGTTGGCTTCCCCTCCATCCCCACAAACTCTTCAGGACACTCCAAGTCGCTCTGCTCTTAACGACCGCCCCATCAATCAAACCAATTCAGTTCCCTTTTCTCACTTTAATCCCCTGAGAGAAGAATCAGATGATGATCTTGAACTCAGCCTTCCTTCAATAACCCCACCCAGCCTACCACCATCTGCATCACCATCAGCACCATCTAATACAGCTCCAACATCTCCCATGAAGCACAAAAGGAAAAAGAACAGCAACAGTTGCCATAAGAAGTGCAAAACAGACCAGAATACCAACCCGACTTCCATATCCGTCACCTTAACAGCAAACGCAGCATCTTCTCAGGCTGCTGTTCCTGGAGTCGGTTCTGCACACAAGCCTCCACCATGTTCACAGAGCTTGGGCTCTCTTGTAGAGCAAACCAAAAGCAGTGACGGTCGTACAAAGGAGGCCACAGATGTGTGGTACTTCTTCAAGAGTGTCAAACATGGCTCATTAGATGACGTTGCCACCATTCCCAACTGTATTGATCCAGACCCACTATCAAAACACTGTCCTTCCAACCTGCTGTTCACTCATTTACTGTGTCAACTGTGTCCGTAAGTGTTTTTTATTGAACTCTTTTTCTTTAGCAGTACTCATTCATTCTGGTAGGCATAAGGATTGGGTGGTGTACAAGAACAGCACCAATGGCCAATCTGATATGCTTCAGGGTCATCTGAAGGGTGAGCACAAGGACACATGGCAGGGTATGGTCAACAAGCTTAAGAATTGGCACACACTGGACTCAGCTGTTGACACTGGCAACCACAGTTCAAAGCACTGAGAGCCATTCACACTCAACGGCTTTTTAGAGCAGTTGGTGAAGTTTATTGCTACTTATAACAAGGTATGTATCAAACCTTAGCATGACTTGTTACTTATTGTTCACTCACACAGGCTATGAACATTATAGACTCCTCTGAGTTCCACAACCTTCTTGAGTATGTCGGGGGCCTAACTTTGATGAGGTCTCAATCCCACATCGAGACCAAATGTGCAAGATCATCATGCAACATTACAAAATTGAATACAACAACATGATCAATGAAATTAGAGTTAGCTCCTCTGAACATCTCTAATGCAAAATGCTAACTGTGCTCCATCAGAACTCCCTTGGGCGCATGTCATTTACCTCAGATGTATGGTCGCGGCAGACTATGTCATCCCACATGGCTGTAACCACACACTGGATGGCATATAGCAAGGATGGTCACCTTATTCAACAGTCATCATTGATTGCCTTTTGCCATCTCATGGGTAGTCATTGTGGTGCCAATCTTGCAAAGGAATTCATCTCTGTCATTGAAAAGGTAGAGTGCCTTCACAAGATTGGTATTATCACTCTTGACAATGCCTCAAATAACAACACATGCATGGATGTGATTGGAGGTGCATTGGCAGAGCTCAATATTCCCTTCAATGTACTGGGAAACTGAGGATGGTGGGTCAATGACTTTTATTATTAACTTCAATGCTGATGGGGTTCTCAAATAGCTGTGGTCCACATGTTATTAACCTTGCAGTTCAAGACCTCTTGTGGTTCCTGCCATTGACATTGGATGATGCCTTTCCTATATCAGATGAACTCAAGGCTGATAATGAGTATCACAAGATACTTGAAGCTGACATTGTCACTACTGCCCATACACTGGTTAGTGACTGTCACTCCAGTGGTCAACGACGTGCCAATTTCAAGACTACAATTGAGAATGGCAACAAGAAGGGGGGCTTTGGGGATCCACCTGTGATTCTACATGTTATTACATTACTCCAGAATTGTACAACATGTTGGTCTTCAACATTTTTTATGGTCAATTGTGTCCTGGAAATGATACTGGTTAGTTTAAGCTTTGCTGTTTGAATATATTTATAATGCTCACTCTGTTGATCAGGCTATTGACACTTTCATCTCAGACTATCAACCTGATATCCCAAGCCTCACCACAAAGGAACATAAGGTCTTGAATGATGTAAGACAATGCTTATTATACTCACACAGCATCCAAGAAAGTGTATCTTCTGAGAGAACACCTATGCTACACTTGGTCATCCCGTTATATGAAGATCTTTATAATATTTTCAAGATGCTTCAAGATAAATACCCAAAGCTCTCACATGCACTGGGCACTGCCATGGCCAAGTTAAATGAGTACCTAAAGATAGCACAGCAAACTAAAATCTATGGACTTGCATTAGGTATGTTCTAATTTATCTTCTTTATAAAGCTACTCTAACTGTTTGTAAATCCAGCAATCAATCCACTTTACAAGTTTGAATATATACATGAGAGCGATGGTTGGACTACTGAGGGTGCTGCAAGGGTAAAGGAGGATCTTTGTGCAGTGGTAAGTCTCCTCTACAGTATTTTGCTCCAACACTGACTATAAGTATGGCCAGATGCTTGAATATCAGTCAGCAAAACCAGATAGTGAGCCAATTGAGGTACCAGATGTTGTGCAACAACACCAGATAGTCATAATAACAACTTCTGGTGGATCTGCTCGTGCTGCTTGTGCCCAGCAGTTGTGCCATGCTGGAATCAAGAACCTCAAACATGAACTTTCAGGGGAGAGCACACAAGCATTGACACCTTCAGTAGAGGTGTTGCAGAGCAATGCTGAGGCAAAGGCTGCACAAGATCGTCTAGCTGTACAAAGGGAGTTGACAGAATAGGAAGTGAGTGGCAGGGAGAAGGATGATGATGATTTTGATCTCATCCGCTATTGGGATGATCTGGTACATTCTCACCATCTTTTCACTTTTATTTAGCTGACTTTTTGTTTCCAGAAGAATAGGAAGTGCTTCCCTCTGATATGGCGCATTGCCATGGATATTCTGCCTGCACAAGTATCAGCTGTCCCTTGCAAACATGTCTTCTCTTCCAGCAAGCAAACCGACTCCTGCCAGTGTTCCAATCTCTCCACTAAGATGATTGAAATATTGCAGATCCTGAAGTATAGCTACCAGGAAGTTTGCTTTGTTGATGACTTGCTGCTCGACACTCAAACAATTGTTACAATGGTGGATCTTGAACCTGAGGTGGCTGAGAAGATGATATCTGAAGAGAGACTGGATGAGCTGAAGTCATTGTTGGCCATACAAAGGCCTGGTGATTCATAGTATATAGTATCTCTCCTGTACTTCAATACTACATATCCCAGTGTAATCTTTCATGAGCTATAATGTGTACATAGTTTACTATTCACAGTACTCAAATTATTGTTGATACAAGTAGTCTTTAGAGCGAGGTGGACTACTATAAAAGGCAACTTGAACTCAAGCCACTTGATCACTAGCTCAACACTTGACTTAACTCAGACCCTTAAGCTGAATAAAAATCACCAACTTGAATCGGCTTGAATTGACTTGCTGCAACACTAGCTCTGAGTCACCTTGCTTGTCAAGATTTGTGGAAATTCATTCCGTCGGAACTCTTTTTGCACACAAAGCCAAATAAATGTTCCGTCGGAACCGCCGATTAGACGCCGGCACTGACAAGGTCGTCGGTGACAATGCCCATCACGGCTTCGCACCATCCACGGACAAGGCTAACTTACTGCCATGTCCATTTTTTCGTATCTACCGAAATTTTCATACCTATATACTCATACAGATTCACACATACTGGAGTCTGCCGCTAACTCGACAAGCAAGGTCAGGCACCGCTGCAGGCGGCACTTGTCGAGTTTTAAGAGAAAATCAGGAATTTCATTATTGGGAGTGTCTGTAAAGGGAATACAAGATGAGTCGACTGTCGATGATGGCCAAAATGAAGAATTTGCAATACACGTGTCGCTCGAATCAGCGAGGCTCCGATTTGCCGGGATTCAGGCTTCGAAAATTTTTAACATTTATCCGCATATATTCACATGGGGTCTTGGAGGTCGATGCTAACAATGTGTTATTAACATGAATTATTCACACATGTTAGCAAAAACCGAATTGTTCCCCGTACCCTAGAACGCCGCGCGCGCTCTGACTTGGGTTGAGTTTCATTGATAATATTGGGGAATGGCAGAATGATGAGAGCGTAGTTAGATAAAGCAAGAGAGCAGTGTGAAAATAATCTTTGACATTTTGACACCTCATAGACCTCTGTATCATAGACTTATGCACGCATTTCCCAGCTAAACCTTCTTCGGACTGAGTGTCTCGTTACGGCGGGATCCTATTCGTCTACATATTCTCATCAACTCCTTCTCATCAGACGAGCCAACTGATGAATTACATTATTCTTCATGCTATCATTCTTCATAGTTTCCAAAAGTGAGCGCTATACGATGCTCGCTCGAACGGGAATTCTCTACCCCATGATTGGGCGTCTTGAAAGCTGCGCTCTAACCAGAACCTCAAATTATTGATGATTTTGCGCGCATGGTCAAAGTCATTCACTCTTCCAGCATCAATCTCTTCCTTGCAGCTCTACACACAGGAACGTCAAATATGTTCTGTTTTGGACGAAGACCGAATAACCCTTACCTGTATCGCCTGCGTAATGTCACTGTCAACATTGACCAATATTTGAGCAAATTCCCCATTCTCATCCCACCTTCTTCCAACCGTTGACTTCACGATTGATGCCAGGATATCAAGCCCAGAAAAGCCCATCCCAACTCCATACAGGGATCGCGCTCGTGTTAGGACCTCTCCGAATTGCTCAGTAGGTACCGTATTTCCAGCGCTGTCGTCCTCGACCAATGACTGATCATGCACTATCAATGGGTTCCTGCCGAGATAGGTCCGTGCAACCCCCGTGAAAGTGGGTGCGATTCCCGGCAAACCAGAAGATAGTACACCTCGCACAATTGAACGCAAGCTACCCATCAAGTGTCAGCAATCCAGAGGGTTCGCGATAATGATGCCTTACTCCTCATTCTTCACGTTGGCGAGGAATGTGTCCACCATGAGGTTGCTTTGTAGGCTGTGAAGTGAGCAGGCACTTTCAACCGTACAAAGAGATGCACACTCACACGTGGCCCACCACTGGACGAGTTTCCTGCGAAGGAATAGAGACATCTGGAGCAGGCATGATGCGCGAGGGATCCTAGCAGTGAGTAGACCTGCATTTCTGCAATTCGTTGAGGCTCCATTTATACTTTAATATAGGGGGGACTTGAAATTGTTCCCTCAATCGTGATATCGATCGGTACTACTACCAGAAAGATTCGATCAGTTGTTGAACCGATTCGATGAATGATTCGGTCAATAGTGACGAGACCGTCGATAATGAATGCTCTTCACACATTTGAACCTATTGGTCTACCAAAAGGCGAGCTCAGATGAACTACGACGCCCTAACCCGATTGATTGAACCGGTACCCGCATATTTGACCTCGTCTCACTTGAATTGATATGATGTGGAAACCTTCGTGCGATCCCTAGCTCGGATCATCATGCAATGTGGTTATAAAAAGTCTTGCTGACGGTTGAGTTGAAAGAGCATCTATCCCCAATGTCGCAAACCACCCAGCCAACATTTGCCCGAGAAATTGTCCGCCTAGGAGCCCTGTCTACTCCTCGTCTTTGGACAGGCTTATGGCAACTTTCCGGGAATGCTTGGGGCAGTGCGCCGGTCTCGAAGATTCGGGCAGCCATGAAGTCTCACGTTGAGATGGGATACACTGCTTTCGGTGAGCAGAATCGTATTCACCGGGTTTTTATCATTAACAATGATCTTAAAGATATGGCAAGTAAACAAACTATCCGATGATGGATTACTGAATACCCAATCATCTTCGATTTCATTGAATCTAGGGTAAGGATCAAATCTCATGGTTGTTGAAGTCCAACTGAGGTGACCAACAGCTGATCACTATGGGAGTGCCGAAATCATCTTCGTAAGTTCTTGATACTTCTGCAGGACTGGTACTGATTGTGGAGGCCATTCGTTTAGGGCCAATTTTGCAACAGCCTCCCCAATAGAGTTCACATCGTGGGAGCCACAAAGTGGTGTGTCTTCAAGGAGTTGCATGTCGATTCCGAAACAGTCAGAAGCGCAGTTTTGGAGCGTACGGAGCGCATGCAGACAGACCATGTCGACCTTCTTCAGGTGTGTAATATTTACAGTGGCTGCAGGAAGCCAATAAACTGATGAGCAATCACAGTTTCATTGGCAGAATTATGCCAATAAGGACTACATGAAGGCACTAGAAAATTTACATCAGCTTAAAGAGGAAGGCTTGATCACTGAACTTGGGTTGTGCAATTTCGATACAATTCGTACAGACGAGATATGCACTCAGCTTGGACCGGGTGTAATAGTGTCCAACCAAGTTCAGGTATGTGTATATATATCAGTCAATCTTCATTGTGGTCTCATTCAGCCATCGATTCCAGTTCTCTGTCATAGACACCCGCCCCCTTCACGGAATGTCAGACGTCTGTGAGAAGCACGGAATTAGACTATTGACATATGGAACTTTGGTGCGTACGTACTAGACCACAAAATGAATCTCATTGAAGGGCTAATCACAGTGTGGCGGCTTTCTCTCCGATGAATGGCTGAACAAACCTGTACCAGACCTGTATTCGGGCCAACTTACACCCTCGCAACGCAAGGTGGCTTTATCTCGGTTCCATCAGTTTCCAGTCCTTCTTACGTTCGTCTACGCAGTATCTTGACATGATCCTGAACGCCTGGGGAAACTGGGAGCTCTTCCAAGCGTTGCTCAGGGTCCTTCGTAATATCGGAGATCGACGTGGAGGTCTCAGCATAGCCAATGTAGCCACTCGCTGGGTATTGGATCATCCCTTTGTAGGGGCTGTGATTGTTGGTGAGAAGATTCCTCAATTGCTAGTAGTGTATGTTATTGAGTTTGTAGGCGCTCGACTTGGCCTTGCAGAGCATACACAAGATAACAGTCGGGTCTACAGCTTCAGTCTCAGCGCACGAGATAATCAGGATATCGAGGCAGTGTTGGATCGCTCTAATGGGCGACGAATGATCACCTCGATTGGGGATTGTGGGGCAGAGTACAGGTAAAACAGTTCGGGCTCAGCCATGATCCTTGCATCAATCAAATCAAGAATCGAGGATAACACAATATATTGGTTATTTATTCTACCTTTACAGTGGAAGAACCACGTCAATCGTTTCCGGACATGATTTACGTTGTGCTAGTACCAATCGTGATTCGTTTCTATACTCTAACTGTACAATTATATCTAAGTACAAATTTGAGATATGCAATGGAAGCGCGTGTGTCAATAGATAGGTATGCGTAGTGTAAAAATTAGCAATGAATACCAGCGCAATGTACTATAAGCTAAATTTGAATCGAGTGACCCAAAATCCAGCATGCAGAACCCATAAAAGCATTCAACGGAATTATCATAACTTGCTAACCGAGTTAGAAGCACCTGGTGAGAAGGTTGATGGTAATCGTTGGATGGGCTGCAGCTTCCGCTTGATATCACGCAAGCTCGCGGTCTTGGGGTTCCATTCATGGAACGCGTCCCTCAGCTGAGTAATTTCGTGAGAAAAGAAATGGGCCACTCGTTCATTAGCAATCAGATCTCGCAAAGCCCACGGAATCTGAACAACGGGACCAAAAGAGTACTTTTAGTCGCCGACTTAATCGCGAGGAATGACGAACACCCACCTCATAGTCATTCTGCTCTGCAGTTGCATTGAATGGTTCGACCTGCAAATCGGGGTGTTCTTCGAGTCCATCATTAGTGAGGAAGAGGTAGTTGACTGCAAGCCTGTTCGACTATGAGCATGAGGCATGCCGTGTCTATGAGACTGTAAACTTACGCATAGGTCGACAATTCCTCGTATGCAGTGGAATGACCAACACCATTCAACGATCCGGCTGTTACTTCTGATAGATGCGCGAGAAGTCCACTGTCCGATAAACCGCAATTGAGAATTCGCAGTAGCAACACAAGAAGATTTGACAAGAAATCAGAGGAACTGGAGCAAAAGCGGGTGCAAAGCCCAATCAGTTCATCAATCATATTGGTGGCTTAAGATCAATATCAAGGGCAAAGGTACTGACCTGTATGCATTGCCATCAATATAAAGTGCTCTCAAGATCAACGGATGTGAAGCTGAAGTGAATAATCCCGAGTATATCGGCACGACTTGATCATCCAGTGACGCGACGTACACCATCTTGGTCTAGAATCGGTGGGTATTCGATAAGGGTGATGAAGACGAGGTCAAAGCTATGTTGAGGTTGAATCTCGATGCACTCACCCCGTTATTCACGACATTACGCAGAGCTTTCACGTAGGATTTCGAAACCTCGTTTTCCGTGTTCTATGCGGGTTCGTTCTCTTATTAACTGAGGCATATAGATTGAAAAATCGCTTTACCTGGAACTCAAACAACTCTCGTGCTGCGGCTGATTCAAAGTACTAGATCGAATATAGATGAGCGCTTGTCCTAGGGAATCCCCAGCTGGCTCACCTGAATATACGGTTGCACGATAGCACTCGACCTTAAATACCTCAACGGACCCAGGTGGATCCCACACAGCGCGAGGCAACAGACCCTCTGAGGCCTCAGAGGTATCAAGTTAACACCCAAATCCGTAAGGCCTTCGGTCGCCACGGTGTTTTGAACAGTGCGTATATGGCCATCCTTTATCAGTCGATCCAACAAGTGGGTAGAAACAACTGAGCCTTGAGAGTGCGTTGACACAAAAATAGCGTCAGCTTCGTGTAAGTCAGACATCCATTCCTCGTTGGATAAAAGGCTGTTATACAGTCTGGAATAGCGAGCGTGGTAAGTACAAAATCGAAAGGCAATGTTCAACAGGAAGAACGCACTTTTCGACACGACGGTCAATTGTTCCTTCGCCTTCCAGCGGTATTTTTGTGATCTTCTCCAGTTTGACGCCATGTGCCTCTTGGAATTCTTCCAGAGCTTGGACCATCATGTTCACAAACTTGGGACTCGTTCCCGTGGGCTGGAAGAGTAGATCAGAAAAGACAGCATCAATAAAAGATGGCGTGACAACGAAGAAGAAATCTCGGAGAGCGACTCCCCGAGCAGTTCATTTGCAAATGGCAGTACCAAGTGAGATGAACCGTTTTTCGCCATTAACAGCCGTGAGCCGCCATCAAGAGTTACGGTTTTACGAATCCGCGGATAAATGAGTCAACATACCTCACCAAGCATGGTCCGCATGACAGCACCTAAGACGAATTGGGGTCAGTGATGCCATTCCGTGCATGATAGGTTGAAACCCGGGTGGTCCATTTGTTCGGATGACAGAACAATAGGGAGAGTAAACGTACCAGGGAACCAGCCATGAATACCGATCACGACCACCCTCTTACAGCCCCTCAGCACATCTCTAACATGTCCCTCTGCACCATCTCCCTCTTTCCCTGTTCCGCCAGAACCTTTCCCAGCTATAAAATGACTCATTTGCTCTGCAACATTGCCCTCAGATTCTCCAGCATGCTCCTTGGTCACTCTTTTGAGCGACGACGGATCCTCAAATGGCGGACCTCGACCTTGAAGCACATCCAAAGCCCGTGGTAAAGCCTTACCCCATTCTTCCCAAGTGGAGGACGCAGGCTGATTGCCAACGACATGTACGCTGCGTGAAGATGCTCGACTGCGCAATCCCGGTCGTTTACTACTGCCGCCTGAGACCTGATCAGAACCCAGTAACCACTTGCCCACGCGTCCTAGTTTGCCCATTACACTGGGAGCACTCCCATCCTTGTCGCTTAATCCGACCCGCTTATGAGCCGATGGAGGAACAGTACTCCTGGGAGGTGTGTGAAATGTATCGGCCCATGTTGGTAACACAAGATTCGGAGGTGCGGGTTTCGTCGCAGGGGGAGGTTGAGATGAACTCTTTCTTCCCTTGTCTTTCTTCTCTGTGGTTGAGGGTGAAGACGGCGACGTGGTTGTATTCGGGGGAGCAGACTTGACTGAAGGAGCAGGGCTCTTCTTCTTGCCTTTCTCTTTATCCTTTCCAAGGAGAGATTCCCCTTCTTGACGAACGGTATCAGAGACAATGATAGTAGGCGGTGCACCTTTTTTAATCTCCTTGTGCTCTTTTGATTTCTCCTTCTTGATCTTCTTCTCTGGCTCTGAAGAATTCAATATTGGTGCGACTGCAGGCGCCGAACGCACGGATGCTGGTCGATTACCACGGCCACCCCCTTTTCCTTCTTCTGACTTCTTTAGCCTCTCAATATCTTTATTCTTTGGCTTCTCTTCCGTACCTTTGACCGCTTGTCCCACTGGCGTTTCCTCGTCCTCATCTAAATTCATCACCTCCATGCCGTTCTCATCCATCTTCACAATCTCCCCGTGCTCTGTAACCAACTTGGTCCGTTTGGAAACGGTACCGAAGAACGACGCCCATCCCGAACTGTAGCGACTAGTAATGGTTTGGTCAAGGGGGTTGGAGGTGGATGGTAACGATGTCTCTGCTTCCTTCGGATGTTTACATTCTTCTCGCTGTTCTTGCTCTGCCTCCAGTGCCCTCTGTCGAGCCAGAGCTTCTTCTTTGATCTTTTCGGAAGCAGTCATGGTCGTTTCACTATCAATTGTAGTGGGAGCCCTACCATCTTCCTGACTCTGCTCCTCTTTCGCAATGACGGGCTCAGTGGCATACCATGTCCAAGGCGCAAACCAAGAGCCCCTCGCTGCAGTATCAGATGAATGAACCGAGAGGGCCTTGGACGGTTGAACAGCGGTAGCCTCCGAAACAGTAGGATCACGTTGACTTGTCGAGGCTGCTTTGACAGTTTCAATGTCGGATGAAGGTTTGACGGTGGCAATCGAGGAGTGAGACTGTGAAGATGGATTAGATGTAATAGGAGGCGATACTGGCGGCATGACTTGAGATTGAGAGGCAGGTTTATGAGTATCCTCGGGTGTGGTTCCATCTCCATTCCCACTTTCTGCTCCGCTCGTCCATGAACTGAACCACGTACCGGTAGTCGTGGCTGCATTGGCGCTAGTAGGTGTGTCGACGTTAGTAGGCATCGAACTGGACCTTGGCTTGGCAGTACTCCTCCCGTCGTCTACACCGAGCGCTTCCTTCCCAACGGCATTGACTTGACTCTCACTCTCGCTTTCACTCTCACTCTCTTCTGGCACAGAAGTTGCGATATTTCCAGGCGCAGCCCTAGTCGAGGCGGCGGATCCCCAACTAATGTAATCCCACCAAGAATATCGAGCCTCAGGAGAGGTAGAGGATTCAAGGACTGGCGAATCGGCACTGGAGCTGTCAGTCGTAGTGGCAGTGAACATATCATCGATGGTCGTGGTAGTTGTGATTGTGGATGAGTCGTTGGTCGTGGTCATAGTGGTGAGGATGCCTTCCCATTGTGCCGCGGTAGTAGATTCAACGGTCGACTCTGGCTGGTTAGCATCGTTCAGTGACATTGCTGTACAATCATAATGAATCTCAACTCCAATAGAATGAAATAGAAAGATAATTACAGTCCTCCGAAGCACCTGCAGTCCCATCTTTGGTTGTTTCCGTATCCCGGTTGTCTCCCTTTGAGTTGACTTTACTAACCACCTCTTCTAATTTCATCTTCTGTCGACCGAGTAGAGGCAAGCTAATTGTGAACCTGCTCGAACTCGGGTTGAGAGAGTTGAATCTAGCACGAACAGTGGCGTCTCCGTCAATCGAGCTATCGCCAGGCGAGTGGACAGGGAGTACTTGTGGGGGCCGTTCGTCATCAGAAGCATTGGTAGGCGTCTGAGCTAAACTAGGAACATGGTCTTCATCAATAGATGAAGGGAAACTAGACGAAGAACCGGAAAGTGGTGGCCTTTGGGGGTGTTGACGATCATCTGAGTCTGGGAATGAAATGGATTGAAGGGGCGATGGGGAGGTCGGGGACGTGCCTGGACGAGGGGAGGGTGGGAACCATGTGCGGCGCGAACTGGAGTTAGAGGCGGCCTTGATGGGAGTAGAAGGCGAGCCCAATACAATGGATGCTGATTCAACGACACTCTCAGGCACCGGCGCGGTCTCTGTAGTGGGTGTTTCCAATTCTCTTTCTGACTGCATGGTTGTTGCATCGTACTCTGTCCGTCCTGTCTGTTTGAGTGCATCTGTATCCCATTCTGATTGCTTTGGCTCAGACGAGAGAGAAGCTACAGCTTTGCCCTTCTCTCTGCCTTTGGCACGACCGAACGAAGCGAACCACGAGCTGTTCGCAACCGGTGAGCTAGGGGTAGCCTCGGTGGGTTGGCCCAGGGATAATGAAGAGTCGGGTGGGGGTGAATTAGATAATGTGTCGGTGGTGATGGTTGCAGGCTGGGATGTTGTGTCCTCGAGTTTATCAGGTGTCGCAAGTTCATTCGCTTCATCGACCATATCGTCGAGTTTGCTACTCCGTCTTCTTAGAAACCCGGACGGAATTCGGCTCCTGCTTCCTGTACTACTCGACGCCCTGCTCAATGCCTGCTTTGATTGGAACTCTCTCGAGTCCAACTGCGGTTCAGCTATCACCAGTGAAACACTGCTTTGGGCACTGCTTCCCTTGGATAACGAAAGCGCTCTCCAAGCTGGATTGGAGGTGCGACTGGATCCTTCTCCAGTGGAATACGTGGATGTCGAACGTGTCGAACGTCGTGAAGCTGACCGACGACTTGCGGACTGCGGAAATGGAATTCGAGCAGTTTCAGTGAGTTGCCTAGATTTTGACGACGGCGATGGAGATGATAAAGAACTTGTGCTCATCGACGATGACGATGAGCAGACAGGAAAGGATAAACGATGAGAGAGTATGCAGTAGAAGAAAGGGGACTGGGGATTCCAGGAAAACGTAACACGCAGAGGGAATAACACGTTCACTCAGCGCACCCAAAGACGTCACCTCACTTCAAATACCACGTGCCCGTAATATTTCCTTGTGAATTGTGAAACGCGCGATGAGGTCGGTGGCACAGTCTACAATCAAAGGCTGCTGGTATATCTATTATACAGATACATCGTCCTTGATTATCCCTAATCACATAGGCATGTCATATCTTTCAATAATCAACGGCAGCTGACTTCCTTGCGAAAATCTTCCCTTGATGTACGGTCGAGTAAGCACCCTTTACACATGTCATCAGTCCCTGAAGCATGTTATGCGGAACAGAGACATACACGTTCGCCTTGATGATATGATCGTCTGTCGGCTTGAAGGCAAAATTTGTGAGCAAAATGAAAACGAATGCCTTAATCTCAATCATCGAGAATCGCATCCCTATGCATGACTGATTGACCATCAATGTCGCATCGCCGTACAAGGGGAAGCGAGAACGTACCCTTGGCCCAGCAGAGAACGTCAAGATATTCGAAAATAACCCTGGCTGCTCCAATACCTTGTTCGGCAGCTTTTCCCAACGATCAGGACTACACCCTCATCATCAACATACTGGGGCAAATTTTAAGATGAAAATACCAACTTGAATACCCACGCATCCTCGCCCCATACTTCCTTGTCCAAATTGAATGCCTCCACTGACACATGCACGAAGCTCCCCTTTGAAAGTAGAACTTGATGCCTTTTGTCCTCCCCAACAGGATACATAGTCGGCACCAAATCGTCTCTAGTCGCAACCCGTATACTCGAATGAACCGGAGGAATAAGCCTCAACGCCTCCCTCACTACGTTATGCAGATACGGTAGTTCCGCAATCTGCTCGTAAATAGATTGAATCTCTTCCTCCGAGAACTCTAATTCCGAGCTGGAAGCAAGAGGAAGCAACTCATCACGTAGACGGGACTGCGTATCGGGGTGTGTAGCGAGGAGATATAGCAACCAAGTGACGGTCAGAGATGACGTATCCGACCCAGCAAACATGAACGTGTTGATGTTATTCAGGATATCTTCGTCGCTTATTCGGTGCTCTGGAGGTAAATCGACGGCATCATTCGATTTCACTGTCGGATCTTGTCATTAGAACTCACTAACACTTGAGCTAGACATTCACTTACAAAGCAACGTCAACAGATCCTTCCCCTCATATGCATACCCACTCTTAATGCCGTCTGCTATCTTTCTTTTTTTCTCCTGTATGAGATGCCCGGCAACACGCCGTATGACAGATTGACATCGCTCAACTGTTCGGGCGATTTTGTCGGGCTGGTCCGGCATCAATATCAACAACTCTCAGCCTGAGTGATGGAGTGGTGTAAACTCACGAATAGCTTGTTGAGATACGGTATGTACACCGTCATGAGAGTCCGGAACATGTTACTCTGCGAGATGGCCACCTCAAACATCTCCTTGTAGGCAACAAATAGTTCGTTTGTTTCGTCTTGAATCGCGTTAAAATTGTAGTCAAAACCTATATTCATTGTAAACACGCCAGCATGTCATACAGAGCGAAGCTACGCACCAGCCAAACCAATGACATCAAACGTTGCCCTACTAACCCAATGGCACACATCTACGATCGCCTCACGCTGTTTTTCCGCATCCCTATCCAGCATCGCAGCCCACTTGTCTTTAAGCTCCTCGCCCTTTCGAAAGACTAATGGCACCAATGCTCTCATGTTTTGAATCGAAAATGCTGGCGTAGCGACGCGTCTTTGTCGTTTATGTGTCTGGCCTTCCGCCGACAACATGCCCTCCCCGATCAAGGACGTGATCAATTTGCGCGACTGCCATGGTTTCTCGTAGACCTGAGTGTTTTTGAGGACATGTGATAGGGACAGGGGGTCGAGTGTAAGAAGCCGGTCATCCCAAGGGCCCACACCACGAATTCGGATGCTTCGGCCATACTTTTTGACAAAGTTCTCATAGACCAAGGGTGAATGTGCTGGGCTGATAGAAATCTGTCAGACCAAGACCAGGAAATTGCTTTGATTCCAGTATAGTGCTCACTCAAGTACGGCATAAAGGTGGTTGGCAAAAAGGCTTTTCACAGGGGGACCGCCAAGACGTCGGAGCGGGTTAACACGAGGAAGGATGAAGAGGTAGTAAACCAATATCCCTGCCAGCACCACCCCCGTCGGAGCCACTAGGAAAGGAAGAGAAAGGGAATGGAACATGACGGTAAGAGAAGGAGTTCATTCTGTCGCGTAGTGATGTGGATAACAATAAAGAGCGAGTCGGATCTCCACACACCGATTACAATTCTACTCGCTCGCCAATATACACACACTTGGTAGTATTCAGGATTCGGCGAATATGTGGAACATGTAGTCCATGATAAGAAAGCTTGAAGGACCTACATAAAGACCCAAGGTTGACAGAAATTGACAATCTTCCGCTTCGGCCCTCACAACGCAGTTATGGTAGCAATCCGGCACGCCCGGCAGGGTGTGCAGGAGGAGTTTGAGTGGTCGACGGTGGTCGGATCCAAGGAGTTTGCGGACCCGATACGCACTTTGCGTTCATCTTTGAAGACTTCTCAAATCGAGGATGCCTTCCGAGTCGATGGCCCCTTTTTGTGTAACGAGATTCCCAACGAGGGCCGAGGAAATTCAAGGTGGGTGTAGATATATTCAAACAAAAAGATGTGTTCCTCCGAGTTCGCGATTTCGCCGAAGTCATTGGACTAGCCGCTCATGATTGCATGAATTACTGTCACAACCCAGGTTAGAAACGCAATTTACATTTATAAAAAGGAAGAGCCATCTTCAGACGATAATTAGCTTGCACAATAAGTATCACCCTCTAATTCAATACCTCACACAATCTCAATAAATTCCGGGAAAAAGCCTCCAGGGAACCTTCTTCGCCCATTCATCCCATCCATGCTTGAATATTTCCCTGAGAGCCACATCTTCCTTCTCCATCCGCTTCAGCAAACCGACCGTAACCAATCCCGTCACGCCCAGGTACAATATCATAGCAAACTTCCCCAACTTTGTGCTCAAAATCCCACATTCATTCGCCCAGGACCCCTAGAGACAGGGAAGCATTTAGTTTGATTGAGAAAAGCGACGGACCTACAGGTGCTAGATGTAGAATGGCAATACCCATCACCGTACAGACGACTCCCGTATATCCAGGATGACGAACGAGAGCATACGGACCAGTCGTCACCAGTCGATGCTCTTTTCTAATGCTCATCTCAAAGGTGAACAGTCTACCAAGCTCGCGATAGCATGCATAGCGTATGAAACCACCAAAGGTTGCCAGGAGAGTGCCCATAACGAACATAGGCGAGGCATGGATATGATCTACTCGTCCTCTGCTGTCAAGAACCGACAGCAACGTCTGCGAGATCCCAACAGAGCGTGTGTAGGTAGAGAAAATCACTAGCCACTCCGCAAGGGCCGCAAACCAACACATGCTCTGTTGAGTGGATGAGCGATGATGTAAATATTTTTTGAGGTCAAGGACACACCTTGACAAAGACGGGACAGCACCTCTGCTTAACTAAGAACTCCCAGCTGGTGGAAGGCGCTTCTTCGCCCTTCAGAGGCGGGGGGTGAGGCGGTGTCATGGTGACTTGCATCCCAATCATCGCAAGAGCAAGGCAAGGAATCCTCCAGATCGACATGGTGAAGAAGAACGACAAGTTAAAAACCCCTGCTCCTCCTCTGGGGGTGATTATATAAAGGGACGTATTCCAAATCCAAGGACCAAACCCAGGATGCCCGGATGCGGCCTGAGACCTAAGGCACCTAGGCGAAGCTATCGCCTATCATGTGGATTCCTTCTCTCTTTACCCTAGAGGATAATTGTAGAACGAGTCGCTGACCGATTGTGGCACCTCCGGAATCACTAGATGGGTTCTCTCAGGAGCAAGGACTTGGACCCCGCGGCGCGGTGAATCCCTCTCAGGAAATGAAATTCGTAGTTCTGGAGCCAAGATCTTGTCCTCGATAGTGTGTCCCGGTGTTTGATGTTCCTGTAGTGTCCAATAAGTAATCCCGAGTTTGTCGCGCCGACTGGTGCGTGTAAAGACCACAAAGAGTTATTAATCAGCTTTGCAACTTCCATTCCCACCACTTGTTGCAAAGGTAAGCCATTCTGTCCACCTATAGACGTCGCGGTAGGTGTTCTGGTAGGGCATTCATGTCCATTCTATACATACACCATAAAGCAACTACATGAGTAAGTTGGGACGGGAGAAGGCAAGCAAATGATTTAAAAGACTCACAAAGTGAATAGCGAAGCTACACGGAGCTAACCATGCTGATAAACATTCCTTGTCAGAACATGCTACTGGCTATGATCCTCCTTGTGGTCTACGGTGCTTCAAATGAATACCAAGGAAGTGCTGACGGTATCTGGATGGTTGCGTGCCTGTTCATATCATTTCAAGCATATCTAGATGCAGACTAACTTAGCTAGATGATTCGTAGGCATTCAGATTGACCTTAGTGTTCAGCAAGAACGTAATCATGACTTTGACGTGTACTGATATCATCGTAAGTCCCGCGAATGTAATTAATATGTTGACTGTATACTTGTCGATTAAAGTGAGAGCACCAAGATGTTCATCAAGCGGAGGGTTTTGCTGAAATTTATTACAATGCGTATAAGTCTGTTGGTATAAGAACTGTGCTGCAAGCGTCTATTTCCCCATATCAAACAGCCTCTGTAAAAGTTCAAAAGAAATTAAGACAGTCTTTAGTTATAGTGGATACGAAAGCGTACGTTGTAGTGCATTGTTGAGTTTGGTGACGCGTGATTGTGCGCTCAAGTCGATGGTCTTGTCACCAAAGTCCACGACGATGCCTCCGAGAATGGAGGGGTTGACCTTGAAAAAGAAAATCAATTAAACGCCTCCTATAATGTTCAAGAAACACACCTTGTTCTCAATTTTGAGCGATTTTGCCTGCTGGGCTGTCTGGGACTGCTTGAGGACAGTCTCAAGGCGAGAAAGGACATCCTTCTGGAGCGGTGCGGCGGAAGTGACGGTGACGGTGAGCTCTCCCTTGTACTTGGAGACCAGCTCGTTGAACCCCTCAATGACACCCTCTGTCTCCCCCAACCGACCATTCTCGGAGAGAACCGACAAGAGGTTCTTGGTGATCTGTGAGACGGGTTCCTTCTTGGAGCCCTCTACTTTGGAAAAAAGGGCGGTGAGACCAGCTGCTCTATCCTTGGCCGAGAGGGTGGGATTGTTGATGAATGCATTTATTTCGGTGCTCTGCTTGATGGTGGAGGCGACATTGGCAAGTTCGGTGTGAACTTTGGTGAGGGTCTGTGGTGATTGTGCGAGAGCTGCACCGTAGACTGCATTAGAATACTTGAGAGCAATGGCTGATGCCGCACGACGACCGAGAGCTGGTGTGGTCGATATGGAACGTGCAGCGGACGTGAGCAGCATTTTTTATGGGATGAACGTTGAGGAAGTTAAATTTCACGGTGCAGACCGGAAGGAGGGAGACAAAGTCAGGTGACTGGCAATGACATCAAGCACAGCCTCACACCCCGGGTCCACGGACTCATGCGGCCTGCAGTACGCAACGAGCGCACATCTGCATCCAGACGCCCGCAGCTTGCCCACAGCCCTATCAATGTAATAACTCCAAGGGAACTCCAAGGATCAACATAAGCGCGGCATCGGCAAGGTCGAAACGTGGACAGCGGGCTGGTTTCCAAAAATGGAATCTATAACGGGTTTATAATTTTGGGGCGATCGCTCGAGGCCGCTGGCCGCGATCCTTTCTTCACCAGTCGTCACGGCGAGTGGAGTTGTTTTAATCTGACGCAAATTTCTCTCCACTCGTCAGTCCTTTCCTTCAGAACCATCATCCCGACCCACAGGCAGCCCCAGTGAACGAGAACAAAGTGTCCTTATTGTCCATACCGAGTCCGCATTGTCTGTCACCGAACAATAGGGACCCATCCGTAAGCGGTACAATGGCACGCTTATTACACGCTCTCTAACCTATTTATCTTTGTGGCAGAGTGAATCAGTAAACCCCCTTCTACCCATTCACGCCCTTTTACGATGTTCTCTTCACTCGCCCGGCTGCGAGTTGTTCTCTTTACGACTTTTCTCTTTGCATTCTTCGCATCAGCCAGAGAAGATAAACTATGTGAGTCGCATACCATATATCGTATTTCCCGTATCCTAATATGTGCCCTACACAGTCACGTCCTCAGTTACTTATTGTCGACCCCCAGAATCCCTGCTAGTCCAACAGTTCGATGTCACCTACTTTGCCAAGAACCATTCCGTGTCCTTCAATATCACTGCGGCCACCGTTGTCCGTGCACTCCTACAACTCTGTTGTATCACTCACTGACAATCAGTTCTAGATCCCAAACCTTGATGTTACGGCCAACTTGTTCTTGAATGCTTATGGCATGAAACCTGTCAACCTAACACTGGATTTCTGCACCATTCTTGATGGTGCTCTCTGTCCCCTTCCCATCCACGACTTCTCCGGCCATGCATCCCTCACCATTCCCGACGAGTTTAGTGACCGCATCCCGGGTATTGCATACAAAATCCCCGACCTTGAAGCATTCGCGCAACTGACGCTCACGGAGAGGGGTACCGGTGATGTCAAAGCCTGCGTTCAAGCTACACTCGCGAACGGTTGGTCCACTCATCAACCCGCAGTAGAGTGGACAATCGGTGGTATCACCCTTGCAACCTTCCTTGTCGCCCTTTGGCAATCCAGATCCCCCAACACCATCCTTCCTTTTCGGCTTCTTGATATGATTTCATTTTACCAGTCAATTGCCTCAAGTGCATTCTTGAGTATCAATTATCCATCATTATATCGTTCATTCACATTGAATTTCGGCTGGTCCATGTCGTTATTCACCACCCGCTCCGCAGCTGTCCAATTTGCGATCAATGATATGCGAGCTCGCACCGGAGGAGGTCTTGCCAACTCAACTACAAACTCTGCAGTGGGATTGGTGAACAGGAAACTATCTCCCTTCAATGATTTCGCTGCAGCATCGCCTGTACAACAGTCAATGACGGAGATTTCCTCATCATACTACTCCAGGATCTACAACGCAGCTGGCAACTATACTCAGCCGCTCGCCAAGTCAATCCCACTCCGGCAGCTTGCAGCGGACTCCAATGCTGTTCAAACTGTAACCGAGGATTCTTCTAATGTATTGCAAGCTGGCATACCCATATACGTCAACAGTCTCCACATCGCGACGGCTAATGCATTCATGACTGTGTTCATTTGTGCGTTGGTCCTCATCGGAATCGCATTGTTTATCTTTGGATTGGCGTTTGCGGTGTTGTTTGTTATGGAGCGCTTCAACCTCGGCCAAGATGACACGCGGTTGAAGCTGAGATATTCTTGCACCCCTTTGATTAGAGCTTGGTCTCTTCGTTTGGTATGTTTACACAATCATCTCTCACCGTTGTAGATGCTGAGACCTTCTCTAGGCCTTGATCATGTTCTTCCCAATCGTTCTTTTTGCTTTGTACCAGTGGACACTGGACGATTCTTGGCTCTCTGTCTTACTTTCCGTGATTTCGTTTATCGCGATCATGGCAGGTATCTCCTACGTGTTCTTCTTAATTTTCCGCCAAGTGCGGCGTTCGGATACGTCTGCATTATATTCAACTACCGGATTCCTGCAATCCCACGGTCCGGTATATGCACAGTACCGTAACGCGCGGTATTACTTCTTCCTGGTTTTTATTATAGGAGCTTTCCTTAAGGCTCTCTTCATTGCCGCTGCCAAGTCCAATGGCCTGGCCCAAGTCATCTTGATCATCTTGGTGGAGATTAGCACCTTCGTCGCTCTACTTACGTTGCGTCCACACAAGACTCGAGGAGGCGATGTTTTCTCCTCGTTCTTGACCGTCATTCGTATTATTTGTGCCGGGCTTCTATTTGCTTTCGTTGAGAGCTTTGGTGTCCAACCCATCCCTCGTGTGGTAATCGGCGCTGTGATTGCGGTGATATTCTCGGTGTCGATTATCATCATCGTTATCAACCTCATTCTCAATCTTGGTAGTCGGCGTCTGGGGAGAAAGAAGGATGATGACAAGCCCAGCCGTCCTGCATCCCGACAAGAATCCGCGGATATTATGCTGGAGAAGGGTCTGCGTTCACCCCACTCTGACTCCGAGTCCACCGTTACTCGAGCTAGAAACCCAACTCCCGACCACAACATTCCTCTTGATCCCGAAATCAACCGACCTTACCCAGCCACTCCAACGACGGCTCACAGTCCGATAGAGTATGAAAGTACACGTGCTCGTGACTCCGCATCGACAAATTTTGGATCGGTCTTACCACGTAGATGGTCAATAACGCCATTACATACGCCAACCTCATCCTCTGTAGATCACTCAACCGCAACCCCTCAAGTTGGTATCATGGCTAGGACATCGGAAGGTACGGAACCTCCATCCCCAGGATTACAGGCAGGAAAGGATTTGCGTACACATTCGAAATAATGCACACGTTAGAGTATTAGAATCTTAGAACTCGCAATATCTCATCTTCATTCACTCACCCACATCACTCTACACTCCAAATCTAAATGATATACACTCACTAATAGCATGCCGAGTTGCATTCTGGTAGATACTTGTATTTTATCCACATTGTATTTTTGTGACTTCAATATACAATACATACCTGTAAATTCCCGCAAATTTCAACGACGTCCAAGGAACTCGCTTAGACGCGTCTTCCTCATGTTTCCGACCTTGACCAAGAACGGCCGCTGCACTCATCATCTCCGTAGCTCCCGACTGTTTTCTACCACCGCAAAATCCTCGAACCCTTTCCCATTCCCATCTCAAGCACGTCCAACACCCCATCAGATCTTCCACCTGCCACCCGGCGCTTCTCAAGAGCAGATAAAAGAGCGATGCAAGTAACCAAAAAACACCACCCGTCCTTCTTCCGCACTTTCACTGACGGTTCTTTCTCCCTTGACTAGATTACGAGCTTGTTCGTCTATATCATCCCGACAAACTCAGCGTCTCAAACCCCTCAGAGGCTGAGGTTGCGCATTCGCGTTTTCAGGCCATCAGCAATGCCTACAATATATTAAGGGGCAAATCGACTTCCACAGACGGAGGAGCAGACGCCACTGCAAATTTCCGCTATGGACCAGACTCCCAATATGCAACTACTGCCGCTAGAAGGGCAATGCACCTACGACGTCACAAAGAACTTTATGAAGCAGGGGCGGTAGACGATAGGTGGAAAGACAGACTTATATTGTTTGGTGTCGCTGCGGTGTGTCTGTGTTGGCTATCGCCTGGTAGACTGTTTAAATTGACTCGTATACACCCCAAAGGCAGTGGTGACCTTTGTGGTGCAAGCTATGCTGACTAGAAGAGAAGCTCTGGCCGAGGCGATGGATCGTTCACGGTTTAGTCGGGTTGGACCCGCAAGAGAGCAAAATAGACCTACAGAGAAACTAGACGAGGATCCCAGGTTGGCTGCTTTGAGCGATGAAGAGACTACTGACTCGTAGCGAGCCTTTTGAAATAGAAAGGTGCGCATACTCATATCCCTTGCAAGGCTCTATCTCGAAAGGTACTCAAGGTTTTTGGTCTGCCAGATCTTTCTGCTCGCGCCGCCAAGGGTAGTCTTGGATTCGTTCTGAAATTGCCCGACATTCTGGAGAGGAAAATCCCAGTACCATTGAAGCATTATGATTCCTTGCTGAGCCTAGAAGACACCTGAATCCCGTGGAAATTGAGTCGCCACTTCGAGCCCAGGAATAAGTCTTTCTCGACGTTTACTGTTGGGACTTCACGGTAGAAGAGATGATGAGCATAAGGTTCGATATTACGGTCCTTCCATAGTCGTTTTACTAGAGTATACACATGCATTTTATCGACGTATATCTACACACCGCGGGTTTGAGGTCTCTAACTTAGGTAGCACTGCCGAAAATCTGGTAGCGTCTGCAGATGCTGGGGCCAATTTCATCGTACTGAGCCTTCGTGTGGCAGGATGTATAAAACTCAGGCTGTTAGGAGTAAGCATTCAATATGTGGCGTTCGAAGCATAATGAGAAGACTCACAAGAGAAGCCAAGAGAGAACCCCCAAACCATACAGCATAACTAGAAATAGTGAATCAGAAAGTGTGGAACATTTGATCATTCGAGGGACATACCGCTGGCGTTTGTGCGAGATAACATCAACTTCGACGCCAGACGACTGTTCATACACGTCAGAAAGCACTACTTGGGCAAATTCTGTGGCGATCCCACCTTCTGGGCACTCCCGCTTGCGAGAACGCTTGCATCCAATCTACGATCGACGAGCTGCTTTAGGTCCCGCTTGAGACGATTACCAAAGTGTTGGAACATGGTGGATCCGCCCGATAAAACGATGTTCTTCGGGTATTTTTAGCTTAGAAAGACAAGGAGTGGACCTGAAAGGGAACGAACCTTGTACAGCCCACGACGAACATCAATCGGTGATTGCTGGATCACGTCGTCGACAATTTCCGGGAGAGGGGTGAGGAAATCAGAAGAATATATTTCTGGATTGAAAAATATCTCAGGGGCCAGGAAGCGTTCGTATCCAACGTCAATGGCGTATTTCTAAGTCATCTTTAGCAAATACGCGTAGATAGTAAACAAGCTTCAGACTTACTCTTCCCGTCACGCTGTGCTCGCCTTCAAACCTCTCGAAGTATTTGTATGGCTCCGCATCATACTTCCTAAACTCTTTGACGATATCCTGGCACACATAACTGTAGTTCTCTTTCACTTTACCTGCAATCCGAAGTTGATCTTCTGGAGGAATTGCAGCTGTCTCTCCACGCTCACGCATGAGGTTGAGGACAAATTGGCTGATGTCGCGTCCGGCGATAGGAATGTGCTTGATGGCGCTTCCGATAACATAACCCTCAGCACAGGGGATGACGTGGGTAACACCATCACCAGAGTCGATGACAGTCCCGGTAAGGGTTCGGTCGGTGACACGGTTAGACGACCAGGAAGCGGCAAGCGCAAGGACAGCCTGCACTGCGATGTAGAGACCTTTGATATTGAACGATTCAAAGAAGATTTCTGCTGTCTGTTCTCTGTTCTCTGGCGGATTGAGAGGAGGTTCAGTCTGTTTCATAACATCAATCATCCGTCGCTACGTACATTAATCACTGCAACGCACCAAAAGGAAGTAGTGGTCTTCTGGCTCTGCTCTGAGGTACTTGAAGATGACCTGCTCCCAGTAACGCTCCATGTGATCCCAGTTATCAATCATTCCATGACGAATAGGATAGTGAACTCCGTATCCAGGAGTTTTGGCGTTAGCTAGTGCCTCATCGCCGATGAAGAAGTCCAGATCCTCTACTCCACGTTTCGATGCAAGATGACCTGGCTTTGATGGGACTGCAGGTGCACGAGATGTCTGTGTAGCAGATCCTCGAGTTGCTATAGCAGTTGGAAAAACGCTAGAGACTGCGAATGAACAAGAGTATAAGGGTTCGAGATTTCAACGCACAATGATGGGTCCGAATTCCCAGCAAAACTGTCGAAAGAAATGAGTCTGGATGAGCAGATCGAATATTTCCACTATACTAACCCGATCTTTGAGTATCCAGTTCCATTATCGCAGATAATTGGGGCGAGGAGAGACATGATGTGTAGAGGTCAAAGTCGCAGCCGTAGCCTGTCTCGTAGGCTTGATCTCATTTCTCCCACGCAGAGATTCTCTCTTGAAAGTACTACTATGTCCAGTGTTCCAATATCCGTCCTATTCTCCCGCAGTCTATCTGCGGTATCCAAATCGTTGAAATTGCCAAACATTGAAGACGAGACACAGGTGCGTCCCATATCGTTCCGTTATGAGAAGACTGCTCAACGTCGTACAGGAACTCGTCCAGTCAAGTTTGCAGGACCTATTCACACTGCAATCGTGTATCACGGGCCTTTCGTTGTTCAGTCCCAATGAAACTGTCGAAGACATATCTACCAGGGATCTCATCTATCTTCTGGTCCCATTCGTTCTCTCAGAAGTACAAGGACGCGTAAGGACTACAGAAAGAGAAGATCGACTGGAGTCTTTGAACAAGTCTGAAGTTCGTCTCCATTACTTCTCCCTCAGGATGTCGTATATGACGTGATTCACGCCATGGCACTCTCAGCGATACCTCAAATCCTTCCTTTCGTTGTTGGATAACTATCAAATCATTCCACAGGACGAGATGGCTTTGTACGAGCAAAAATCGTCATCTATTGCCAATCCAGCTGGTCGGCGAGAATTAAAAATCAAGCAGTACCAGAAGGAGAAAGATCTCAGGGCCAGAATTGAGGTTAGTCTACTTCTATGATAGAGACAGCTAGCTCATTTTAACAGGCAGTACGCAAACGCAGGAGTCAAAAACCGATACAATCCGAGATATCCAATGACTTTGATCTCATTGCCTCGCTTTTGCCTTCACCTAAAGCCTCTACAACGACTACCGAGGACAATGACGAAGAAGATTCGGAGACGGACCAGATCCTGCGTGAAGCCATTCTACTCCTCATCCGACTATGTTTTACGCAAACCCATTCTCAACTCCAAAGCATGGAGCAGGAGCTAGAGTTATTACGGACAGCTCCTCCGAGATTACTTCCACCTCGGCCCTCTGAAGACTCGCAAGAAGGACGGAGAGAGAAGCAGAAAGAGATCGACCGCGGTATGTGGAAGCTTGACTTACCATCTGTTGGAGGCCCTGATGGCAAAGGTCCTTTGATGGACACGACTGGGAAAGTAAGTGCATTTTGTTATCTCTGTATTTTCCAGTGTTGATCGTCGAGTTTAGCCGTTACGTCCTTTCACAATTTTGCCCTCGGGTGCTGCAGACCGTGCGCGGTTGCAAGCTCAAATATTCCGTCCGGACCACAACTTGCCTACCATGACCGTCGATGAGTATCTCGAGATAGAACGTCAGAGAGGCAAATTCATTTCGGGAGGCGGGTGAGTAACCTGTCCAAACCTACCACTTTACTATCCTTATCATAATTTCCAGACCCGCCTCTGAGGCTACCCTCACTACCTCGGAGCAGCTCACTCTACACTCGGAGATGGATGGTACACGAGATGGCGAGGAGAAGGCCGAAGCCAAACGTCAAAAGGACGAAAAGTGGGCCGTGTTCACCGATGCCAATCCTAAAGGCGCAGGAAACACAATGAACAGAGGTTAGATACAAACATGTATGAAAGTTTGCAGGAATGTAATTCTATATACATCATTCAAAGCCGGTCACGACGCAAGACCAGCTAGATTTCGTGTGTGAAAGCAAGAGCACAATGAAACCGATTCGAAAGTGAATGTTCTACGGACAGCAATGTATATTGAAAGGCGATAAACCTAGAAGCAACACAACTATCCGGCCAACCACTAACAGTTACACTGTGAAGCTTCAGGCACTTCATTCGCTGCCGGTGTTGATACATCGATTTCTGTTGCGGTTATTTTTGTTAGTGCGAACATGACGTGATCTGGGGCTGACACGTACTGGCATTCTGCTCTGTCTGCCCTTCCTTTTCCATTCCAGGTAGCGACATGGCTATCTTTTTGAATAGTGTCTTAACGTTATGCCCGGCCTTAGCTGAGGTCTCCATGAACATGATGTTGAGGCCCGTTGCTGTCGCCGTTGCCTCTTCAAGTGTCACTTGCCTTCATAACGTACGCGTCAGCCCAAACAATTAGGAGATACCTAGTACATGCAAGCAATACACACCGTTTATCCGACAAGTCTGCCTTATTCCCTACCAATACGATTATAACATCGTTTCCTCGCTCCGAGCGGACATCGTCAATCCACTTCGTCGTTGACAAGAATGACTGGCGGTCTGTCCAGTGTCGTAGCTTCAACATCTGATCTATCCATGTAGGGACGGCATAATACGCACTTGTGATATCGAATACAACAATTGCGACGGATGAGTCTCGAATATAGGATGGTATTAATGAACGGAAACGTTCCTATAGCCACCAATGCATGATAAGGTCGCTGTTAAGAGCGTATGCTACGCACCTGTCCTGCAGTATCCCAAAGCTGTAACCGTACCGTCCGGTCTTCCAAATACATCGTCTTGCTCAGAAAGTCGATGCCGATAGTCGCTTGATATGTGTTGTCGAATGTATCGTACATGAATCTGTAGACGTTTCAGTTGAGGAGTGTTTGAGTGCAGAACGCTGAATACATACCTCGTAATCAAACTGGTCTTCCCGACACTCTGGTCGCCGAGTAGGACAATTTTGGTACGCTTTGGCGGTGAGGAAGAGAAGTCTGCGGTCACTGGTGTTGAAGGGTTCTCCATGATGTCCGATATGTATAGAGAAAATATTCAGGAGGTGGAGACGGAGATGCGAAGAGTGAGCGCTGGGAAGAATTGACAGTGATGCTTTCCCCAGATGCCGGCCTCGAGTATCGCCTGCGCTCCACGTGCAACAATGTTCAGTCGAGGCGGCTGAACACAATGAGTAGCGAGTACAGGCAGGCACAATTCAACAACATTAAGAAGAATACTTCGTAAAGAAAACCGATGCTTGTAATTATTGATTCGCTTGCTCCCAGAAGTACATTACATGATAGATTCCATACATGCGTTCACGGCTTGAGTGGGACTACTGGAAAGCTGGAGAGACATAAAGTCCAAGGTCTTCGATTTACATAGCACAACGTGTATTTACTTGCACTGCATTTGGAGGTTAGTGATGCTGAATTGCAGCGGGAATGGAAAGATACGTACGACGCCTCCCATATCCTGGGCGTTGGTGTTCATGATGAGGGCGACAATGAGACCTAATTCCAGGGATGAGCACTAGTCTACCATTGCTAGCATTGACAACCAACCGTAAAGACCCAAGACTTCAGCGAAAATGAGGATCAAAATCTGTTAGGGGGATGACACATGAACATCGTTGAACCACGTAATGACGTGTGAAGGGGAGCGCACCATGCCGACGAAGAGCCTGGGTTGCTGAGCAGTCCCTCTGACCCCGGCGTCACCCACAATACCGATAGCAAAACCAGCAGCGAGACCAGCAAGACCGACAGAGAGACCAGCGCCGAGTTGAACGAATCCTTGCGCGAGGGACATTGAAACCGCCACTTGTTCCGAGATTCCTGTCAGTACATAAACGGGGATAGTGAACGAATATAACGCACAGTCACCAGCAATGAGAACCGAGACGACGAGACCGTAAATCTGTATACATGTGAGCTGAGAGACGACAACGAGGAGGTAAACGACGTACAGCAATGATACCAGCCATAATGACTGGGACCACACACTTCATCATCAAGTCTGGGCGGAGAACAGACATGGCCGAAATGCCAACACCAGATTTGGCGGTCCCATAACTGCAAGAAGGGTTGAGATTTGGAGTCCAAGATGGATGAAAACAAGACAAACCTTGCTCCTATACCTATACAGCATTTAATTTCATTAGTTTCCAACCTCTAGTCCCAGAATCATTTCTGGCTTACAGGTGAATACAATGGCGCTGGTGCAGCCCTAGAGAGGCGAGCTCAGCTACTCCTAACAATGAACGGCGAAGCAAGGACATACCATGGCACTGAAGAAGGGCGCATAGACCGGGCAAAGGTCAGACATGGTAGGAGATGAGTTTGACAACGAGTGCTGGAGTAGTGAAAGGAGAAAAAAAAAGGACGAATTCGGAGTTGCCGCTGGCGAGAAGTGTCACTGTGTCGCGTAGCGCGTGACTTTTTCCACATCCCATGAATTGGGTCTTGAAAAGTCTGACTCGACCATCGATCCATCGTTCTCTATCGACCATGACTTCCCCCTGGACTGCTTCAAAAGTCAGAGATGAATTCTTCAATTATTTTCGTTCAAGAGAACATACCTTCGTTCCTTCCTCCTCGACAATCCCCTACGATGACCCTACTCTCCTCTTTGCAAACGCTGGAATGAATCAGTACAAGGCTATCTTCCTTGGAACAGTCGATCCCAATTCAGATTTGGCAAAACTAAAGCGTGCTTTCAATTCTCAGAAGGTACCTCTTCTTTCAGCGTCGATCGCATCCATTCTAACTATCTCTTATTTTCAGTGCATCAGGGCTGGCGGAAAACACAACGATCTAGACGATGTCGGAAAGGATTCATATCATCATACCTTTTTTGAAATGTTGGGCAACTGGTCATTTGGAGATTATTTCAAGGCGCGTATCCAAATGTTGTGTCTTGTAGCAGCTCATTCACACAATCATACAGAAAGAAGCGATCGCATACTCCTGGGAGCTTCTGACACAAGTTTACAAGCTTCCACAGGACCGTCTCTATGTCACCTACTTTGAGGGAGATCCCAAAAACAACCTGGCACCCGATCTAGAGGCAAAGAACTATTGGTTAGAGCAGGGTGTACCGGAAGATCACATACTTCCAGGAGATGCAAAGGACAACTTTTGGGGTACATTCCAATCCTAACCTTTCATGATCCAATCTCTCATACATATGAACAGAGATGGGCGCTACGGGTCCATGTGGTCCTTGCAGGTCAGAACTAGAAGCCATAAATCTCAATTAATGTCCTCACTTTCTCCCAGCGAAATACATTTTGACCGAATCGGTGGTCGCAATGCCGCTCACCTGGTCAACCAGGACGACCCAGACGTTCTCGAAATCTGGAACAATGTTTTCATCCAATTTAACCGAGAAGAAGACGGTTCCTTAAAATCTCTTCCCTCAAAACACGTCGATACTGGAATGGGTTTTGAGCGTCTCGTCTCAGTTATCCAAGGCAAGCGTTCAAATTATGATACCGACGTTTTCCTTCCGATTTTCGAGAAAATACAGTCTCTGACCGGAGTTCGTCCTTATGAAGGACGGTTTGGTGACGACGATGCGGACGGAATAGATACTGCATACCGTGTAGTAGCCGATCACGTCCGGACACTCACCTTTGCTCTCAGTGATGGTGGTGTACCCAATAAGGAAGGTCGTGGCTACGTCCTGAGGAGAATATTACGCAGAGGCGCTCGCTATGCACGGAAGAAACTCGGCGTTGAAATTGGATCGTTCTTCTCGTCTCTGGTGCCCGTGGTTGTGGAGCACATGGTAAATCAACTGTGTGTATATGTTGATCCTTACTCACCCTTCACTAGGGCCAAACCTTCGCAGAAATCACCAAAAAAGTAGACGACATCAAAGAAATCCTAGACGAGGAAGAGGAATCCTTCTCCCGAACTCTCGACCGTGGTGAGAAACTCTTCGAGCAATACGCTTTGCAGGCAAAACAACAAGGCACCAAACGTCTCAGTGGTAAAGACGTATGGCGGTTATATGATACCTACGGTTTCCCCGTTGATCTCACTCGCTTGATGGCTGAGGAGCTTCAACTCGAGATCGATGAGCAAGAATTCTTGAATGCTCAGGCTGCTTCGAAGGAAGCCAGCAAAGCGAGTGCCAAGAAGGGTGACGCAGATGCTGTCAAACTCGATGTCCACGATATTGCATCGCTGGAGAAGAACCCAGACGTTCCAAAGACCGATGATTCCGCTAAATACAGTGAGTTCTCCGTCCCTATCTTCCTAGACGTATCCTGACCGCTGCTGTGCAGACGTCGGGAACATTACCGCTACCGTGAAGGCCATCTTCTACAATAAATCCTTCATCTCGTCAACATCGGAGATACCCCCCGAAACCAACTTTGGTGTCCTCCTCGACCGAACAAGTTTCTATGCCGAATCCGGAGGTCAAGAAAACGACACGGGTAGCATTGTCATCGATGGTGTTGCAGACTTTGAGGTTACCGATGTACAAGTCTACAATGGCTATGTGCTTCACACTGGACGTCTCAAGTATGGACAACTCAAACTTGGTGATGAAGTTGTGTCCCAGTACGATGAGGTGAGTAATTTACCTTCATAAACCGTCAACCTACCTTCCTACCTCTTGCTTACAGCTCCGCCGATGGCCCCTCCGCAATAATCACACCGCCACACACATCCTCAACTACTGCCTGCGCGAAGTTCTTGGGGATCATATTGACCAAAAAGGTTCCCTTGTCGCTCCATCCAAGCTCCGGTTCGACTTCTCGCACAAAGCGGGTATCACCACCCCGGAACTAACCAAAATCGAGAACATGTCCCTCGATTGGATATCCAAGAATGTTAAAGTGTATTCCAGGGATCTTAATCTCCAGGAAGGATACAAGATTCCTGGACTGAGAGCAGTGTTTGGCGAAGCCTACCCTGATCCCGTGAGAGTGGTTTCGTTAGAGTATGATGTGGATGAGATTGCGAAGGATTTGGAGAATCCCAAGTGGAGGAGTACAAGTATCGAATTCTGTGGTGGAACGTGAGTTTCCTGTCCTTCTTCCCTTGGGAACTACGCTGACTGGAGGACAGACACGTCGCAAAAACTGGCGACATTAAACACTTTGTCATCACTGAAGAGTCGGGTATCGCAAAGGGTATTCGTCGTATCACTGCGGTCACTGGTCATGAAGCACAGGAAGTCACTCGAGTCGCACGGGATCTCGAGACGAGATTAAATGAGGCCGATAGGTTGACAGGAAAGGACAAGGATGCACAGCTTAAGGCTCTCAGCGTCGTAAGTCGCACTCGTTCTCTATACCTGTACCCATGGCGCGTAACACCTGTGGGCGTATAGGAACTCGGCCAAGCAGATATTTCTGTCCTTAAGAAGAATGAACTGAAGGACCGTCTCGCAGTCATTCGGAAAGCCTTTGACAAGCAGGTTAAAGAGAAGGAGGCTGCTGCCGGCAAGGCCGTAAGTCCCCTCTGGTTACATATCGGACCACAATACTGACAACACCTTCTAGGCCCTGGAAGACTTCCAAAAACACTTTGAGGATAATGCAAATGCAACATATTACATCAAGAGCCTGGATGTTGGTGGAAATGCTAAGGTAGACTGTGTGACTTGGAGCGAAGACTCGAGCTGAACAGTTCCGTAGCTCCTGCAAAGCATTACTCTCCAAGGCCGCAAATCCGGCAAAGCTGTGTATGTCTTCAGCGTCGACTCAGAGGGCGGTAAAGTTGCCCATGTCAACTATGTACCGCCTCCGATGAAGGAGAAAGTCGATGCACGGAAGTGGGCAGAAGTTGTGACTAACATCATTGGTGGCAAGGTACGTCGCACTTTCCCTTATTTGGTGATAGACTCATCGTGTCGTAGGCTGGTGGCAAAGAAGACTCTGCTCAAGGAGTAGGAACAGAGGTTTCCAAAGTCAATGAAGCTGTCGAGGCTGCTATTAATTTCTTGAAATAGATATAATCCTTGTATAATAACCTGCATAGACTTTGGTGTTTAGCTCATGGGTATCGTTATTATTATCAGTACATGTACAGCACTCGAAGCGCCAAAAAGATTGATTGTGATTCTTCTATTGAAGAATTCCATGAGTACATTTAATTCCAATGTGTACTTGTAGTGCAGTCCCAAAAGAAAGCCTCTACAATGGCTCGACATCCATCTTGTCATCGTCGACAGCAATGTCTGATATTGCCTCTTCTGCCACCTTCTCTTCCTCTTCCTCTGGCGGCAGGGGTATCAAAGGCGGTCGGTATAGGGTAAGGGCCTGGGTTTGACCTGCATCTGGGGGAACGGATGCTTTTAGCAAGTCGCGTTCACGTATTCGTTGTAACAATGCTGGGGATATCGTGAATGGTCCCTCCGGGTCATAGAGGCTATCCTCATCGTCATCCGACGAGTCTAAATCAGTCACAACGATACCTGTACGACGGGTAGGTAAGTCGTGACACAGAGATGACGAGGATGCGGAAGGCTCACGGTCTGGTTCTGGTTCGTACCAAGACGAGCCCTTCATTTTGATTTCTGGTATTATAGGTTCAGCAGGAGATGTTGGGGAGGATGGTTCCTCGATAGATGTTGGTTGAGTCAGGGTGTATGGGTGTGGTTGGGAGGATGTGTAGGGTTCAATGTCCATCTCCTGGATCGTAGCTGAAATCAATGGCGGTTCCGACCACTGTGAGGAAGATGAGGACGCGGACGGGAGATGACTGACATCTCCTTGCGGGTTTTGAAGGATGTCAGAAGGAGGAACGACGTTATTTAGCGAGAGATAGGAAAAGCCGCGCTCAAGATGGGTGACCTTTAAACGTTTTGAGGGTTCTGGAGACTCTGCTTCCGGGGAGGAAGATTGAGAATGTCTTCGCTTCATAGAGCGGGTGGAGAACCAGGGATGATGTATATAGGAAGAAGAAAAACTTTGAATGCTGGCCATGATGAGGTAGTTGGTTACTGGTAGAGTCAAGAACTTTCGTGCGCGTCTGGATTCTGGAACTTTCTCACACGTGCTAGGTTAAGCGCCCAAATGTATGCATTTGGCGCCCAGGATCTCGGGTTGTCAACAATGCCCACTGCAGCTACAGATCCATGGGGAGCTCTAACTATCTCTATCCTCCCACTTTTCAACGGTGAGGCTCTCAGAACTCCCATGTGAGCAGAAAAAAGTTTCTTGTTTCCTGTTTCTGAACCAAATGTTTTCGCAGAGAGGAACTCAATCAACTCGTCAAACGACACATATCCACTGTCATCTCCACATCTCCATCCAAGGCTGTTGTAACATTGGAGAATGCGACGATTGAATTACTCACTTCTGGAATGGTCACCTTGAATACCAAGCTTAACGGAGTTGAAGATGATAAGCTAGTTAACCGAGTAGTCGATCGCTGGAGCTTCTTCTGGGATCAAGTTTTAACCTATGTTGAAGGGGTATGCGAAGCTATCCACCTTTTTTCCTTTTTTTCGGGAATATTTTCACTCATTGTATCATTGACAGGTCCTACTACCTCTTCAGAATGAACCGCTCCTGTCATCGCTATACCGCACACCAAAGCGACCTTCATCCCCACGGAGGACAGGTACCAAAGGATCCATCTCGTCCTTGAACAGTGCAGTCGCAATATCACCTCATCACATTGATGTCCGGACATTGGCTCTACGTTCCTTCCGAGATCGTATCATCCTACCTCTCTTCCAACGACTCTACGCACGCCTTACCGCCGTGCTCAAACAAGAAGACGGGCCTCCAGAGTTTCCTGCGCGATTGAGGCAGATGTACGCCTACCTATTTCTTTCTCCCACTTACTAACCGGTGCTCAGGCTCCTCGTCCTCCACGCGCAAGCCCGCCAACGTCCTCAACCTTTCTCACTAACTGCTCCTCCTCCACAACTAAACCAAGGCGAAGCCGCCGTCAGCGATCTCCTCCGCCTCATTCAATCACCCCGTTTGCTTAAGTCCTCCTCTCGATCTCGAAGCGTCATACCTTCACGCGCACCATCCTTCTTATCGGGCGGTGTTCCCCGAGATCGCCGTGGTCGAATTGCAACAAAGGCCAAGTCGACCAAAGGTGGTGAGAAGGCGAGTGGTGAAGTGCAGGGTGGGGGTGGCGAGGATGAAGGTGGTGATGAGACACCTAGAAATGCGCATGTGACCATTGGGGGGAATATGATTTTGGATATTGAGAGAGAAAAGGAGAGGGAGTTTCTGGAGTCGTTGAGGAGTCCGGATATCGATACAACTACTACTCGAGCAAGCGTTGGAGGGTGGGGCCTAGGTGCTGGAAATGTCGAGAACAGCAAAGCTGAAGAGGAAGATGAACTTTTGGACTGGGATCAGGCTCAGGTTGGTGAGCATTCTTCGTCGACTTTTAGGTTTACTGATGATTCCGGCTTTACAGGAAGTTGTCGAAAAAATGATTGGGATGGAACAAGCACAAACTGCTACATCGTCCCGACGGCGGATGACTTGAGTTATTACTGTCCTGTACTTGTATTCTATTCCTATAAGCGTAACTAGCTTGTAGCTGCTAAACAGGGAACCGGTACTTGGAAGACGACGGTGAACCAGGTTATTATACACAGTACATGTTGTTGACCCATTGTATTACTTACGACTTGCAATGGCACGGTCGATGGAACAAAGATGTCTTTGAAATCTCTGTGTGATATCTTGAGTTAGCCCGGTGGTGTCAATGAGAACAAGGAACGCTACAATAAGTATATTCACAGCTTAATAACAAGCTAGTTTGCAGTCAAAAATATACAATTGGAATTCTTCATCCAAATTTGAACAAGGAACAAGAATAATAAGGAAGAATGAACAGCCTAACATGATCAAGATGGAAAGCATAATTCCGACTCCGTCACCAAGGGGAAAAACTAAGCATGTCCACCCGTACCAAATTGAACCCTCTGGTCCGTCGCTGGCGCGGGTGTAGATGACGCGTGTGACGGGTAGAGACGCTCGGAAAAATTGAGCTGGGAATGATGATGCCTGGCGTGTGCGTGGGGATGAGGTACATGATGCATCTGTGCCCTGGCCGCGGTAGCGGGAGGATAAGGGGCATTTAGTACGACATTAGAAGATGTGCCTTTTGCTGGTGCATGTACATGCGTGTGATGAATTTGTGTTTGTGAAGGATGGACGTGGGAGTGGGTCTGATGATGATGATGCTGTGGTTGATGTTGATGCTGTTGCTGGACATACATGGGTTGCTGAGGCTGCTGCATGTTCATAGGAACATGAAAGGAAGGCTGGGGCTGTTGTTGTTGTTGCTGCTGCTGTGGCGGTGGTATACTGCCGCTGTTGCCACTTGCAATAGCATTCGTCGGTCTTGTATTCGTTGGAGAAGCATCGTGGGAATGAGTGTGATTCTGTAGACCTTGGGTATCGTTGAGGTGCTCGTCCTCATCGGCATCATCATCGTGGTCATGCTCAGCAGGACCTACCCCAGGCTCATCATCGCCTTGTGCAGCTTTCTGGGCAGCCACCTCCTCAGCAGTAAGGAAACGACCACCAGGACCTCTTGGTCGTCTCATAGCATGTTTATGACGCGACTCGTGTAGATAAGGCTGGATACCAAGCAAAAAAACCCTTAGTATCGATCGAACTAGAGTGCCGAACAGCATACCTTGCGCTGTCTTGATAAACGATGCAGCTCCTCTAGCCTCGCCCTGGCGACCCTACGCTTGAGAATGCGAAAATACTGCTTTGCATTGACATAAAGAGGCTCTTCGTCATGATTCTGGACTTGGGGCTGGGGAAAAGAGTTTGATTGTTGGTCGATGAAATTATTAAGTTGGTAGGTTGAAGGAAAGAGCTCGTCCATAGCTCTGATTGGCCAGCAGTCGATGCGGTTTTCGCTCGCGTCTGGGGTTGAGTGAAAAAAAGTCGCCCCCGAATTTTTGACCAGGTAATTTGCCGGAGTTGGCCGGGGGCCGGCTTTTTGACCAGTAATTTACCATAAATAAACTGCACGTGATGTGTTACGAGCCAAAAATAAATATAATAAAATATATTGTAACGGTTGTCTGTCACACCTAGACTCGGATGGAAGCCAAGTTGAAATCGCTAACAGTCCCAGAACTCAAAAGCATTCTTGCAAAGGCAGAGGAACCAGCCCCAGCAAAAGCAAAGAAACAGGACCTTATAACAAAGATACTCGGCTCAGGAAAGGCATTGGCTATTTACAATGCTCAGCATCCTCCCCCAACGGACCCAGCCGACGACTTGTTAGCTCCTCCAGAAGAGTACGTCCACAAGTCATTCTCTCTCGGAGATGTCTGTTCAAACCCGTCTAGGGTCGACTGGACAGCAGATGACGCGCTCCAACCGTCTAAACCAGAAGCAGCCACGATCCCTGAAGCACCTGCCCCCCAACCAACGTCGACGCCAGCACCAGTTGCAGAAGCACCTCCTCCTGAAACAACTTCCTCAGTAGAAACGACAACAACATCAGCAGCAGCAGCAGCGCCTACCGAAGTGGACGCGGAAGCAGAGAAGCGCAAACAACGGTTCGTTCACAGTCGACAACTCGCGTTCAAGCACTCACAACATCCCTTTATTCAGTGCAGCCCGGTTCGGCATCCCCGTAGTGGAATCTAAATCCAAACCCGCACCCAAGTCCTCTGCCAAGGCAAAGTCAACAGCAATATCTCCTGAAGTGCGTTTCTAGCCCAACCTTCATCTTTCCTACATCCTCATGACCTCTTATAGGAACAAGAGAAACTCAAAGCTCGTGCTGCCCGTTTCGGTATCGCCACAGACGAGTCCGGTAAACGCCTCGACACCGCCTCCAAACTCTCCAAGAAACGTGCTTCAGAAGGTGCGGCGGACCTTGAAGAAGAGAGCAAACGACAGAAACGCGCGGCTCGGTTTAATATCCAGAAGGGAAAGACGACTGAAGCACCAGTGGTTGATCCAGAGGAACTGGAGAGGAGGACAAAACGCGCCGAGAGGTTTGGGATAAAGACGGCTGCAGTGAGTGCTCGTTCTGCTGCTTAAATTCTGTATCGTTGCTTAACGTTTTTTGGTGTTCAGTCGTAGCATACGTAGCATATTCATTTGGCTCATTTATCGTGTACTCTCTCGCTCCCATGTCTGTACGTTATCTACCGCAATATGACACGTTCATACTCGAGTATGAAATGAACAAAATACAAAACACATTCTTTCTTCATTACGGTAAGTGTGGCATTGTGAGTGATATTACATATCCTCGACAAAAGCTAATGCGTAACAAGAAACATGATGAGCTATGAAAGCCGTTATCTTAGTAATAAAAAAATAAACAGATTGTGAACAAGAGTCCTCCAAAGGTATCCTGCTAATTGCAAAAAGAAAAGAAAAGAAAAAGGATGCACAACAATAGCGTCCGGTCCCGTAATGTACCTAATGCATCAAGAAATTAAGAGAAGAGCGAATTGTTTCCAGTGGGCAGAATCTAAGGTACGTGAGAATATTAGCGTCAAGGTATGTGGGAGTAGAGCGAGAAGACTCACGTTTATACCACCGTTATCCCCAGATCCAGATGTCGAAGTTGGCTCAGAAGCCGACGTGGACGAAGACCTCTCATTTTGGGTCGAAGTAGTGCCCGCCGACTGCGTCGAAGGTGGTCCTTTCGACGTGGAAACCGAATCGGTTGTAGCGGTCTCGGCAACCGACTCTTTGCTCAACGACTCTGCCACACCTTTCAAGCCAGACAATGCCAGACCGAGATCCAGTTCATAATGAGTTGGAACACCCATCTGGTCAAGCTTCAACCACGGAGTTTGGTATCCACCCTGACCTACGCGGGCTGTTGCAGCGACGAAGATGTCGAGGAAACCGAGAGGGATGATGTCCAGGGAAGCGAGAGCACCCTTGGTGAGAATGACGTTTTCGATCGTACCAGAGTTGACAGTGGATTTGGCGGGGACGACGAGGTTGATAGGTGCTTCGAAGTGGGCGTATATATCGCCATTGACGCCTCCATCTGACTGTAGAAATTCAAGAACAAGGTCGGCGTCTAGGGGGTTGCTTATCTGTAGATATGGCGTGAATTCAGGTATTTGGTTTGTTATGCGGGCGCACGTACGTCAAAGTCGATAGAAACGAGGTTGGTGACGAGAGAGTCGAGAGTGATGAAGACGTTGATATGTTGAAGGAGTTTCTGGTCCATACCTGAAGACAAGTGCATCATTTACGCCGAAAGGTTTCAACATAGAGGTTGAACCGCACCAGTGAGCTGAGTGCTTATTTTAACACCAGAGAGGGCTTCTTGGAGTGATTCGAAAGGTGAGCTTGCTGCATCGCCCTGGATTTCCAAGTCAAGAGTGCTGCCGGTCGTAAGGAAGTCCGCCAAGAAACTCTGAGCGACACTATCATTGGCGTTGTCGGGTTTGTAGTGGAACTCTGAATCGAAAATGTTCTCTCCGGGTAGAAGGTTAAATGGCTGGGAGAGCGTTAGACCCTCTATTATCTGCAATCTTGACCATGAACTCACACTGATGGAAGCTCTACCAATCTTGGTTCCCTTATAAATTACTGGAAGTTCGGTGTCCACCGTATGCAGCGAAACTTCGGAAGGATTGTCGAGCGTGGTCTTCAATGGCGCGACAATGTATTCGCTTCCGCCCTGACCGCCACTTCCAGTCACTCTAACATCAGCAAGAGACGCCCTTCCGCCGAATGAGTTGATACCTGAGCATAATCTTTTAGCAAGGAAGGCTACCAAGTTAAGCATCGGTACTACCTTTCAAGCTCGAAGGAACATCAAACTCGATTCCACCGATCGGCACATCTCCGATAGTGGTTCTCGCAGTGACGTCGGCTTTTCCTTTGAGGGCGAGGTCGACATTATCTTTGAGAGTGACATCAACGAAAAGTTGCTTGAAGGCGCCGTTATCGACTGATTTCAACGGCTGGTTGCTCCATGTGATATGAAGATCAGCAATGTTTCCGGTGGAAAGCCCTCCGTCAACTGGTCCCTTCGGTAACATAAGCTAGATCGACTGCTTGTCAGCTGAATCCGATCAGAGAAGAGAAGTCAATAAGAAGCGTACTTCAGCAGCGGGTGTACCTCCGGAACTCAGGGTGATAGTCTGACCAGCTTCAATGGCTTGCAAAGAGAAACCGAAGGGGTTCTTGTATTGAGCCACGGTTTTGTTAGCACTTGTCAGCGGTGCAAAAGTTTGGTCTGGAGTCTCCAAAATCACGTCCAGATCGTCGAGAGCGATACTGGTAATGATATCGAATTTTTGCCCAGGTAGAGTGACCTCCAGTGTCAAGGTCTTAAAGGCTTCACTGAGCCATGTCACCGTTTGACCGCCAGATGGTTGAACGGAATCCCCTGTCACGCTGAGTGTTTGATTTTTGGCCGCGAGATAGCCAGTGAACAATTTTCCGATGTTCTCAAGGTCAGAGCCACTTTGAGGAACAATGCGGCCAGAAAGGTGTGTAGTTGTCACAACGTTCGGTGCAAGGAATAAGTCGCTGGCAGACAACGCTGTGAAGTGGTGAGTTCAAGTTGTTATAATAGTGGCTGGGGTTGACGTACGTCCAATGAATGTACCATTGAAGGACGAACTGAAGGACACGGTTCCAAGGTCGATACCGAGTTCTGCTTAGAGATTAGTTGTTCGAATTGGGATAGCAAGCGGGGAGAAACGCACGAGCAGGTGATGGTATAGTGGAATCAGTCTCAATATGAATACCGCCTTCAGGATCGTCTGAGGGTAGCTCGAAGTTTGCAATCGTAACTCCAGGAAGATTGTTAAATGCCTTGAATCCAATTGTCTTTGACAGTGAGATATTGTCAAAGATAGTTCCAAGTGCCGTGACTCTGAGTTTAGAAGTGGAGACCGTCCACTCGAAATCAGGGTTATGAAGCAAGAATGTGGCGAAGGAAGTGAATCTGTGGGATTGGTTAAATAATGAACAGGGAGGAGAATGTTATTCATACTGAGAAAGATCCGTAATCGTCAGTCTGCCGGTAGTGACATAGTTGGGAACACCATCATTTGCTGCAGCACAGACTGGTGGAAGGTTAATTGTTGCAATAACATTATCTTGCCAATGGACCCTACAAACAAGTCAGGGAGAGGAAAACATCGCAGAGGTGAAACGCAATACGTTAGCGGCTCAGTGAACTCAATTTGAGCATCCAAGGGACCAGCATTTGTTAGACTTCCTCGAAGAGCCAAATCAAAGCCATCGTCTGACAGGCTAGTAATGTTCGCCTCTGAGAACTTGAGTTCTGCGCCATCGACGATGTGCTGTGCAATAGGTCCGGCGACTGCCCCGATAAGATAGAGAGCGGTATCATCGGTCTAGAAACTGCACTTTAACGGTGAAATCTCAACTTATGAAGGTTGATACTCACAATGGCAGACACATTGTGTTGAGCAAACGAAAGATCCGTAGCATCTGTGTGCCAGTGTCAAAAAGACTTAGGTGGATAACGACAGGTCTTGATACTTACATTCGTCTAGCTTGACAGATGAGTCAACCTGTAGGTCCACGACGAGGTTTTTTAAGGAGTTCAAAATTGCTCCTTCAAAGTCGAATTGGTGACCGCTATAGGCCTTCATCAGTATGACTATCCAGGTGATAGACACGATTACATACCTGACACAAGTAGGTTTCTCGGTGGTTACAGAGCTAGTAACCTGAAAGAAAGTTAGCAACAGTGTGAAAGGCTTCATTGTGGGCAGCGTACTGGTGGCTTCAAGTCTGGGTTGTCAAGAACAAACTGGAACAGCTCATTCAAGGGACCAAGGTCTATCCCGTTCGCTTGTGATGCAATCTTGAGAAGTTGAATAATCGTCGAGGGATCCAAGTTGAAGTTGATTGGTAAAGTGGGAGACGAGATTGTGCTATGTCCATCAGCATGAATAGGGTTCGATGAGACGTCAGTGTCGATGGTTCCTAGTCTGAGGTCGTGGTAAACTGCATCAGCATGAACTTCAAGGAGGTTAATGCTAGCCGTGAAGGGATTAGCCAGCTCGAATGACGTCTGGGCAACACCAGTCTGGACTATGTCAGTGGGGAAGACAAGGGATGCACTTTTGATCAGAGATTCATGCAGAGCTGGAATGGTAATTGGTGATAGTCTGATCTGGGATAATGCAGTTTTGAGGGACTCAACCGGTGTAGAGTCGCGACTGCCTGAAATGCTAGTGTCTACATCAACCCCTTGTATGAAGTTTTGAAGAAGGGTTCGACCAGCAGATGCTGCGGCACCCTGTGGAGCGAAGTGCACCTCTAAAATCACCGTCAGCAACAATACCGGTGTTGGGAATAATAACATACCAATGGGGTAGCTTTGATTCCCGGGTTTGATCACCAAATTTTTCTGTGTGGAACATAAGGTACAACCAGCGTGTATGCGATAAGAAAGCTCACAAGGTCTGATGTACCAATGACTTGGTTACTGCGAACCATCGTTAGTGCAATGGACAAAAGCTGAGGAATGCGAACTTACTCGAACTGTAGAAGGAAAGATACATCTCCGGTCCCTGTAGAAGTCATAGTGATGTCAAAACGGCATTCCTCTACCACAGCTCGTGTCGTACTGACCTATGGTCAAGTTACTGCGGGAGACCTAAGTAAGCATCGGTAGCGCGGGGATTCAAAGGACAATCCATACCTCGGGTTAAATAGGTCACCATCGACAGTAATAAGAAGGAAGTCGGCGAAACCTTGTCTAACATCAAGGTTGCTGACGGTGACAGGTCGGGCATTGAGACCCTGCAGACCCTCAATGGTGGAATCAACGGAGAACTGGATATCACTCAATGACACTAGTCCGACCGCAGTCTGCGCATTGGCGTTAGCAGATCCTGAGAGCCCTATCGTCTGCTGCCGGCCCATAGTCGTGTCCGCGAGGAAAGTATCGAAGGTGTCGTGACCACCATCGGAAACCGTAAACGGTACGTTGTTGAAGGTAAGGTGAATGATCCGGTTTTCAACGTCAGTGGAACTCGGCCCCTTGGGGACAGCAAGAGTCGCAAATTGGTTTCCTTGATATGCCACTTTGATAGTCTGCTCGAGAGCAGAAATGTCGATTGGGAAACCAAATGGTAGTGTGAAGGCAGCTTCCGAGTTGCTACTAGTTGTCGAGGGATTGTAGGCAGTGTCTGAGCTGAACAAAAGTGTCAGCTCATTCAGACTAATTGACTTGATGATGTTCTGGGGTCCACGATTCGGCAGCACTGTCTCGACCTGCAGAATCCTGATACCTTCGTTTAACCAGGTGACCTATGTACAAGGTAAGTCAAGCTGACCACGAGATGTTCGTATGAAGCCCACATCGCTCGACCCAGCACCGGCACCATGTACGACTAGGTCACTGTCTTTTCCATGAACGAAGTTGTTGAAGATGGTGGACACGACGTCTAAACCATGCTGGCTCTCCTGCGGAATGAGACGCCCAACAAGATCAAGAGTAGATGTAGACTGCGGAGCCAGCGAAATGCTGCCTTCGCTCACAACAGGCGCAACCAGCACATCTTGGGCGTACGAGTCGAAAGCTATTGAGGACAGTTCGATACCAACTTGAGAAGGCTGATATAGCGTAAGTAATACTAAGGAGATTTGAATGGCTGCATCACATACATTCGTGGTCGACGCTTGCAAAGCAAGGTGAATGCCACCTGCAGGGTCGTTCGATGGAAGGTCAAATGACTCCACTTTGATACCTCCTTTCAAGCCATTAAAGCCCTTCAAGATAACCTTTTTCGAGCCAAGCGAGACACCGCTGACCTCAATACCTAGCGTTTATAAAGTCAGTTCCAAACGCAACTTTGAAATACTGAAGTTACCTACCGAGGGCGCTCACTGAAGAGAATTAGACCAAATTAGCTACGGTCAATGACATGTGGGAAATATAAATACCGGTGAGATTATCTCCAGAAATCTCCCATTCGAAGGATTCCTCAGTCAACAGGGTCTAGAAAGCTTCAGACGCCGTCCTGTCGTGCATAATTGTGTTCCACAAACCTTGGTGAACTGAGCGATATGGTCGACATCGGCAACTTGGAACTTCGACTCCAAATCGATCTCGGCACCGATATCGCCGACAACGTCAACGTCGTTCATTTGGATAGTGCCAATCGATTTCCCAGCCCAGCTGACTGTCAAACCAGTAGGGAAGGCAATCTTGGCATCGACTATAGTCAAAAATTTAATCAGCTCCCAAGTCAAAGATGACATAGTTCGTTAGAGCTTACAAGGTCCAGCGTTGGCGATGCTACCCCTCAGTTGAGTACTGAATGAGTTTTGTTGTGGATCCTTGATGAGAACGGTACTGATACTACGGAAGACCATCAGCGAGCACTTCAACACAAAAATATGGTTCTTACCCAAGGGTCGCTCCACTGACAATTTTTTGAACGATCGGTTGGGCCAGAACTGGTAAAATGAGGTTGAGGCTCTCATCAGTATTGGTGGGTACAGTAGACTGAGTGTAAGTGAGCTGCGTGTTGTAGTCGCCTAGTTGAGAAAACAAAGACGTCAGAAGACGCGGCAGTCATAATTCGACTACCATACCAATTGAGACGGAGGCAGTAAGCTCAACATCAGACTTCAGCTTCTTGAAGGCAGCTTGGATAAAGGGCGGAAGCTCGAATCCACTATAAAGGGAATATGAGGGAAAGTCAAAATCTTCGTGAGAATGAGCCCAATGGCGGCCTTACGTGTAAATGTTCGCCCGTCGACTGTTCGAAACCTCGGGCGGGTTTCCAGTTGTCGACAGATATGAATACCCTCCCAACTCAACAATACCGTCCAACTGAGCAGTGTCAAGACCGGCTTCGACAGCCAACGCACGAGTAATGGTAAATAGTGCGTTAGGGTCAAAGTTCATATTGAGGTCAAGCTCTGGCGAGGTAGTCTTGGAATGAGGCTGAGAATCAAAGTCTGTTGTACTGTCGATAGATCCCAGGGGAATACCGAATGCGGAGACTGTCGATTTGATATTGGTGATCTTGAGATCTGCACTGAAAGGATTCTCCAAGTCGACCGTGACACGACTGATGTTGTTTTCCCTGCCAGTTGTTGGTAACACTAGAAGGTGGTGGTATAAGTCATTGAACGGGCGAGCTGGTGAATGTAACGCACCCTTCAAAGCAGCAGTATCCAACAAATTGGTCTGTAAGGCTGGAAGAGTAACGTCTATGTTCAGAGTCTTGAATGCTTCCAGAAGAGACGCGACTTGAGTACTTCCATCATATCCACTGATCGACAACTGCACGTCTGTAGGGGGAGTCAAGTTTTTAGCCTGAAGTTAACTGTTGTTGCTCACCTTTCTTGCCGACAAAGTCATTCAATGTTTGTAAACCTAGAGGACTGTCGTTGGCCTGCGCAAGACTTAATTAATGTGTCATAGAGGAACACAAAAGCACATACTGCAAAGGTCGATTTGGCAGTTACGTTATTCATGCCCATGTTCAGCGTGAGGTTTGGCATGACTGCACTTCCCAACAGAGCACCATCACGATACAGTTGTAAAGCTATAAAATTAAAATTAGCACCCTCTCTGGAGAACAGACGGCTTGACTCACTCAGGTCACCAGTGGAAAGCTTTAAGTTCGAGGGATTGTTGATAGAGACTGATTCCTAGATGAGCAATCCGGATCGAGCTCAAATGGGACCCGTTCTTACCATCGATACCTAGAATAACACCCTTAGTCGTTCCACCCTGAACATCTACCGACTCAATCTTCGTTAGTCCTTTCAGACCCTGTAAACCTTGCAGTCCAGAGGAAACATTGAACATGATCGGATTTAGCTCAATCTGTCCGATACTAAGGTTTGCGATGGCGCGCGAGTTCCCAATCAACTGAAAGTCAGCTTGGTTCTGACTCGTCAGATTAGCGTCTGTGAATAGTTCTTAGTGTACGAGAGACGGAAAAATGACATCAAGCCTCACTAAACGCGGAGAAGATTGGATGGCTGGGATCAGGACAGTTCAATCGGGTATCGGTGATAGTAATGTCAATAGAACCAGTCGTCTTGGCCGGACCTTCAATTCTGACCTCAGATTGCGATGCGCCCAACGGCTAGAGGTGAAAACAGAGGTCATGACCAATTAGCGAGTCGATAAAAATGGCCATACAGTCTTCAGCCCGGCAACAACATTGCCGTCCTCGGTGATGTTGAAATCATTCTCGATTTCTCCAATGGCGAGGTTGAAACCAAAAGGTAGTTCTACAGTCAAGCCGTCAATGCAAAATGATTGTAATGAAATTTATGGAACGCACCCAGAGTAGCTCTTACTGATCTACTATCGGCGCTCGGACTCCAGGCTGTGTCTGGTGAGAATTGTAACGCAAGATCGCCAATATCAATGGACTTGATTGGATTGATGGGTCCATTTGACGGCTTGAAGGGAACACGCAGCTGAAGCGCCTGAAGACCCTTGCTTAACCAGGAAATTTCTGTTCCATCGTTCTGAGTGGTCGACTTGCCAACGGCGATTACGGAGGTCTCAATGCCGTTTATGTAATTCGAAAAGAGGGTTCCCATCTTCTTCAAGTTCACTTCGCCTTCTTGCCGCACGAGAACGCCCTTGAGAGTGATCTCGTTCTGTCCGGGTACCTGTGACAAAGGCTATGAGCATTCAGGGGCAGTAGTAGCGAAGTAGAACAGACCAGCTTGGTGTTAGTTCCGTTGCCAGATCCTAGTGTGATATTATCATATGTGAGGTCGAACACAACGGTACCAAGGTCGAGATCAAATGGGCTATGAGGAATGATCAGGAGAACGCAAGGTAACGCATTTATCAGTGAGGTACTCACCTTGTATTCGTGAGGCTAGTCACAGCGACAAAGTTGATGCCACTGCCATCTTCAGCATCACTCGGGAGTTGCAGATCCTTCAAATCCACTTTTCCGGCAAAGTTATTCACGCCTGTAGCATATTGGTGAATGATTCCACCATTTGAGAAAGATCATTATAGGAACCCTACCATTGATCGTGATGCGTTTGTCGAACTTGATTCCATTCGACACAGGAAATTTGGCAGCCTGCACTTTAAGGTCGTCACTCTGCAGTCTCCAAGTAAAGTTTTGAGCCGTGATCATATGTTGAGTGAAACGGCCGAATGCATCCTCGTCGGAGATATTGAACTGAGTCGTCTGGTTGACCGTGGCCTGTTTATGCCTCGCGTATAACGTATCACCCAAAGTCATCGTTCCCAACAGCGTATCCTTGCCATTTTCCTCGATCCAGGAGACCTGAATAGGCTCCTTGAAGTCAATCGTTGCGGGAATGGGACCGGTTTTTATGACCTTGAGAAATAAACAAAAAATGGGGGTTCAGGCACACGAAAATTGTAAGCTATATGGTTGGAGTTCTCACCTTCCCCTGGAGGGCAAGTTTAAAGCTGTGGGACGCGATTTGAGGAAAAAAAACTCAGGACACGACAATAAAGCGCGTATATGGATACACACGTGTTATTCTGGGGAGAACTGATTGCAGCCGACTCCACTTGAAGATCCGACTTATTGACTGTGAGTTGGACGATTGCTTTCACGACTGGGAAAAGCAAAATGAAAAGCAGAGCAATGCCCAAGGGGATGGCAATGAGTTGACATATTATGAACTTGCGTCGTTTGTAGAATGGAACGTGAGGTTGTTGAGCTTGCTGTTGCTGGTTACCATCAGTGGTCGCGTCCGTACTCGCGTTGTCTGAAGGGTGCGCGAAAGGGTTCGCCGCTGGCACCCCAGCTGTAGTGGTTCGTTGCACCTCTTCTGGCTCCGAGAACCGAGAACCGGCAGGAGCAGAGGAATTTGCTGCAAGAAACAAAAGGATGTTAACATCAGGTAGCAACAAGAGAGGAAAGCGTAGCAGACACACCAGCTAAACCAGACTGCGAATGGAAGGAATGTGTGCTCGCCTGAGCGGCATGATCATATATACCGCTGCTCCGTCGCGCTGGCCTGACTTCCTCCATGACGATGGCAGAGTGGGGAACCAAGGAACGGACATAATTTCAGGGAAAGATATACTTATGGCCGTCGAAAAAGTTTCCTAGCGAAGATTGAAGGTGTCAGATTTAGGATTCCAGCCTTACGGAAGAAGAATGTTGTAGCACATGGTCTGCTCCTCCTTGCAATCACTGGACCGAAGAACCAATCAATCCCACATCAGGTGCCCAACTAGCTTCGGCTCCCTTCGCTAACTAAGGCGCTTTAAAGGTACCCGATTTCTGAGCTGTGATTCTACTTTTTCTTCAATGAATCTCAGAAAATCTATTTTGAAGATAGCTTGACGCCCCAGTGGTCATCTGTCGTTGGGTCTTGTCACTTTGAGGGCAGAAAAACTGCCGAATGTGCTTCTCTCTCACACCTTCATCGACTAGATGCTTTTCACATGCAGCTTTCCCCCGGCGATAATTTTGCTTCGCGTCTGCACCTGTCTGTCAACGATGGAGGTCAGTTGAGTACTCTGGGAACGCCAAAGACCGACCGACTCTGAACCAGTCCTGGCGTTTCCAGGTGTATTGGGGTAAGTAATATGCATCCCAATCGGCTGTTTCCAATGACGCAAATTTGATATGTCATTTCAAGGAAGTCGACATTCCAACGTTTATGGTGACTCACCGAGTGGTTCGGCCATTCCATCAGGATATCCTTCATTCCCGCACATCTCGTTGCCCAAGCGACTTTTCTTTGCCGTGCAGGCTGTCGAAAATGCCATGCGATACGAATCCGTTCAACACCTCACTCGGATCATCACAAAGAGTCAAGCTGGCAGGCCATCAAGGAATCGATGAATTACCTTCTTTATCAATAGAAAGTGATAAATGTTCTTCGAAGGTGTTCGGATCGTTATTTCCATACCATACGCCAGAACATGTGCTCTGGTACTCTCGGCGTAAATGAATCTAGCTGACGCGCCCGTGACTGTATCAAAATCAACTCACCGTCGTTTTCGGGCTTTTCGAGCGGGCGCTTGCCATCCTGCGGAGAGGCTTGGACGCAGAAGCGATGACTACTCCCTTCTATGTATGGGACGTCCTTCATGTAGCGATTGAGGTACCAGGACCGGGACGTCAGTTACGAAGGCCACGTTTCGGACCCCTGGGAGGTCCGAGTCCGAGATACTGACCGCATTAGAGCCGCTTATAGCTCCATCCATGCAGGAGCATAGGTTTGAAAACCACATCATCATTACCCGACGATAAATAGAGAATAATCTGTATGACTCCAGTGTGCGTGTGTAAATAACAGTCAGAACGAAAATAACAATGTGAGGAAAACGTACAACACAGATGGACAGAGGTGTACAACCCAAACGAAATGAAATATATGCAATAGAAAAATGTCCACACCCTTCACTTACTCTCCTCACTGACTTCTCCCTCTTCTTTGCTCCTGCTGCGTCGTTTAATCGTATTCCCCGTTTCCACCTTTTCTGAGGAAGCGACATCATTGGCCTCGTCCTTCCTTGCTGCACTTGCCGCCCTAGTCACGCTGACTGAGTTTGACGCGGAGCCCGATGTCTCGCTTGCAGTGGAGTCTCTCCTGGCGGCAGCGCCTCTCGAGCGCGTTGTCCGCCGCTCTGGTTTGCGTTCCTCCGTCGCATCAACAACGGCCGTTGATGCCTCCTCGCCCTCCTCCTCTACATTACTGTTGGCAGCGCTGGCTGCACCCCTCGGCAGCCTCGGTCTTTTCGCTACAGCTGGATAATTCGCATCTTCATCTGCATCCTTTCGTCTCCTCTTGGCACCAGCGCCTCCAGCATTCCGTCTCTTCCGCGGACTAGGCCTCTCTACAGTCGTAGAGGTAGACGCACTCGGTTCCTCGACGGCAGCTATGGAACCAGTCGCACTTGGGTCGCGTCGAGTCGACCCGTTTGTTGGTGTTGCTCTCCAAGAGGATTTACCGTTGACAATCGTAGAAGATGATTGCGGTAGTGAATCACTGTCTGCCCTGATAGGTACGGGTAACCCATACTTCGCAGGGTCCAGTGGTGGAAGTGAGAGAGCGAGTCGACCGAGTGGATGGTAAAGTGGAAGTGAAGAGCTAGTTGGGAAATTGTTGGTCTTTACAGGAGAAGGAGATGGTTTCGGTGTCGACAAATTTGGTGCTGGTGCTTTGGATGATGTCAAGGGTTTCTTCGAGTGAACAAGGAGTTTCGTGGGCTCACGAAACTCGTTGGCTGGAGGCGATTGATAAGTGAATTGTGGTTTCCTTCGGATAGACGACACTGTAGTCGCAGATTGAACCGAGACGCTCATGTCGTCGTCCTTTTCTTCTCGTGAGCAACTGCAGTAAGAGAAAAAAATGGAGAAACAGTCGACGCACGTAGAAAAGCTGGTTGATTTGCAAGAGGTTATACTGAGTAGTGTGCGAGCTAAATATCAGAGAGCAGGAATGCAGGGCGACGTGGCGGTCGGTACCAGAGGAAGGTGTTCTAGTGAAACCCACGAGAGTGACAGAACAGAAGACACGCTATACTTACGGGTTTCCGGGACGAGACTCAAGAATGCCGTTTCGAGTATAATAAAACTGATCGATCATCGTGCTCCTCGGCAATCGCTGTGCTCACTAAAATTCCCCTGAAAACCTATGTACATGGCCCTAATTCAATGTAGAAAGTACTCCCCCGAGCTTCATCAAATGCTTCTCGCAAATGGCTGAGAAGTAGAACTCGTGCTCTGAATTATGTGGGTGTACCAAATTGTGGGCGATCTCGTGCGCCAAGGTAAAATACCTGCCGGAGTTTGCCGTCAGGCAATATAGTTTAAAGCGATTCAGCATCGAACGGGTTGAAAAAGCTCACCAGGATATCACCGCATTCTTCATCTGACCTTTCGACACCTTTTCATCGTCTAAAAACGCAGAAATCAGAGGGAATTGAGAATAAAAATTGTCAGCTATCAACTCACGCCATGCTTCGTAGTATCGCAAGTTCAGAAAAATACTCCCGCTCCGATTGAAGGCGATCAAGCCACCTCCGATATCGTAAAATACATGCAAGCTCGTCAAAGGCACAGAATATACGTCGGAAAGTAGCGTCATTATGTGAACTAGCCTTGCAATAGAGTCGTGTTTCTCGGTCATAAAGGTCGGCGTTGGAGGAACCTCTGTAATCGACAGTTAGCTGGGTTAAAACTCGGGTGATAACAGTTCACCTTCTGAAAGATATACCTTTACCCTGCCCATCATGCCAACTTCTTTGAGATTTCCAGCTCGACCGGAAACATCGCAGTACCCTTCATCTAAGTTCTCCTTTACTTGCTGCATCTGCTCTCGATTTTTCAACAGGCTCCCGGACTCTGGCCTGCACCCTCGGATCGCAGTGTCAACATTGACAGCTGGAAAGCAGTCATTATCGTGTTAGTCGATCACCGTTCGTTGACTTACAGATATTTTGCAGAGGCGTAGCCCCTTGCATTGGGTTTCTTTGCGAATTCGGATGTGTCTTTTCAGGTACAGGAGGCGGCGATAGTGGTGGAAGCCCTCCAGGCATCGTTGGTCCCTCTTTGTTGTCTCTATTGGCAGTGATATTCTGTAACTTTTGACGTATATTACTCATCACCGAGTGCCTCGATGAAGATTCAGAGGGCGGAGCTACATGCCCTTCGGAGGCATTTTCGTAAGGGAAAGGAGGGGGGGGTGGTAGCGAAGGCGCTTTCGGGTTAACTTCCTGTGCTGCTCTGTCTTGTGCATCCTTGATCGCCTGCTGTTGTGCCTTTTGTTCGCGAAGGATACGATCCACTGCATCGAAACTCATTGGTATCAGTTATGAGGAATCATCGCGAACGCACCATTGTAACCTCGTCGCTTCAGTGATCGAAGATCGCTTGAAAGCAACGTCATGAACAGCAAAGTATCATTGGCAGTTGGGGAATCGAAGAAGAATCGGTTGAAGGACATTGCAACCCTAAACACAACGCCATGAATATGAAATTGATTATACGGACAGGCGCCGAGGATGAGTACTCACTCATACATGTCAGGTTGAGTGTGTCCTGCCAGCCATAATTCGAGGGATCCATTGCGTTTCTGAGCAACTGCAGATGCGTCATATGTCTTTGCCAGATGTTGGCCATTAAAATCAAGTGTTTTTGTCATCGAAACTTTCCCATAAGTTCTGACGACAAAATTTCCGCCAATCTTCAACCACGAAAAGGTATATTTCGTCTTTGCATGCGTGTGCTCGTGCAGGAAGAGCGGAAGGCGCTCGAGAACAAGTTGCCGAATCTCCGTGGCTTGCTTTGAGTTCTTGATCTCGGGTTCGGAGTGTTTTGGATCTTCTTTGACCAGATCACTCAGCCGTTTCGAGCCAAGTGACATGTAAAAATCTAAATGATGGGAATCAAACAGTGTTCACTCCAGCTTAAAAAAAACCGACCTTCCAGTAGACTGTCCTGCGGTGCTATGGACAACGAGTCTCCGAACAGCTGGAATGAATTTGTGTCGTTGGCTATGATGATCTGGTCGGCACGCTTCAAACCGACAGGCATTAACTCGCGTTCTTCATCTTCAAGGGCGCCTTTGCCTGCAAGTTGCTTTCGTTGATATGCGAGTAACACTGGTGCTTTGCTCATGCGCCCTCTATTCACAAGCGACAGCTCACGGAAGTTGGCAGCTATCGCCTTCAACTCGATTAGGAAACTAGAAACTGTGTCAATGCCAGGCAAGAGATGAGAGAACACAAACAAACTTCTCTCCTCCTCCCGCCAAGTCGTAGAAACTGTTGGGATTTGCCAATAACATCTGGGCAACCTCGTCGGTTGTGGGTTGAGGCTTGACACCACAAGCAGTCAAAAATCCATTCGCAACTTGACCAAAGTCAATGAAAAGAAAAAGCTTGGAATGGAAAGCTGCTCTTGTGTCTTTGCCAAGGTAGCACTGAATCGGACTTCTATATTCCATCCCACCTTTGTCTTGACTTCCTACGGGTATCATCGGAGCCCCTGAAAGTCTTTTCAGTTGGCCGCTAGAGAATTCTGCATTACTGTCAGTGATGTTTCTTTCTTTTGACATCGGGCTTTGCACTGACCTGTAACATGTGCTGCCAAGACCTGGAACCATGCCTTTGCCTGCGCTTCATCTTTTGGCGGACGAGTAGTCAAAATATCGACAAGTGCGGACGACGGTGGATGGTCCTTGAGCTTGAGTTTAGTTGCAATGTCCCTCTTGTCAGAATTGAGTATCGGCAAGTCGAATGTTGCCCATTTGGGATTCACATAGACCTATTGTTGTGTTATAGATGGGGATCAAGGTACATAACAGTGGATATACCTCGTTTGGAGTGCACAGACACTTGACGCTGTTCTTCTGCGCAGGAACGAATCTGACATTGTGATACTTGTAAGGATCAAACTCGTTCGAGTTATAGATCGTTGGAATGTTATTGATCAAGTAGGTGAGAGCTAGATCCCGAACCTGTATGGTATGAGCTCCGGTCAACATTGCACCAAAGACAGGCTCACGTTCTCCTGATCACCACTACAGAGGTGGATGAGCACATCGGCATTGGGCTGCTTTTGAAGCTTGAGTCGATAGAGAAACTCGGCTTTGGATGGCGCGTGAGTATACCATGCGAAAGGGCGAATCAATGCAGCTGCCAACCTTCTTTAGATCGACCATTCCACTTAATTCCCCATTCGAGAACCGGAAGTCCCATTTGTCTGAACGTATCGTCAGGTACGTAGAGCTGCTTGGCCGAATATCGTTTGGTACTATCGCCTTCTGCCGTGAAAGCAACTGTCTCCTCCAGCCTTTTCATCTCTGTGCTGCTAAGCGTTTCCTGAACAGAAACTAAGTATTTAACGAGGTCCGCTGTTGTCCATTCCTTTGTCTTCACCATCCTGTATACTCATGAGTATGCTGGTCGGTGACAGGCTACACCACTCACCGATCAAAGATGATCTGTAGTTCGACATGCTTCCTAACCTGAAGTTTTGTCAATAGAGCCTCCATATGCCTCTCTTTGCTGTTGAGAATGGAATAGGCTCCCGACAGCAAAGTAACTACGGGTAAATCGCGGAAAATGTCTGCTGAAGCAAAGTACGCCTCCTCAGGCCTTCTCATCCCCTTTGTCGTCGGCATACAAGGCATCGTCTTTAGCAACCGAACTATCTCGTTCAGCTCGGCTTGCTGGGATCGAGAAGCCCATGAAGCAACAGCTTGGAGCACAGCTTCTGCCCATGGTGGTGATAGGCGGATATCATACTCCGGCGGACACTGACCCGAACAGAGATGATCTACCCAATCGAACATGGTCAAATCTCTCCAACGGAGATGACTCGAAAGTCTTGCGGGAACAAGGTTCCTGCTGACACTCTCTGGAAGCATGTGAGGTGGCAAAGGACCGTCCATTGGAATACCAAGACCACGACTACGATTGAAAAAGGTCTTGATAGTGCTGAGAGGTATGATCTTCTCATTGGCGCTTCCGAGCTGACCAGCGATGAATACTGCAGCATCAAGGAGGGCTGCTAATTGGGCAGGGCCGATCACGGACCGATCCAAGCTGGTCCACCATTTCAGACAGTTCGCCAACTCCTCTTCCGTCAAAGGCCTCGCGCGTAGCTCCTTCCAAACGTCCTCAGGTTGGATAGGCTTAATCAGTCCGCGATTTTGTAAGGATGTAACCATAAGCCGAGCACCTTCCAATACTTCATGAGGAAGGACAGGTAGTTGTTTTAGGAAGGAGAATGATGAGTCTGGAAGGCGTATGTCGGCGATGTCACGAATTCCAGTTGATGACATGATCGGAAACTTTGAAACGATTGTAGTGCATGAGAAAAAGGCAGCTTCGATGAGGCTAGCGATGTCAGAGGACGGTGTAGATGGGTGAAATGTGAAGAATTTCATGGCGTGGATGGCTTTACTCCGTAGGTCGTTTTGGAGGTCCATACTAGGCGGATTTGAGGCCGTGGAGTTCTCTTCCCATCTGCGCTTGATTTCGTGCATTTCCTTCTCGTACACCACGCGAGAAACGATCCCCCCAATAAATAGCAATTCCCTGTTCCATACTTGAAAATGAAGGTCAATGCGAAGCAGAGCGGGAAAAAAAAAACATACTGGCTACACTACGATCCCTATGAAAAGTGATGAGAATGAGTGTTCGGATATGAGTGTGGACGGGACTAACATGAGATCTATCGACTCTCTTTCTACTGTTGGTATAAATCTCGAACTCTGAAAACCGGTGATGAGTTGTGGTGTTTTCGAAGAAAATTCACCCGCACCATATGTCCACCCAGACCAGTCGTTTGGGCTGTGGCATGTCCCTGTGGTAAACCTCCTGAGTTCAGCTCTGAGAGGTACCGATGGGACTCACAATAAAAACTCTCGCAGCACCAGTTCTAGAGACGTAGATGAGTTTCTTACAGATGATGGACAGGACACTAGCTTACCCTTCCAGATCCGCCCGCAAACCCTGAAATACACTGCCGGTCGCGAAGGTTTGTTCCTCGTCCAGCTTCTTACTGGTATCATATTCGCCTTTTGCAGTCTATAGCACGCGTCAAAAGGAATACTATTGGTCTATGGGACATAAACCGCACGTAAATGAGATCGTATCTGATTTTCCGCGGAGGTTGCTTCTTGGTCGATCGCTCTATCTCTGATTCCAATTTGCTGTCTATCTTCTGAAGCAAAATATCAGCCGATATTATAGACAGGGAAACGCTAGTGGGAGAAATAGCTAGAAGGTCCACGGGTGGTTCAGGGGGAGGCGGCGGCAGAGGAGTTGTAGGTTTCACTATGACGCTAGAAAAGAATGAGCGCCAGCCACCCTGGGCAGACGATCTGACAGGCTGCACAGCTGTAGGGGGCGGTGGCTTCTGTGTGCCAGATGAGTACACCCATCTCATGACTTGAGCGTCTATAGTGACAGCTAAGTAGCATGAGGGTGAGTAAAGTCCTCCAATGACAAGCGAGGACTACCCACGTGTATCTTTCACGCCAGTGATTCGCATGCTACACTTGTCGGAGTTGCTGTGGGGCTGGATGTAGTTTGGTATCTCGATCTGCCTAGGCACCCCAGGAGATTTCGATAACTTGACCAGACACTTGTTATCGAAGAAGACGCTGACGCTATTTAGAGTGGCCATAAAAGTGATGGATGATGCGAGAAAACGCGTCAAGTCGAATGCGACAGGAATGGGGGCTTCTTCGCGAAGGGGCATTCTAATTTCTGTCTTGAAATCGGAAGGGTTGGAATCGGCCTTGCCTCTACGAGCGAGTAGCTGATCCTTATTCCAATGGAACCTCATCCACTGGTCTAATGTCCGACGTTGAGTGTCAGGATCGACGGCAGGGACAAGGACATACTATCTGAAATGACTCTGGGCTCATCTGTGATTGAGAACAGACTGTAGAAGCCAACTCCAAAAGCGCCAATCGTCTCTTCATTAGGATTGCCCTCAGCTGTATCCATCTGTTAGAATCTTTGCGTTATAAACATGCGAGGCGACACACCAATCTTCTTTAGCCGATTCCAGTCCTCTTCTCGAAATATGTCACCATTATTCTTGAGAATCCACTGCGTAACCAGCGCAGTTTTGAGATCAGGAAGCTTCTCTTCGTCCAGGAATTTCCCCTCTAGAAATTGAGAAGATTGGAAATGTATTTCCACCGCAGTCGAGTGTGCGTCGTCGGCATTCTGCAAGAGTTCACGAAAGACGGTGAATTCTGCAGAGTAACGAGCGAGGACCTTGTCGATGAGAGCACGTTGGTTTACTTCTACGGCTTCATCGTAGCCTGAGTTCCACTTGAATATTTGGATCAGCAATATGTAACAGCTCGTTCATCAGAAAGGACTTTCTTACGTCGATATGTTGGTCATTGGTATTCATGTTGAGTGTGGGAAAGAAAGAGGCAGTTGATTTTCCCAACTTTTTTCCGCCGCCTCCAGACTGCCTCTACCTGCTCAGCGCTGTAGGGTCCATCCCCCGTCCAATGTACCACCGCCAGTCTCCGACCCCGCGCAACCGTCCCCAGCCTACTCCCCTTCCCTTGCAGTCCAGTTCTTCTGTCGCTGAGCCAACTTTCTTCGGTCTTCCTTTGAAATATCTTTCGTCAGTTCCGCAGTCTCTTGACGTTTGTATCGTTCGCTCACATCTTACTTCTAGTCTTGTCACCCTCGCCGTACAAAATGCAGCGCTATCCATCGTCATGCACCATTCGCGCGTTTCGACCCCTCCGTCCCTCGCGTACTCACCGGCGTCGGCAGTTCTCCTCAATGAATTGCTCAAGGGCAGCATTTCCTTCGTCATAGCCCTGGCCCGTGTCCCAGAAGTTTCGGAGCTTCCATGGCGAAGAATGTCCCTCTGGGAGTCTCTTTGCTCGCTACCTTATCCCTGGACAGCACCTTTCTGGTATGTCTGCGGCGAGATATTCAGTCCAGATTGCTGGAAGCTCTCAATTCCGGCGATTCTGTATGTCGTTCAGAATTCCCTTCAGTTCGTCGCCATCAGCAATCTTCCTGTCGCATCCTTTCAAGTCACGTATCAAATGAAGATTCTCACCACGGCCGCATTCTCAGTGCTTCTTCTTCGGAAGAAGCTCACCCCAGCGAAATGGCTTTCCCTCTTCTTCCTCGCAATCGGTGTTGGCATTGTTCAGATACAGACGTCGTCCGGAGAGCCTCCTAAAAATACACCTGTGGGGAGTGCCCATGAATCTGCCCCCTTGCACATCCACGTCATGAGCCCCCTGAAGGGTTTTGCAGCTGTGACCGCTGCGTGTTTCACCTCTGGGCTTGCCGGCGTTTATTTTGAGATGGTGCTCAAAAACTCTAAAGCCGACCTTTGGGTCCGTAATGTCCAATTATCCTTATTCTCAATTATTCCTGCCCTACTACCCATTCTTTTCTCTGCACGCCCATCCACCGACGGCTTTATCACCCGACTTCTCAAAAATTTTGGGCCATGGGCGTGGGCTACCGTGGCTATACAGGTGTTTGGTGGTCTCATTACGGCGGTCGTCATCAAGTACTCGGACAATATATTGAAAGGCTTCGCTACCAGTCTTTCAATCATTCTTTCTTTCCTCGCATCAGTGGTGCTATTCAATTTTCGAATTACCCCATCATTCATCATAGGCGCGTCTACTGTTCTGTGCGCGACTTGGATGTACAACCAACCTGCAGGAAAGGAGCCTCTCGTATCCAAGGTCTTATCCGGTCAAAAATCGACACCGTTCACTCCCGTTGACCCCAAAGAGCCAATCATTGGAGAGTTTCCCAAGAAGAAAACTTCGCCGTTCGGCAGCCCACGCGTTGTGGCTACGGCACTCGGATTGGGTCCCTTGAGCCCTACCTCCGAGTCGAACGGTACTACGAGAGACCCTAACTCGTTATTCCCGGAGATGGTGGACACGCAGAGATATAATTACCCGCCATATGGCTCACCGTACTCGTCACTGCCCGGCTCTCGCACACCTTCGCGTGCGCCGACTCCCAACCCACGACCACCATCGAGTCGGCTGGCGAGTTCAAGTTCGGAGATCAGTCATGTTTCATGACAGCGGGGATTTATGTACGTTACGTATCAATAACCCTTTTTACATTTCGTACTTTCATTGTCCACATTTGAACTTTTTGGAACGTTGATGACAGACGATGACTGAGATGCAACTTCTTGCGCTACACTAGTGCGACATCTTCATTTGGCATGATTGACTATACCCACGCAAACATAGAACTACTATCATTGGGCGAGCTGTTTTTTTTTCTGTTTTTTTCTTTGTTTCTTTTCTTCTTCTTCTTCTTCTTCTTCTTCTTTACTAGCTATGATCCCACCTCCTAGGAGTATGATATCTGTGTTAATTACTCGCGATTGCACTCCTGGCAAGGTTTATTGCTGTGGAACTTGCATAGCAACAGAGGAAAACTGATACTAGGCACGTTGTTGACCTAGGAGTAACCGAGAAAATAACGTTAACGTTTTTCCCACATCTCTCCATCAGTACTCTCACCACGTCGTTCCAGCAGGTCTGACCGCGGTCTGACTAAAGTTGCTGTTCGTCCATCGCTTTCGACACTCTCCTTTTTTTATCCTCTTCTTCATATTTCGATCCCTGCTCAATTTCGACTTGTCATGGCCCTTCGCTTCCAGTCAAATGTCGACTTCACTGACGTCCCAATCCCGACAACAAGAAATCCTCCCATCTCCTCCTCCGGCACAACAATCCGTCGGGCCAAAACTCTTACTCGCCCTGAGCGTAGCGTCGCTCCCGTTCCTCTTATTAACCCCCACTCTTCACCCCACTCAACGCTGACAGGCCCCTCAGAATCCGACTATAATGGTTCCGACGCTTGGCGAATATTTGCTCGCATAGTCACCTTTTGGGCTCCTGGTTTTGTGCTAAGTTCAGTGGGGGGTATAAAAGACAAGCCCACTCAGCAGGCATGGAGGGAGAAAATAGCGTTGTGCTTCATCATCATCATTCTCTGTGGTGCCGTGGGTTTTGCAACCGTAGGAACACAGAAGGTTCTCTGTCCCCAAACACTAAACTCGAATAGGGTCTTTGCACGAGTGGGCAAGCAAGCTGGCACCCTCAGTGTCCAGGGCCACCTCTACAACATCTCCTCCGCCAAGTCCAACGATGTCAACTTCCTCACGCTTGCCCGACAATCACCAGGTCGAGACATCACCGAACTTTTCACTAGATCGGTTTCGGACTATCCAGCATGCAGCAGTTTGTCGTTTCGCGTAGCACAGGAAGCTCCTTGCACCCAAGCGACCCCCTGTCCTTTACCCAGCCTGAATTCCTCTTCCACGATTTCCAGCCTCGGCTTCGTTGATGCGGGATTTCTGGTTGGCTATGATTGGGATGATGTGGCTGCTTTACCCGACTATTTTGTCATCGACGGAGCAGTCCTCAACATGACGATTTACATGAGAAATCATCCCAATCCCATCCCAACCGATACCGTTGATACCGCTATTAGATACATTCTACGCACCCAGGATGGGCGTAGTGGCAAGGATGGTACTCGGCTGTTCTACAATCGTGCCGACCTGAAATCAGCCGTGCCATGCCTCAAGCAACGATATGTGGCTGGTAACATCGACAAGATCACACCAGGCTGTTTCGCATCGTCCCTCCTGCTGTATATCGGCTTATTCGTCGTCATGGGCCTCGTTTTGGTGCGGTTCATTATGGCATGCATCTTCAAGTGGTTCCTTTCCGAGCGGCTGGCGGGCCCCCCTGATAGCAGAGAGCTTGACCGTCAGGCCATCAGTCCTGCCGTCATGCCGGAAGGTGCTAACGTTTCAGTAGACAATAAGAATGGTACGGCACCTTGGGCGGGTCCTGGAGGGACTGCAAGGAAACTCAGCAAGAAACCGAGCAAAGCTGCTCGTTCCATCGCTTCATCGACGACTCTGAACAATTCCACCACAGACGTCGCGCCTGTGATGAGTCTGGCTCAGATTGGTAGGGAATTGTTTGCAGTTTGTCTTGTTACTTGTTATTCGGAAGGAGAGGATTCTTTACGGACAACTTTGGATTCAATATCGCGGACAACATACAGTGATCGGCGGAAGCTCTTATTCGTCGTGGCGGATGGAATGATTACAGGCGCTGGAGAGAAGCGAAGTACACCGGATATCTGCGTTGGATTGTTAGAGGCAGACCCTCGATTTGGTGATCCAATCCCAATGCTTTACGAGGCGGTTGGTTCGGGTCAGAAGGCTCAGAACAGGGCTATGGTTTATGCTGGTCATTACAGTACGTTTAGACTCTAGCCACCCTTTTTATCTTACTAATCCCCTATCTTTTACAGCTATTGCTGGCCGTCGTACACCCACCGTCATCATCGTCAAATGCGGAACCGAAGCGGAGGCAGCCTCTGACAAGAAGCCTGGAAACAGAGGAAAGCGTGACAGTCAACTCATCTTGATGAACTTCTTCTCCCGAGTCACCTATAACGACCGAATGACCCCTCTGGATTTTGACCTGTTCCGAAAGATCCATATCCTGATGGGCGTGACTCCTGATTTCTTTGAAGTTTGTTTGATGGTATGTCATATGCTGTGGAGCATGCCCATCAGCTAATCTATCATTTACAGGTTGATGCGGATACAAAGGTGTTCCCTGAATCGTTGGGCCATCTGGTGAACTGCATGCATCATGACCAAATGATTATGGGCGTTTGTGGCGAAACGCGCATTGCAAATAAGCGACAGTCATGGGTCACGGCAATACAGGTTTTTGAATACTTCATCTCGCATCATCTCGCCAAGGCGTTCGAGTCGGTATTTGGTGGTGTGTCCTGTCTCCCTGGATGTTTTTCTATGTTTCGTTTGAAGGCTCGAAGAACGACAGGCGACGACTGGGTTCCTCTCATTATCAAGCCCGAGATAGTGAAGGAGTACAGTCAGAGTGAAGTCACCACTCTCCACCAAAAGAACTTGCTACTTCTTGGAGAAGACCGGTTCCTGACCACTATCTTGTTGCGAACGTTCCCGAATCGTAAGATGATGTTCCTTCCTCAAGCACGGTGTCGGACGGTCGTTCCCGATTCGTTCAAGGTCCTTTTGTCACAGAGACGACGATGGATCAACTCCACTATACACAACCTCATGGAGCTGGTCCTTGTTCGTAATTTGTGTGGTACCTTTTGTTTCAGCATGCAGTTCGTCGTTTTCATGGACTTGCTTGGTACCGTCGTGTTGCCAATCGCCATTTCATTGACATACATGTTGATTGTCGGCATGGCGCTTTCACCACCCAACACCTTCGAGGAAGCCATTCCCCTCCTTCTACTTTGCGCCGTGCTCGGTCTCCCCGCTATCTTGATCTTATTGACGACATGCAAAGTCATCTATGTGTTCTGGATGTTTGTTTATCTAGCTGCGCTACCGATTTGGAATTTCGTCCTTCCTGTGTACGCGTTTTGGCATTTTGATGACTTTACATGGGGTGAAACGAGGTATGTATTATTTGGTTACGCTGTTGTATGGCCTCTAATTTCTACTTTCACGAACACAGGAAAGTTGAAGGTGAAGCCAAGGAAGAGGCGCATGGTGGTGGCGGTGGCAAGTTCAATGGGGCTGCAGTTCCTCTCCGGAGGTGGGAAGATTGGGAAAGATCTAGGCTTCGTAAGCTTCGCCGCGAGGAGCGTCGTCGCAGGGAGTTTGAACGTGCACACCCTCATGGATATGTGGCTGGAGAAGGTGATCTTCTCAGTGTCACAGACCTGCGAAGCCAGTACGACGGCTCAGACACAGTTTCGGTCGCATCTTCAGAGGAGGATCAGTGGGGAACGCAAATTGGTGGCTATAATGAACACAATGCTCAGTATCCTCCACCCCCAGTTGGGCTAGTACTTCCAGATGATAGTGCGTTACAGAGTGCCAAAACAGTTGGTGCGTCGGAGCTGGAAGCCATGCTCGATGCAGGCTTTGACGATGACCGGCCGTCACCTACCACTCTACATCATGTTCCTCGATACCAGCTCAATGACGATTCGACAACAGAGCTGGTCGGTGGAAACGGATATTCTCCCCTTGCGAGGTCAACACCACCGTCACCGCGGCACATGTCACCATCTCAAGGGAACTTACTGTCGCCTACATCGCCGACAATGCCTTTCACGAGTTTCAATGCGCCTAATGCTTCAAGGACACCACAAGCTAGTAATCAAAGGGAAGGGTATGGACCCTTGGGTCCCTTAGATCCTGCTACGAGATTTTGAGGGATACGGACGGACGGACTATCGTTGTTGCTATTTTTCACCTTGTCGTTTATCGCTTTGTTTGCTATACCCTCATTCTCCGATGCCACGGCTTACCTTCCCCTCATCGCATTAGAACCGGTTTAATACGCATCTGACTACGTAATCTGTCATCCGTCTGTATATCGCATTTTATCTTTACATTGCCATGGGTTGGAACAGTTGGGTTCAAGTACAATTTTTTTACCGTTCACCCTTTCATGTCCATACGCTGACTAATTGTACTTGAGTCAAAACCATTGGTACACATACAACTTCTGCATTGCTCTCCAAATTCCACCTTGTTCGTCATTCATCTTGCACGATGGATAAACCGCTGGACAGGCATCTCGATGCCGTCCTTGACAGTGAGTAGCCATACTCTCTCCATAGGTGGCACTGGATAATTTTCGGCCAGAATTACTCTCTGCATCAATTGACATCCAGCCATCTCTTCGAAAGATCTTTCTTTCCGCTCTGGGAACTCGAATTCATGCGTCAGCAGTCCGGGTGTTATTCTCTTCTGTCATCATCCGGGACGATTCGCGTCTCTTCGATTCACTCGAATACTCCCAACGGTCTATCGTCTTTCCGCTCCTGAATAGCAGTTCAGATCATTATGCCTTGTCTGTTCGAAAACTTACCATTTGCAATGCGGATCTCTCGGGAGAACAGGAAGATGATGTTAAGCCATGTTCTGCAGTCCAGGTAGAGCTCTTGTTGAATGCGTGTAGTAACTTGGAAGAATTAGTTTGGGAGAGCGCGATATGTCCACCGGATGGTCTGGGAGAGGTTAGTTCTGACATTCCTGAAGAAATGACACCATCAACATCTGACGATTTCGACGCTAGATCCTTGCCTCATGTAATTCTCGGCTGCAGAGTTTCTCCTACACTCCACATGCGCTGGCTTCCAGTCAAGCATGTCATTCGTCGAGAAAGTGGGATGCACCATCACTTCCTTTGCTCACTTCCCTCAATATTACGCATCTCCATATTACCCGACTTTCGCAGTCTGGGGCACGATCACTCATAGAGATGCTCTCTCAACTCGGCGAGGACTGCCAGTTAGAAAGTTTGATTATAGACCTGGTATGGCTAGATGAGTTATTGTGTGATGCAATAGCTGGTGCTGGGAAAAGATTGCATACGCTGCGCCTGTCTACATGTGGAACGAAACTGAACGACACGGGTGTCATTTCAATTCTGGAGGGCTGTGAGAGTTTGCAAGAGCTTGCCCTGGATGAAGTTCAAGGTGCACTGCGAAGCCAATTCCTCTATCCTTTTCTGATGCCTTACATACTGATAGGCCGCCTGAGTCGAACATTATGGACTAAACCATGCTCATTCTCTCCCCATCTCACTCGTCTCCATATTGTGTTCTCCGACAGTGGTCCGCAGCACTCTTGGATCGCAGACCACATGGACTCGCTCAGCTCGTTCCCGCTCGAATCCGTCCAAGAACTCATCGTCGCGAGACGTGAGGCACGCCAGAATCTCCAGAATGGTGTGCCAGTCTTGCGGGCTAACATTGACGACTCTTTACCAACTCTCAATTTACCCCCAAGTTTCGGGAGCCGACTCAATGACTGCAAGCATCTTCTACACTTACACTGTGACTTTTGGGCCTTCCCTATAAATGACTTCAAGGTACTTCTCCAGAGTTGCCGAAATTTACAGGCTAGTATTATCTTACTCGTTTTGTCATTCGCAATGCTCATAGTAATGCTCAGACGATCAAGATTTGCCTCGACTTCCCCTTTTCGAAGTTACTCACCTTGACATCGGCATTCGGAACTCTTTCGCAGCTACGCACTCTTTCTGTGTCGTTTACTCCAACTCATGCCCCCGGAAAACCGCCGGCCCCTCTCCCACTACATGCCTCAGTCTCGAATACTCCACCAGAATTCCATAGTCCCAGATCAAAACACGCTCTGCCCCAACTACTCGATTTCAGCCAAATGAGTACACAAACTTGTTTGTTTAAGGATACCGATGATCCTTCAATGCCTGTGTTACGAGACATCAAGCGCTTCGCAAGAAAATGCCCCAAACTAGGGATCTTAGGTCAGACTGCTCTAATCATCATCGTTCCATGTTAATGCATCAAGGCACACAGAGTGGTACGGGAGATTTGGTCGAGGCTCCTGGTTCATTAGTCGCCCTACGACTACATCGAAAACTAGTAATGCCGTATCGGTCAAATACGTACCGCCCAGAATCAGCCAGGAGGACTGGGACGAAATGACCAGCACGAATCTGTTGAAGAAGACTCAAGGGCATCCATGGTTCGAAGCGAACAGATCCGGTCAGGAATGGATGGGGGAGCAAGCCGAAGTCGAACGCCAGAGGCTTGAAGATGCGTTCAACAACACAGCACTAGAGCACAGAGGAAAGAAAGAAAGACAGCCATCTATCTCCACGCTATCCACTTCCAATAGCGACGCCAATTTTCCTTTCACACCCGTATCTCTTTCTCCAATCTCCCCATACCTGGTGCCTTCCCAGGAGACTCTAATGGACTCGAGACTGATACCAGATATCTTGCAAGAACAACCAATCATTAAGCACAAACGACGCACATCTGAAATTGCACCAAATCACAAAAAGCGTAACGGTGTTAGCAGAGCCCGAAGCCAATCACATCATCAATATGACGCTCCGCGGCCGACGCAGCATCACGGTGGAATGACCGGAATGACGACTCGTACTGCAGGAGGATTTTCGGTACAGGAAAGCAGTAAAGGAACAGAAAAGTATTGAAGATGTCCGTCAGCGGTCTAGCAGACGAACTCGTGACGCATCTGTGTAGCTAGACAATGATTAGTAATCCCACTTGATTCTTGAGCCGACAGCATTGGATGTTGAGTGGGATGCTAGTTCAGCCACGAGCCGAGCTCGTGTCGCCATTTCCTGCCCAATTGGCAACCAACTTCGTTCTTGACCACGAGGAAAAGGCATGTCAGGAATTTTCGAGGACGTCGACTTTGCACTGACGCTTGTATTGGTTCCGAACCCTTTAGATTGCCCGGTTGGCTTCGCAACATCATAATAGTGAATACAGCTGTAGCAAATTTGGTCCAAGGGGGTCTCCAATCCGATATATTCCTTTGTCAATTCATGCGCCAGAGGTTTTCCAAGAACTTCGCACTCGTCAGCTTCAATCGTCGGAAACAAGAATTTGGTGGCATCATGAACCTCCTGTATCACCAGCACCACTATTCTTGGGACCGACCGGTGCATCACCTGATATAGAGCCCAATTCTGCCATTCTGTCGCAAGAGTTGAGTGCTGCTATGGAGGACACATTCACTCCCCAAAGCGAGCTTCCATCGGTTGCATTACACCACTCTGTGAAGACTTCAACTTCACACCCCATAAAGTCCGTGTTCCAAATGTCTTACCAGCTCGCTTGACTCACGGATTAACGCCAGAATCTCGTCGGTTGTTCCTCCCGAACTACTGGCCCTTATTTCATCTCACCTCCTCCTCAATTCTTCTGCCTTGACGGACTACGCGTTGGAAGAAAGCTCGCCTCTGGCCCATCCACCCACAGTCTTCGACCTGCCCACACCTTTTACCTTGGACAGACTAACCAATCCGCGCGAATTCGTGTATCAACATGATATCCTACCACCCCAAACACCCCTCCTCCCAGAGCCAAATTATGCATATCACCTACAAACCCGATCTCACGTTACACAGGCGCTTCAGGCTGCGATGAACTCGGGTTTTACTCAGTCTCTCCCTACTCCAGATCCGAAAAAATCGCCATTTGGCGCTTCATCACCTTACGAAGACTATGACAAGTTTACTCACACCACCTTCCACTCAAATGCATCCTCAGTGTCATTATCTTTGACACTGTCGGTAGCCAACCCAATGGTCCCTCCCAGCTATATGTCGCATTCAAATCCAGAGCTTCCCTCTCGCCCTCATCCATCTCTGTCAGTCGACACCACTATAACGTCCTCGAATTCCATCGCCTCGGGCTTGTCCAAGTCGTCGTCCCCAATAACGCCGAGTCGTGGAACTACGTTAGGCAATCTCCTGTTATCCTCATGTCCTGGCAAGAAAGGTGAATGCCAGTCCAACAGAGCCACATTTTCTACTAATTTTCCATTACAGTTCGTTTAGACGGACCCATACGAGGTCGGTCAGCAGTCTGTCGTGATCTTGAGTCCGACTTGCGCCGAATGAAAGATCAGGGTATAGGTTGCATTGTCTGGTATGTGCCAATGTCGTTATGAACAGTCCCATTCGTCTAAGACTTGCGCCAGCTGCCTAGACGACTCTGAGATGGAGTTTTTGGGAGCACCATGGCCCGAGTACGAGCGGGTTACTAAAGTGATCGGGCTGGATGTTCTACGGTGAGCGTATTGATCTGCTTCTTCCAATTCATTGCACTCATTTGTTGTGCAGCCTACCGACCCCAGAAGGTCTTCCTCCAACACTTTCACCCTCATATCTCGACATAGAACTGACTTCCCTCATTGAACGTTACACCTTACGAGGTATACCTGTTCTTGTTCACTGTCGAGGAGGCGTCGGTCGCGCGGGTGTAATTGCTTGCTGCTGGATTCTCAAGTTGGGACTCTGTGGATGGCTCGACTCTGATGACGCCGAACGCACAGAGTTCTCTCTGTTAGCTCCTCCTTCCGAGTCTGACACCACAAAACCAAACTTGAGCACTTTACGTCTTGTCGAGAAGGTCGTTTCTGTCATCCGACGGCGACGTGGTGCCAAGGCTGTTGAAACCTATGAACAAGCCAAGTTCCTAGTTGACTATGTTCAGTTTCTCAGCAGAAAAAGTGCGTAATGCTTGAGGCCTGTCTGTCTGTTCAATTTTGTTTGCATATTTTTTGTTTGTGGGGGGTGGATGGAGGTTCATTTATATCATCAATTATTCATTGTTCTTGTGGATATAATCATGGGTTGGATTTATACCTCTTTCGCAATCCTCGCAAATAACGTACTTAAGTATACATGTGCAACCAGTAATCTCAACCGGTCCAACGTGGAGAGCATATGGACATTGGAGCGCTCAACAAGCAAGCCAGCAAACCTGGCTAGCACAAAGGTCTTAGGTCAGGAAGCATCTCCCTCGTAACAGTCACCAACATTGGATTGTCATGATAGGTGATCATACAACTCGAAGCTAGCGAATGCCAAATCGTAACCTCCGAACTCGTAATTGATCTTATCCGTCCTCCTGTAGGACTTTTGAACCATTTTCCCGGTGGTCTGTTCGCCTTCACACTTGTCCCGCTCTTCCTCCTCGAACGGCACAGAAAGAGCAGCCCGAAACACCTTCTGTGCCACCTCCTCGGCACCTTCGCCGTCCTCGTCAACCTCGTTATCTTCGCTCGAAATAAACAACGTCAAAGAAAGACGACTTGGTCTGAAGATAGAAACCACGCGCTGAACAAGAGTTTTCAAGTCGGGCATCCTTTGATCGTCAGATGACGATGAATAAGTAGTAGGAAGGGGGACGTTGCATTCGAAGCTAGCGTAAGACCAGCCCGACTCAGGTGTGACGTGAATGGTATAGTAGCCTTCACCTGGATGGCCGACTCCATTGATAATGGCTCCGGAAGGTACGAAAGATGGATCCTCTCCCCATCTAATGAGAGCATTGGAAGAGTATCCACAGGGCGTGAATGAATATGCGTCTAAAGTAGTAAGATGAGCAGGGAAAATGTCGGTGATACCAAGGGATGCTGATAGCTCGTGCGCATGAGCAGCGGGAGTGGCGTCGGAAGAAGGGTCGAAAGAAGAGAAGGGTTCACAAATCTTGGGTGAAAGGTCGCTCATCAGGATTTCAATGGTGAAATCCGGGAAAGCTCCGCCGGGCGCAGCAAGGGACGTAGCAGAAGGCACTGCAACCGAGTACGAAGGTTCACTGCATTTCCCTGTAATGTAGAGAAGCCAGTGGTCGCCATTGACTTTACCAACGGTATATGCAGCGCCGTTTTGGAAGATACCGTCCAAGAATTGAATTTCCTGGGACCAGTCACGATGAGGACCGGGTTGCAACTCAGGAAACATGAATGATTTGCGGGAGTAGAAGCATCGGTAAACGGTGGACATGTTGGCTTGCGTAGCCGCTATCTCCAAGATGCGAGGAAGTCCAAGTAAATTGAGAGTGGTTCCACAGGTTTTGAGAATGAGCCGATGAGGAGAGATAAAGAGTGAAGACTCGCTGTGAAATCGGGGTCAACGCTGGTCAACAGGAAAGACACAGGTGAGATACAAAGCCGACCTTAGCAGATAAGCGTCGATCTCTGTTCCTGTGATAACACTGAGGACTTTGCACCGAACGATGCTGAGCATGTCATCCCATACAGAAGATGGGATTTTTCTGAGGCCGGTACGTCCATGAACTGGACTCGCGGCATCTGGTACTGCATCTGCAGAAGGAGCAAACCAGATCTCCAGGAGTTTCTCTGGACCCTCGAAGGGAGCTGCAGACATGGTGGTCAAGGGTAGAGTGTGAGTGCTGTGTGCTTTTTTTTTTCAGATCAATTAAGCCACGTGCAGATTTTTTTTTGCCGGTTCACTACGTCTTCGCCACTAACGTCTTCACTACGCCCTAGACTCAAAAATGCTTCGACCTATTCTACGATCCCTCATTCCCCGCGTAACGGCCCCGTTATTGCCTGTTTCTCGAATCCGGCAGCCGCTAACAAGTGGTCCTCGTTCATCCAATCCCCGTCTCTTCTCCCACTTTCCTGCACGCCTTTCTTCGTCGCCGCCGCCAAAGGATACTTCCCCCGACCAGTCTCTGTCTCAGCGATTAAAACATCTTATCAAGTCTTATGGCTGGTATGCACTAGGTGTATATATCGTTTTTTCAGTCCTAGACTTTGCTGCCGCATTCGCCGCAATCAACCTCATAGGAGCGGAACAGGTCTCCCATATGGCGGCCTCAGTCAAAGGCACGGTTTCTGGCATCATCCATTCCAAGCCGCCAGAGCCAGGAAGGGATGAGCTAGATCCAGCTACGAGCTCTCAAGTCCAGCATGGCAACGAAGGCCTATACGCCATGCTAGTGTTGGCTTGGACCATTCACAAGACCATCTTCCTACCAGTCAGGGTCGGTCTTACCGCTGCCTTGACACCACGACTCGTTGGCTGGTTGCGGGTTAGGGGCTGGGCCGGAGGCGAAGGCACAAGACGTGCTGCCGAAGAGATGAGAGAGCGCCTGAGAAATGCAAGGAAGGAGAGAAGCTCCCGTTGAACACATAGCACAACATCAATCATAATTTACACTTCACAGTTCGTCACAATTTCCCATTGGTAACCATGTACACATCTCATAGTCCATTTCCAGTCCACATAATACACACTACTCAATCGTCATTTAGACTAGTGCCTTCAGACACTGCTTGGAGGGACTTCATCGGCTGGAATAGAGAGGCTTAGTAGAGGACAGAAGGCGATTTGTGATAAGCCACACACCACGAAGAATTCCTTCCTTTACGAGCTCCTCTGGCTTGGGGCGCTGTTGCAATGCATGATCCAGTTTGTCCTATACCAATTGGTTATGTGTCATTAATGTACCCCGAGAGGTGAACAAAGGAGACGAACTTCGAGTTGAGACCGCTGTAATTGTACCTTGGCCTGTATCAGGGCTGGAGCGATCCCCTTGTCGTCTGTTGATCTGCACATGAGTTATTTCGATATCTTCATTGAATGCATTGACTCGCCTTTCAGAATGTTTCGGTCCACGAGATCACTCTTCTCAGGGCGTTCGTTTAGCTTTTTCTCCAGTTTCTGGAGAGTGTCTTGGTCGAGCGAGGATTGGCGAGCTGGTTGTTCGGCTTTAATGAGGTAAGAATGGCTGTAGAACTCAGAAAGCGTGCGGCTACTCACGCATGGTTGTTGAATGGTTGTCGATGGAGAGGGTTTGACAGTTGTCACAGTTGTGACTCGCGGGAAGGAGGTGAATGTCACTTATAGGTGCCAGTTTGAGTAATTCTCGAAGGGCATTCAAGTCTGTTAGCCTTTATGGTATTACCGTCGACATACATTGGCGCAGTACGTAGCAAACGGAACAAGTCCAGGAGTGTCAACCTTTCCTTCGATTTATCTATCATGCGCCTGAGTTTCTGCACCCCTTTGCGTCCACGCAAAGATCGCCTAAAATGGCGGATGAAGGAAGATGTTGCAGAGGGATGCGAGACGAGGCCAGGGCGAAGGAAGTATTCTAGTAGCGCCTTGTAGTAAGTCAAATTTGGCATACTACTTCGGGACCTCAGGCCTCCACCTGCCCCCATACTCCCAGGTGCTAAAACTCGGTCGATCTCCACATCGCATGCAATGGCACTGTCATCTGAAGTGATGAATCATAGTAGACAATATTCCAGGGGGAATGAAGACTCAACATCCACGACCTAAAATAGTCGACGTTTTATTTGGGCGACAGTGATTGGGTGACCTTGAAGGTGTTTCTCGAAGGCAAGTTGTCACTCTGCCCCGACAAGGAGTTTGATTGCCGGCAGACCACCGGCAAGTTGGGAATTTAATTTCCAGAACACGCTCTGATCAATACGCGTACGATGAATTTTCGTCAGCTGCGGCTTTTGCGAACCTGGATTGAGGTCGCTGTCGAATCATCGTCCACAGGCTCTGAAACCCAATCACGCGTGGCTTCGACGACTTTTAGCTCCAGGACTTTGGCATTGTCGCCTTGGATCCCTCTATATTCTTCTCGTAATCATCGACGGGCGTGTCGCGTGAAACTGTGTGGAGGCTGTTGGTACACCGACGACGAGTTGATATACGAGGGTGAGGTGTGCTGCCGCTGAAGATATCCAGCGGCCTCGGCTAACATCAATTTCTTTCTATCTCCCTTTCCTCTTCGTCTCCCTTGCTCTCCCTTGTACCCAATGCCCCCAGGGAGGTCAAATATACATTTTGGACCTATTCCCAGCACGGGAGAGGCACATTGACACTGTACTTTCCGTTGCTCAATGACCTTGACAAAATGACCACGTGTAGACAAAATATCTGGGACATGTTGAGGATATTTGACCCGTCTGTGCTGCAGAATATCCGAGCGATATCTTTTCCCGTCAGCGGTGTAATGCTCCTGGGTGGAACATTCAGGATGGAGGTATCAAAGTATTGCGCCAGAATCCGGTAAGTTATAAGCAGGTGTAGAGCACCTTGAGTGGGCTTTCAACTAGTACTACGGAGCCAGGCTCTGCATGCGCCCACCATTGTAAACTTGTAGCGATGAGATCCTGAATCCCTTTATGACTTGTCACTTTCCTTAGCTAGTAGACGTGATGACGTTCGAAGAGTTTGCAAGGTCTGCGCAGAGCACGCGAAGTCGGAGGAGAAAGACAAGGCATCGACTGCTGACTGAATAGTCTAAGTGAAAATGCACCAGGCGAATTAAACCCAAATAATCAAACCTATATGTTCCCAATCCCGTTCTCGATACCTTCTCCTTCGCTAGAAAAGCACGAGGCATTAATACATCGCGGACAACGTAATCAAGTAGGTTGAACCGGGACTATTTAATACGTGTCCATGGTCCGTCGAATTCCGTCCACGATTAAGACATTGGGGAAAGCGATAGATCAAAAAAGGTATTGAAGATATGGTAATTCGTTTCCTTGGCTCTCTCTAAATGTACATGCACATATGCTCGAGCTCGACCATCCGAGTCTATGGACTGAAAATCCCGACCACATTTGGCCACAATTAGTGGGCATGGTTCTTGTGGTGCTCTGCAAGAAAGTCAGTGATCGTTCTCAGAAGGAGATTATAATGACTCACTCAAGTGCACTGTGAGATGAAAGTTGCAAAGTATTAGTACTTGGACTATGTTGCAACACTGAAGTTGACGCACTGTTGTAGTCAATTGTGTAACCAATGCCGAACAAACCAACGATAAGGGCTACAAGAGGTACTCCCGAGGCGTTTTCGCCATTGAAATAGCGGTTCTTGAGGCCGCCCACGCGTTGAGGTGCAGGGCCCTTGGGGAGTTTGGAGTAGAAGTTGACAAGAGGTCCTAGGCCTTCACCAGATCCTCCTGACTGGATTTTGTTGGCGTATTCGTTGGTGTATAAGGGTAAGAAGTGAATGTCAGGTTCACAAGGAGTTGCAAAGGAAATTTTGAGACAAATGTTCGTTAGTCACTTGAATAGAATCTAAAAAAGAGCCACGTACAACGAGATTCTTGCTGGCAATTTTTGGGGGAACAAGCCCACCGAGCTGGCGGCGGATGAGAGAGGCGTGCATGATGATGTTGAAGAGAGTGAATAGAACGATTCGGATGCTCTCGGGGTGGTGAATGTGGCTGTGTCACAGGTCTCTGTGGACCCAATGATGGTTCTGATTTTCCTTTCACCTAGCGTATCCGAGCTCTACTTCACTGTGAACCTAGCCCAGTCGCCGCTACTTGACAACTACTACCAAGATACCCGAAAACCTAACTATTCTACTGACTGTGGTTTTTTCTGCGCGGCTGAAATACATTATACATGAGAACCGTCTGCGTACCCATCGATATTTCAGCTCCTCGGACACGGATTCACTCAGCAAGCTACCGACAGAGAACGTTTGCTTTTCTGTTCATCATTCACCTTCCCCAGACTAGATGATGATTTGCGGAGAGAAAATAAGGGTATGTCCGCGGTCTTGAGCCGCCAGCCATCATGCCTTCTTTCAGTGTGAGTGTTGACGTTGATCTGGCAGTCCTCGGACACATACCTTAGTCTCACCGGCCGTTGTATGATGCACGGAATGTCATCTCGCACCCCATAATAGGAGGTTACATATAACTATGGATGACAGTTTCGTTTTTAGTGTAATCCACCCTTACTCTGTCGATGCAGAATATGCAGAACCTTACCCTCCAACTCATCGCACTTCTCTCTGCTTTTGCGCTAGGAACTGGCGGGGCTTCGGTAGTAGGCCTCATCGTTATTAACGGGCCTAACAGTACAAGCTGCGTACGTCTCTTGATTTGATCGTATTCAGCCCTTGATGAACTGATACTCACCATATTGGGGAAAAAGTGTGCCATTCTTCAGCAGCAACTTCCTGGCAAGGTCTCCCTACCAATACAAGGCTTATACGAGGACGAATATTCGTCTTCGGAGCTTGAACATAAGCTCGCCTGTCGGGTGAACTCCCTGGAGGACAGAGGACGTGTCTACGACGTTGTCTGTTCTCGTTGGACAGAACTGTCAGTTCGCGGTCACGTCTCGTGAGGATCTGCCGTCACCAACCACCCCGAGCACCCGAAACCCAAGGACAGCCTCCATGACGAATTCTACTACGCTACCGGATGATATAGAAGAGTCTATACTTGCCAAGTACAGGTCTCATCATGGACAGCATCGGAGACGCGTTGCCGTGTACGATCACATTGATGCATACAACCTCACCGCGAGTCCCCATACACCTATGATTTTCGCATATGATAGCTGACATGAGTGATAGGCTGCATTACATGGCGCAGTGCTGAGCCCAGGTTTTCAGCAGAAAACGGTTTCTACCAAGAAATTCCGCTTCCTGATGGCGCCTATGCGAATGTAATTCCACTTGAAGTCTGGAAGAGAAGTGTAACCGAAAAAAGCAAGCGGACGACACCTCATCAATATAACAGGGATTTGTCCGACCCACGATTATTTCTCTTACAACCTTTCATTCACTCAACGAAGAAGCGTATAATGTATTCACCTGAGTGGTGCCGAACTCGGTGCAGATAGAGGCGGACGAAGCGCATCTGGATTTACATAGCTGGAACCAGGAGCTATACGAAGCCCTTCACTCGTTCGCAAGACATGCAGATTAACCCAGATTAGGACTGAGTGCCCTAGGATAGCATCCCGGGGAATGGTCCTATTAACCCTAGGAAGAGGCCCTGCACTCAATGTGAACTCCGGGCAATGGAAGGTGGGAGGAGCCGAGGTATATTCCTCATGCTGTATCCCACAAAGGGGTTATTGGTATTAGTAATGGGGACCTAGGGGAGGAATGATGACTGGATATCAGCTGTCGTTAATTTATCCCAGCTTCAATTTATCGTCTAGTTCATTCAGCATTGCGCGAATCCTTCATTCGCAGACGATGCCGAATAGTAAAGGATAGTATCACAAGCATCAATAGAATATGCAGAACTACATGGTACAGCTATCTACAGCTTCGCGTGTCTCAGCACATATTTCGAGTTAGCCTTCGACTTGACCTTGTCGACGTCTGCCATCGTGATGGTGCGGTATTCATGGGCGTGGTTGTAGCCGACACTGAAGCCAAGGTTAACGAAACAACATTCAATATACACAGCAGGTCGACGCTACTCACCGATCTCTACCATCCTGACCACCAGGTTTGTAAAACTCGGGCCGCCTCAGGAGGGAACATACAACGGCACCTCCCAGTCCAACATTGTGTACCAGACCATACTTACCTCGTTGGTCAGAAATGTCGAACAAACCGGGTGCTTGCATGGGTCCGGCCCCTGAGTAATGCTGTTTAAGTGCCAGTGTTGTGGATTATAACGCAAACTTACAGTTTCGAAGTTGCACTGTACGATGCGTCAGCGCCAGGAAGGCAAGGCAGTGGAGTGGCACTCACTCATGATATAGAAATGCATTCCGAGACCAGTCGCACCGAGTGGGTGACCCTTGGCTTCTAAGCCTCCACTTGGGTTAATGACATACTTGCCACCGTACTACACCATCAAGTATGTTAACTGAACGTTGAAGAGGAAGAAAAGGAGTGCCTTACAGTATTGTCACCTTTCTCGACCATCTTGTGTGCCTCATTTTCTTTGCAAAGACCGAGAGCAGGGTACATGATCAACTAGAAGCGAGCGTATCAGATGGAATGCAGTCTAGTAATCAGCTTGCAGACCTCATTCGCGGCGAAGCAGTCGTGCAGCTCGACCACGCCGACTTGGTCTCGTCCCTCTCCCTTGTCGAAGCCAGCTTGCGAAAAAACCTCGTCTGCGCAGTTCTTCGTCATGGAGTATCCAACAACCTCCATGGCACTCTTTGATTCAAATGCAGCAGGATAATCAGTTGTAAGCGCTTGAGCTACGATTTCGATTGCTTGGTTTTCGAGGTGGTGCTTGTGCACGAAATCTTCCGAAACGACAATACAGCATGCAGCACCGTCCTATTACGGAAGCAAAAATGAGTATAACGCTTAGCACATAAGCAACTTCGAGGCGTACTGAAGTCGGGCTGCACATAAACTTGGTAAGCTCGTTGGTGATCTTGGGGGCCTTCAGAACCTGTTCGACACTCCAACCATCTCTGAATTGAGAGTATGGGTTATTCACAGAGTGTTTGTGATTTTTTGAGGCTATTTATTGCATTAGTTCATTGACAAGGGTTTTGAAGAGATGGAACTAACCAATCCGGGCTAAATGTTCCATATTAGCACCGTACTTCATGAAATACTCTTTAGCTCCATCAGAAAATTGTCTCGGAGCACCGGGACCGTGGTTTTCTCCAATGACCTCTTGCTCAATTTCAATTGTGCGTTGCATAAGAAGGAGCGTAGGTGGTGGTCGGTCGGGGAAATTGGTGCCCAAAGAGCCTGGCTTCATACGCTCAAATCCAAGGGCAAGCGCGCATTCGGCTTGACCGTACTTGACTGAGTTATTGGCATGGAAGAGGGCAGTCGAACCGGTTGAGCAGTTATTGTTGACATTAGTGATGGGTATGCCAGTGAGACCAAGGTTGTAAAGGGCACGCTGCAAGAACCAGAGATGAGCCCTGCATGAGAGTGGCTGCAAGGCAAATTCGATACCTGACCACAAGTAGAGTCTCCATACACATATCCGACCACTGCTTGCTCCACTTCGTCATATGTGATACCTGTGAGATCATATGCGTTAATGTGCACGACGGCAGCTCGATGCAGTGTTTATCCTCACCAGCGTCGAGTAATGCTTTCGTTGCTGCTTCCAAGCCCATCTATACAGTACATAACATGAGAATAGCCTTGTTATATCGTATTTTCGAGTCCTCACGTCTTCTGTTGTTCTCGTTGCTCGGGGCTACAATCAAGAGCTCGGTGTTCTCATTGAAATAAGACCGTTTCAGAAGGACCCAACTTACCTTAATGAAGGCAGTGCACCCTCCACCAATCAAAAAAGTTCTCCTGCCCTTTCTAGTGGGAGGAAATTGACCGGTAGATGTAGTAGACTCGACGGATCCTGACATCGTTTTAAGGGGGGAGGGTTAGAGCGCTGGTTGGCTTTTATAGGTTGACAGTGAACCGGTTATCCGGCTACTTTTAGTGCGATGGCCCCATGGGGTGATCAGATGATATCATGGCACACGAAGCCAGAGGTGAAAGCTGGAAAGAAAGATTCCAAGGTGGGTGCAAACATTGCGCGTCCAAGTCGGCAGTGATGGTTGATGGTCATCCGCTAAGCCGCGTCAGTGCTCAAAATCTCACGCTAGCAATTTGCCATCGACGACGATGATCCCTCCCGTCGTAAACCCTGTCATCCCGCTTACTCTTTCAGCGCAAGAAACAGAGGCCACAGAATCTATTCAAGCACTTCGCAACCTTCTTCACAAACATCTTCGTATCTCAATCGCTGATGGCCGCGTGCTGTTGGGAACGTTCATCGGAACTGACCAAAAATTGAACTTGTTGTTGGGAGATGCAGAGGAATTTCGGCTGTTGGGAGTCGAATCTCAGGAGGACTCTGACGAGAGAGAACATGTTTGGGATGGTGTTTTGAGAGAAGGGATGTGTCTGGAAAGTTTACAAGGCCGATACGTTGGACAGGTTTTAGTTCCATGGAAGCAGGCCGTACGAGTTGAAGCCTACGATCCCCAGAAAAATCAAAGACAGAAAAATGATGGAATGTATCTTTGATAATTGGCGAAGATATTGTCCAACGCCAACTCGGCTGGATTGGTGGACCGTCGGATGGACCAGGGATTTTACCTCAAATCAAGTCTCGAACGAACTACTCCCTCGAGTCATGCTCTGACGCTCGAGATGCGATCACTCCCGTCATTTCTGAGTGCATTATGGAACGGCTGGGTTTGATGTAAGTAAGGCCTATTCTCGTGTGGATAGTGGGGATAAACAGATGCATCTCTGCCGCGCGGCAGGAAAAGTAACTTCAAGTCCCATTCTTCTTGATTACCATTGACTCTTGTCAACTTGTGTGAACCCTGCCCAGCCATCTCTGTCTGGTAAGAGTGTTTTGCCCTCCTTTCGGCTGCCTATCTTCGGCGGTGTTTTCTATACCGTAAATCAGGATGAAACGTATCAGCCCTACCACTGGCTCATCAGTGAGAGAGATTTCTGGTGCCTATCCAATGTTCCGAATTCGAACTTACTGGTCATCACAGATTTTGATTCTCTTTGTATCCTATCCGCTGTCCAGCTTTGAACATCGCCAGCGGCACGTTCCCTGCCTGTGCTTATCTTCTGCTCATCGATGCAGACGCATTGCCCTAGCGCCTGTACCTACAGACATGGATCAAAGCTTGAAGGGGCACCTGGCGGCGAAGTTTCGGAGTTGCTGGCTCGGAAAGCAGTTCCTGAGAGAAATCCGAGCGTCTTTTAGCGAAACAAAAGCTGTTGAACGAGGTTTATCGCGAAGTTGATGGTTTCAGGACATGGTTTCCGCAGCACCTTACCTCGCCCATTCTCTGATTTAATATCAATATCAACGACGGGCTTGACGGCTCGAAATCCGGACTCACTTACAGAGCAGATTCCTATTCATTTGCGATGGCTCTGCCAGTGACATATGCAGCAAGACAGCGCTCTTTCTTTGGGTCAGACTTCACCGGAAGACCCGCTGCCCTACTGGGTATGTCCATTGTGGCGTCGCCTAAATTCATTGAAAAAGGACATAAAGTTGTCAGGTACCATGGTTGACGATGCGCAGCACTCACCAAGTCTATACTGCGGAATGATTGCTATACAGTCTAGTCTTCCTTCTCCGTGTGGTTGCCTAGCGGTCGGCCTTTCCAAGCTCTCCGAGGCGTCCAATGCAAGGCCACTACTCCCCGACATGCGAACGAATTCCTATGAGCAATACGACTGAACCATGACCAGCGTATTGACGAAGGGACTTGAACACGAGGAAGCCTCTCTTATAAAAGCGTCACTTGTTTTGTCAGATATCTCACCACCACGTTCTCCTTGTTTGTTCTTTCGGTCCACCTTTTCCTTCTCTCAATCGATACGACGACCATGAAATTCTTCCTTCGCAACGTTTCTTTCGCTGCTTCTCTCGGCGTTGCCACTGTTTTAGCTGTAAATCCATCTCATTTATATGTTTCTTTTTTCTGTATCTAACTCCATCTTCACAGGCTCCCAATCAGTTCAGCACCACAGCGACCACAACCGTCATTGACGGTGTCACCACAGTTACAGCTGGTGGGGCCACTACCGTATCCACCAGCGGCGCTGTGAGCTCTACAGTGATCTCGGGGCCAACCAGCACAGTCTACGGAGGCAGTGGCTCAATCACAGTCGTCGCTCCTGGAGGAACTTCGACCATCTTTGCAAGTGGCAGCTCGACGGTTGGGGTTTGCGTGCCAGTGACGACTTCTGTCGCTGCTACTGTCGCCCCCTCCTCGTCCTTTGTCACTGTCAGTGGTCCAGTCGGTACTGCTTCTTCGTCCTTTATCAGTGGCCCAGTCGGAACCGTTTCCTCATCCTTCGTCAGTGGCCCAGTCATTACTGCTTCCTCATCCGCCGCCATTGAAGCCAGAAACAACGATAATTCGGCGGTGACAAGCGTAGTGACTATCTCGGATTTCCCGACTAGCGTGGTCACTATATCGGACTTCCCAACTACCTTCGTCACTGTCACCAATACCGACGGAGCGACAAGCACTGTCGTTACAGTCACCAATCCCGGCGGGGTAACAAGCACTGCCGTTACGATCACCGCTACCGTCCCTACTACTGTAGCTGGTGGCACTATTTCTAGCAGTGCCGCCACTGCTGCCCCGACCTGCGTGTTCTCGCCCATTTCTTCTGGTCCCGTCGCCGGTGGAACAGCTCTAGGTCAAGAGGGCGACAACAACGGAGCCATTGGTTTGGGAGCATCGATGAGCGTCTTGGTCGCTGCCCTCTCTGCTGGCCTCGTCCTGCTCTAAAACAGCGGTTATTTTGACGGTCGATAAAGTGAGCTCGCAGCCATACATCACAGGAGCGCTTCGACTGATGATTACCCTTCGTCCTAGCCTACGCAACGTATGCATATTACATTGATGGAAGTGCTTTTGTGTCTTTTTACCTAGTTCGATTTTCCTTGCCTTCCCTTTCACTTAATCATATCTACTACACCTTGCCATACATGACATCTTGTAAGTACTATGATGGACTCATATGTCACCAATTGTTGCCCACCTGATTTTTGCTCAATCGCGGAGTTGAATACGCCAAACGCTTGCAAAAATCTAATGTACATCGTCCCATAAGTATAGAAACGGGTATCTATCGTGACATCCACGTATCACAAGAGCAGATTCTAGACCCATACAGTGAGCTTGAGCCTACTCGACTCTTGGTCCACTTCGCACTTGACATAGTCCATGTTCTCCACAATGTAATGTGCACCCAAACCTTCAATCTTCTCTCGCTCATGATTGGTGCAGACAGCCACGACAGTAGCATCGCTCGCCAATCCTGCGCGTATACCACTCGGTGAGTCCTCAAAGGCGACGCAGTTTTTAATGTCGTAGCCGAAACATTTGGCGGCGAGCAAAAAAGGATCTGGAGCTGGCTTGCCTGCCTTCATATGTTTGTCATCAGCAGTAACGGTGACTGGAGGTGGATCAATGCCGACGCGGGTTAAACAGCCCTATGCTATAGAAGTAAGTCAACGTATAGAAGTAGAAAGGCCGAGGATATGCACTCCTCACCATAAGTCTTCGCACTCGATGTGGCCACAGCCCAATGTCCGTTAGGAATGGACTCGATCATCTTCTTCACGCCAGGAAGGATACGGACTGAGTGGTCAACGGAAGCTGTTTCAATCTGCCACGCTTCGAGCTCGTCGTAGAAGGTCTTCTTCTTAGCTAGCATATCTTGCGAAGGAAGCTCTACAGCAGACTCGTCAAACACAGATCGATTGAGGTCTACGACTGGCGCAGTTGCAGCCACTCGGAGGCCACTCTCGAGTTGAGCACCAAAGGAAGGACGGCGAGCATCAAAGCTAGCGATAGAAGAGGTGCGAGAGCTAGGAGTTGAAGGAGGAGAAAGGGAAGGTGTACTAGCATTTGATGAGGAGTTGCTCGGCGGATTAAGGGATTCTGGAGGATGAGCGCCTGGACCATGCCTGTTGTACGCGTCAGCGAAGTAGAGGATTGACTCTTCGAACTTCTGGACCTCCTCGTCCATGGCGTGTTCGGGAATGTCAGGTTTCAACTGGGCGAGGTTGTCGATCGCGCGTCTTCCGAGTGTAGCAGCGATGACCACAACGGGATCTTGGCCGATATCGTTGGCGACCTTGCCCCAGGCTGCTTCGACGGCTTGTATGGAATCGGTTAATGTGCCATCCTGTATGGGCGAGTGAGAGCACGTCCATGGTAAGGATGAAGCAAACGCACCATATCAAAGAGGACGGTTTCGGCGTAAAAGGTGTATTCAGAAGACATAACGAAAGGCTGGAATGTAGAAGTTGTAATTAAAGTTGTGATTGGGCGATCAGTTGGTAAACGATAGCTTTATATCCCTCTTCGCGAAGAAGTAACGAAGTCCATCGAACAGTCTGACCGCCATCCCATTCGTTTACTGGAAGCCCTGCAGTTGGGCCTGTCAAGGAATATTCGAGAACGTGGCACAGATGATTGTTGTCCCTCTGGTAACATTTATTAATGATAATCTCAAAGTCGTGTCAACGGACCTAGTATGTCTGGGTGGTAGAACAGCTGAAAGTCATGGGCTGGAAGTAGTCCTCCCTTCGGAGCCGAGCCAAGGATATATCGAGGCGTAGAGTTGATATATATCGGGAGCAGACATATATTTTAATCAAGAGCCAGAAGTTACGACCACTAGCTATAGTTCAAGTCGAGGACTCAGGAGAGACTCGGAGTTGTCACAGTTGCTGTCACGCGCATTCCGACTTGAATTCTACTGTCATGTTGGCCAGAGCAGTGCTGCTGGCTCGGTCTCGAGCGCAATCTTCTCCTGCGACCTCTGCAATAAGTCGACGCAATGCGTCTTCACATTCAAACGATGATCATCACCACACGGAGGAACATGACGAGACGGTTTACACCAAGGAAGGTGCGGATGGAATAACCATTATTTCAAGTTCGTCCGTTCTGACTGCGTGCATTTCTATCACAGGATTCACATCTCCTGCTTGGAGAAATGGTCTTCTTGTAACTGCCCTTGCACTTGCTGCCTACCAATACGCTCCAGAACCCACTGAAGATGCATACCTTACCCGGTGGCTGCAAATGTACACGACTTCCTCAGGAAAGTGGTTGGATATGAACGCAAGACACACAGCACAATCCAAGGATTCTGCCGATACCACAGAGTTGTTCAATGCCGGTGCTCAACCTCCCGTTCACCGACTTCGTTTCCCTCAGTGAGTGCAGCACTCTGACTGTTCTGGCCTTGAGCTGACACATAACTAGATTGCTTGACCAAGCTTCTCCTTTCCTTAACGGCGTAGGAATGAATGTGGATATGAGCAGTGTCAAGGTGAAGAAGGAAGGAGAGTTTGCGTAGACTCAAACTGTAGCCTAGAGGTCTAGATCCAAGAAATAGCACGTGATAGAAACCACGTGGTGTGGTTGGTGTAAGATCTCAAACGCTTGTGTCACTGTGTGAAATTTGAAACGGTAAACAAGCGTGCTCGTCGTTTACTTTGACACTCCCCATCATCGTCCAAGACATCCTCGCCGTCGTCCTCTGCGACGACGAGCTTCCCCCGACATCATGCTCCTCATCCTTCTTCTCGCCTGCAATGTCGTCAGAGCTGCCCTTCCCCTCGTCGATTTTGATCGCATGGGCAAAGTTGGTTTAGCGGGTTCATTTGCTGGATTTGACTTTTTTCAAAATTCGTCGCTCTCTTTCGACTCCTCATCATCGACTCTCTTTTCCCGCTCCTCAGACGGTTCATTAGTCGCCCTCATTTCGACCAACACCGGCGGCCACATATCGGCGGGTTGTGCGCTAAATGATGTTTTCTATTTCGCCGGCTCCTTTTCCTCCGTCGGTCCCACTTCCGCGTCCAACGTCGCGTCATATCAGCCCTCTTCCTCACAATTCTCTGCCTTGGGCTCGAATGGTCCTAATGGGCAAGTCGACGCCATCTACTGTGACACGAGGGATAACAAGGTGTGGGTTGGAGGAAAATTCACGTCACCAGGCAGTTCCGTAGCAGTTTGGGATGTGAAGGCAGGCTCATGGTCGCAGCCTCCTTTCGTTGGCGTTACTGGTGCACAAAGCCATGTGTACTCCATCACTTCCAACTCCTCGCAATCAAGCCTATTTTTTGCTGGATCATTCGTCGCCTCATTCCAAGGAAACGGTACCGCCCTGAATGGAACGAATAATCCCAACGTTCCATTCTCTGCTGGAGCCACACCATTCTCCTCTTCCCTTGTTCCTATTCCACTTCAGAACGCCCAAGTCGATGGCTCGCCATCAACATCAGATTCGCAGTTCAGCGACATCAACAACATCCTCTGTCCAGGTGGTGCAGATGGACCTGGCAATTCTTGGTTCGCTGCAGATGGCAACACTGCTGTGATCACTGCTAGAAAATTCTCGTTTATCACTGCCAGCGGTGTCCGACTTGGAAACACATTCCAACCCAATCATGGCACAACGGGCTTTTCGTAGGTCACCCCACTACTTCTCTCTCTCAAAATTACTAACCGGTTATTACAGCGTAACTACGATTCCTGACAACACAGTGCAGACACTCAGATATCTTGATCCCACCACGGGTGAAAATGCCACATGTTCCGACTCTTGCCCCCTTTCTACCGATTCTTCGATCCTCTACCAGGACTTTCTATTCCCTAATGCACTTTCAATCACTGGTGTACAGATCAAGTTATCTGAATGGACCGGTTCCAGTCCCGGTTTGCATATCATGCAGATTTTGTCATCGGGTGCCTTTGCATCCTCGGTTGAGGACAACAATGGCGAGTCCTGTTTTGCACCGAACCCATCTAATACATCACGCACCGGTAACTGGGCAGTCAAAGTAGCGAATACGGACATTCCTGGGACAGTCCAATCTGTTCTTGTCTCAGAAGTTGACGTTGGGACCTCCTCGTCTTCTGGTCCCACTTTCACGTGGATGCCTTACGTATCGGCATCTGGACAGTACGAAATGTCTATGCTGATCCCAGGATGCACCAACTTCCAGGATTGCGGTCTTCGCACATCTGTCAGCGTCACAGTGTTTCCCGGCAATGATTTACCACCCAGTGTCACCACCATCGACCAGACCAACGCTGAAGATGCCGTTGTCACCATCTACAGTGGTCCTATTCTCCCTTCGTCACCCGACTTTGTCACGACAATCACTATGAGGTTGGATGACAACCCTAAAGGTACTGGTCAAGATGGCAAATACGAGCTGGTTGCAGATCGAATCCAGTTATCGCTTGTTTCAGCGGATACCAGTTTCTCTGACGGTGGAAATAGCAGCTCAACAGCTGGTGGTAGAGGCTCCCGTCAAGCCTTTGGGTTCTTTGAGTGGCCACTAGCGTTATCTTCCGGCAGTGACGCCACCAAAACGCTACCCAACAACAGCATTACGTTCTACGATTCTGCAGGCCTGAGCCTTTTCAACGCGTTGGGCGGTTCATCCAATATCAACTCTGGGTCTACCGTTGTCTCCAGCGTCGCCCACCATTCCAGTGGAACTGTGTTCCTCGCTGGTAACCTGTCGCTATCTTCAGGCCCCGCCGCGAATGCTCGGAATATTATTGCGTTTGTGAATGGCGCTTTGGAGGCTCTCGGTGACAATGGCTTGGACGGACCTGTTACAGCATTGTTACTTGATGGTGACAACCTGTATATTGGTGGTTCTTTCCAGGATACCGCATCAACCACGACGAATGGTCTATTGAAGAATGTCGGCATGTACAACGTACAGAGCAAAAGATGGAGTGCGCTCGGCGCCGGTTTGAATGGTCCTGTCACGGATCTGGACATCTTGGACGGAAGGTTGCAGGTCACTGGAAACTTCACGTCAATCTTTACTTCATCTTCTGATGATTCCGGTCTTGATGCGCCTGGTATCGCTGTCTGGGACACTCGTACTTCGATATGGGCGAACAGCGGTGGCTTTGTGGTTGGAAGAATGTCTATGGTCGCCAACGGAACAGATTCTACACAGTATCTTGCTGGTAGTGTTTCTGCATTCCGGAAGTATGGAAGTAGTGGCATCGTTATGGTCAGTAACGGCGACAATGGCCCCAAGGTTACTGCTTTGAGTTCCTCGCTGGGTGGCGTTGCTAGAAGTTCTGCTTCAGCTTCGACACGCAAGAGATCTCGTATTCCTCGTGCATCCTGGATGTCACATGTCAAGTTCCCTCGTGTCTTTGCAAAGAGACAATCGAGCACCTCACTGTCTCCTCTACCAGCACCTCTCCCCGCTCCGGCACCTGCTGTTCTCGCAGGTGCGTTTTGGACCAATAGCTCTTCCTCAGCCGAGGTTGCGATTATCGGTGGAAACTTCACGTTCCTTCCGTCCAGTTCCTCGTTTGGCTCCCAAAGATCTCAAGGTCTCGCTATATACGACCAGGATTCTGCTTTGAGAGCTCTGCCTGGTAGTCAGATCAATGGCACCGTACGATCACTGTATGTAGAGGATAACTTCCTTTACGTTGGCGGAGAATTCACCATTCCTGAATTCAATGCGAACGGGTTCGCCATCTACAACCTCCAGGTGCAACAATGGGAAATGAGTGGTATTCAAATGCTGCAAGCTGCTGCTGGTTCAACCGTGTCGGTTCGGTCTATCAGCAGTTCATCTGCCAGGCCGAATACTATCATAGTCGCCGGTTCTTTTGCACAGGCCGGCTCTTTACGATGCCAAGCGATTTGTTTACTCGACACTTCCTCGAAGCAGTGGAATACACTTGGCAATGGCATTCAGGGAGAGGTATCTACTGTCATATATGCAGGAGTAAGTTTTCGTTACCGTGCTTTGTCTACAGGCCTAACTCAATCTGTGTAGAGCAACCAAGAAACGCTTATTGCTGCCGGCTCTATTGGACTCGGAGATAGTACTGTTGCAAATGTAGCGCAAATGAGTTTCTCTAACCTTTCATGGGCTGCAGTAGGTCCAGCGTCGGAGTTGCCAGGACCCGTCACTGCCTTGGAGATCAACAATGGGAACACTAGTAGCATCTTCGCGGCTGGAAAGTAAGCGTGCTTGATTGAAGTTCGTCTGGACCTTACCATTAACAAACTTGACAGGTCCAGCGATGGTACCTCTTTCCTGACTCACTATAACGGCGTTAACTGGACGCCTTTGGGTAAGTGTTGCTTTGGTGAATGCGTCGCTTTCTCTGACACCTGTAACCAGGTTCTTCCCTGCAAGCAAACACGGTAGTATCACAACTCGCGATGGTTCCCTTACAGGATACTCATCCGGGCAATGCACTCATTGAGGCCGATCGCATGCTCATGATATCCGGTTCTTTGGACGATTCCGGCTTCGGGAATGCCTCTAGCGCCCTGTTCGATGGTGAAACCTTCATTCCATACGTCGTGTCGACCACTTCTACGGGAACTGCTGGGTTCGTGGCATCCATGTTCCATTCGTTCAAGTCCTTCAGTTTCGACCAGCGTCGTAAGTACATAATGTACCCAAACAGAGACAAGTTTTCTGACGTCGCACTCAGGTTTCTTGGCTACGGGCATTGTGATCTTGATTTCGATCGCCATTTCGGCTGGTGTCGTCTTCCTTCTGGCATTGATTGGCATTCTCTGGACCCTCTTCTCACGACGTGACAGAGACGACAAGCTGAATAAGATGGATGCTCAAGACGACGACGATTCGACCCACCATCGTCCTTCGTCGTTACTCGAGCACGTCAATGCTGCAACGAGAGGGACTATCATTGGTGCCAGTCCTTTCCCCGAGAAAGTAGATGAGAAGGGAGTGCCTGATCCTCACGACCACGATCCATACGGCCCAGACGCCAGTAACTATGTTCGCGCTGAGACACCGTCGGATGCGTTCCATGGCATGGGGATGGAAGGAACAAGCCGCCCCGCTCATGCACGGTATTCCTTTGATGGAGCGGGTGAGGGTGAACTACTGCTTACTGCTGGTGCAGAAGTGGAAATTTTGGACGATCGTGACCATGCGTGAGTGCCTTCATCAATGGCAGAATATTTCATGTTTTGACTTGGTCCTTTCAGGTGGTGGTACGCTCGTGATGTGAAGACAGGAAGAGAAGGAGTAGTTCCTGCCGCCTATCTGTATTAGATATCTATTTCATTCTCTCGTGTTGCGTCTCTCGTTTCGTAATGATTGGTACACGTTTTTGTATACCCCTTCCTCACTTTCACGCTCCAGTATTCTTTCGCAGTTTCGCCGCAGTACTCTCACTATGCACTTATTACCACCTAATTGTTTTCGGACGAGTAACTTTATGGATGTGAAGTATGAAAGTATGTTAGACACATTTGAAGTCTGGACGATGATATGAGGGATCATTGCAATACTAAGAAAGCACGTCAGTAGGAAGGTACTGCTTACGGAGACTACGGATACTCACATGGATCTCTAAAGTGCTTCTGGTTGTTGTGTCTAAAGGCAACTTTAGTCTTGAAGTGTTCCCGACGTGCTTGGTCCCTGAATTCGCGAACGTGTCTACCAGCCTCCTTCGCTTCTCCCTTATTGCGTGCCTTGACGACCTGTGTCCCACTTCCAAATGCACCAAATCCACCTTTTATGGGTACAAGCTGCGAGTTTCTATCAGACAGCATCCGACGAACAATTGCAGCGCCCGAATTTGGATCTTCTACTTTTCCGCCGCTACCAGGGAACGATTGGGCATAGTACCTACGCATACTTCGGTGCCCTATCCGTGCACCGGATGGAAGGACGAGCTCCAAATGAGAGTCGCCATAGGTAATTTGATTGTCCGGTATGCTGTCGTCAGAATCGTCAGAATCATATTCCTCCTCAATGACTTCATCCACGTCCTCGTTATCCTCTTCTCCACTGACATCTTCCCACTCTTCATCCTCCTTCGTCACTTTTGCCTTCTTTTCACGTTTCGGCTCAGCATCAGGAGGGTACGAACTCGTAAAGTCGTAGTAATCCGAAATTTCCAAGCGGTCGTTCTCCGTCTCGTATGCGACCTTGCAGTGGCTTTTGTCTAACATGTGCTTCCGCACTGCATTCAAAGTACGGAACTCCCGTCCCTTACCATTGCAATATATGCAGACATTGCCTACTGCGATCTTCTCTCCCAAGTAAGTTATCAATCCAGATAGGTCGATGAGATATTCTGAGTCGGGGATGAAGAAAGAATGTGCGGAAGACATATGGGAGAGATTATCCTCTAGTGTAGATGACTGAAGAGAACAAAAGAGACAATGTGCTGGAGTGAGGCGTGAACGAGCTGCGGCTATCTTCTGGTCTATTGTTTGATCGACTTCGCCTTCTGAATCATCCTCGTTCATTATGAGAGAAACGGGAGCTGGTGACTTGGAGCCTTCAGTATCCCCAGCTGGTGCCTCTGCCAGTAAAACCTCTCTGGCCTGTGACGATTGCTCGGGATGGACCTCTGCTTCCTCATTCTCAGGTCCGACGACTTGTGGCTTTCGGGCTGCCTTCAGCTCGTTCTCCTTGTGTTTCTTTGAGATGATGTGTGATCGATAAGCGTTTTCGGATGAGTAAGTTTTGCTTCAAAGTTGTCAAATGAAAATAAAAACAGAAATTACAGTGGAGGACATACTTGCAGATTTCACAAGTCGAACCCTTGAGTGAAGACATTACTGCTGTCTCTGTCCTCCTTTCTAAAACCTTTTCATTGAAAGTCGCAGCGCTGACTGGAGGAAGACCGGCCACTCTACGCTTCATGTTGTATCTGTGGTGGTCGGATCGATAATGTGCGCCTAGAAGGGGAATTTCATTCAAGTGTTCTGTAGCAAAAGGCTAGAGAAATCAACGTACGCTGTTCTTCTGCAGAGAAGAATGCAATAGAGCATGATATGCATGTAAAAAGGTGCTGCTGGGACTGGTTTTCCATCATGCTTGGAGGGATGAGAATGAGAGAAGGTATGAAATAGTTAGTCAGTCATCTCTCGATTAATAAGCGAGACTAGTAAGCTAGACATCACGAAGACGTATCGGGCCCGTCTATTGCTTAACATGCTTTCCGTGCACCTGTAATCCAGTCCTAGGACCAACGGCGATTTTCCGCTCCTGTAAGCAGTCTTTTCTTATGACGTTTAGTGTATCTGTCGGAGTTTCGTTTTTTGCCTTCACCGTGTGAGCAACAGTATAAGATATGATATATTTTACATTTACTAGTATAATACCCTACCAGGTATTTCATGTCACGTCTTCTCTACCGTCATGCCGGTGGCAAGAACGTGGCCCACAGCACAACCGATATCGTACCCCAGACAACACTCCAGCTTACCCACCACATTCCAGCCTTCGGATGTTCCAGGACTAACCACGCAGCGGCCCAGTATGTGAGCGGCATCGATGCAGCCAACCGAAGAACAACCTGCACATGGGAGGCAAGGATCAAGATGGCGCAGAGGACCAGCGCGTGGATGGCGTGAGGTACAAGGGACGGATGAGTGAAAGGGGAGTTGGATTTGTCTTCCCTTCTTTGACTGAGGAGGACAAAGAAAGAGAAGGAGACGATGGATAAGAGTGGGGGCGCTGCAATGAGGAAATTGGGTATTTGGGACAGCGTCCAGTAGCGAAGAAACCCAACGTTCCAATACTTGTCTTGAACATGGGAGTAGATGAGAGGCAACGTTTTCTTGCACCACTCTGCCTTGGAATGACCTGTGCAGAACGCAAGGTATCCGGTGTATTGCTGGTAGACAAATGGGATAAATGTCACGGCCGTGAGCAAGATGGAACGTAGTATCCGACGTGGGTATATCTGGCGAGTAATTCAGCAATAGTTCCGACTTCGACGACATACGAACCTTGCCCGTGAACAGAAGCGGCTGGGCGACCAAGTCCCAGAGTATGAATCCACCAAGAAAAGTGCCGTTCGATCTGAACAGTCCAGCGGTCATGAAGAACAAGGATGCATACAAATATTCTGACTGTGTGCAGTACCACATTCCTACTAATGAATGAGCATCACACGACGCAAAAGGAGCAATTGAGGCTCACCCTTGTACGAGAAGTATGTGAAGAATGGCTCTGTATAAGCTGTGAGCCGCAAAGTGGCTGGATTACTTGGAAACAGGGATAACAGCGTGGCCAAATACGCGAGCTTCGGTGAACGCAAGTGGTGAAGGGATAAAGAATACATTGTCCTCGTAGTGTCGCATATCATTGCGACCAATGCACCACTGAGCATCAGATCTGAATGCCCGGTCAGAAAATAGAGAACCTTATTGGCGTATCGCATCACCAGAGGGACCCCCGGAAAGAACGCCCACTGGTGTTCGTAGGCATATCCTTGTTGAGCGATGCCAGCGAAATGAAACGTATCCCAGCGTAGAAATGGCTTGGATAACCAGGAGTATTCGAATAGCTTTGGAGATGCGTCGAAGAGAGGTAAAGATGAGGTAGTCAAAGCCAGGCAATATACGAAAATGCGGGAGAGAATTGAGAGAACAACGACGTTTCTGATCGTGGACATCACGGTTCGAGGTCAACCATGCTCCACGACTTTCTCAACTCTGTTCCCTATCCCCTTACCGCCGTTCTCATCAAACTCGCTCCGTGTTTTTCTGCAATTCGACATGCGACGCAAGTCTTTACTTGGTCTTCAACTTGGTACGACAGCTGGTTGACAATTGCTGCGTGGTGGAGCATATGTCTCTTTGCAGATATTGCCGTGCGGTTTGTCGACCGACTCCTCGCTTATGCTCTTCATTAATAGTCTTCTTTAGATATCTGCTACCTATAGCATTCCTTGCCGTCTACTATCTCGCTAGATGGTCCACAACCGAACGAACAAATCCCCCTCCAATTACCGAGAATGCACTCCAGGATGCAATAGCAGATCTCAACGCAATACAAGCTTTCATTCCAAACACCCAAATTCTTTCTCGCTCTGGACTATCTCTGAATATCTTATTCAGAGTCTGTGGTATACTCTACCTTCCGTACCTCCTCGTGACGCACTTTATTCCGCTACGGATTCTCTTTGGACTCGTCGGGACTGGTAAGTAGACGTAATTCTTTCGCTGGACAATTTCTTACCAATATTCAGTCATTCTATCCTGGTGGGCACCCTGGAGCATCGTCATTCGGTCAACTCTATCTCGCAGTGCATGGCTGCGATGGAGTACGTGCCATGACATACACTTTCTTGCCCCCACACAAACTAACAATCACATGCCTAGGTGTATACCATCTTTGGGTATTCCTGTCTGGTAAACCTCTCCCTCCTCGAATGCTGTCCAAGCCTGTCGAAGCAAACGTTTCACCGTCTGAGGCAGCCAATTCACTGCGTTTCTTGTTCACTATCTACGAGAACCAGCGGTGGTAAGTAGGGTCATACTCTAGCTCTGAACGTTTTGCTCAGTCACATTCATAGGTGGATGGGACTTGACTTCACCGCTGCCTTGCTGCCCTCCGAACGACCTTCCTGGTCAACGCAATCTGGTCAGCCAATACAGCCCCCCAACCTATTCACGCTACCTGAAGACACTATTGTGTACCTTCGTGAACAAGACGGCAAACGAGTAAAGAGGACGGCTACATGGAGATGGGAAGAACCAGAGTGGAGAGTACTTGTCAGGAAGGAAGATGGCGTGACGAATAGAGTTGAGCGGCCTCTTCCCTCTACAAAGGACGAAAGTGCAAGCAGTACAAGCATACTCATGAAGAAGATGAAGGAGATTAACCAGACGCCTGCTCCGTCTTCAGGCGCCGCCGAGGGCGAAAAAGTTGGCGAAGAAGGCGAAGAAGAGGCCGACGATGAAGATCTGGTTACGGATGGTGACGGGTGGGTTTATGGGGATAATAAGTGGGAAGGGAAGACAGCCAAGGCGGGAATGGGAAAGGTTCGTCGCGATTGATTTATGCGGAATTGCCCTCATGTTTTGATTTTATATTAGTATACACGATTCCGAAGGTGGACCCGAGTGGCTATTGTGATCGAAGTAGTGGAAGTTGTAGAAGATGGTGAAATTGGGATTGAGAGAGGTCGTACCGCCGAAATATCGGTGCCTGAAGCTAGACGTAACAGCTCTGAATCTGGCAAGGGAAGTCCACTACGTCAAAGATTGCAGTCTGCATTAGCAAAGGGATCACAATCTTGTACTCATTCCTAAGTATCTGTAATAGCAAATCTGTACTTGGTGTGCGGCTTCTGTGCGGTTTTCGTAACAAGATGTAAAGATAACAAGATAAAGGGTGCACGCGCATCGATTATATATGCCTCAACCGCTTTTCCCACCTCCCTTCCTTCCCTCGATTCTCCGCGTCGATTACTGCCATGTCCCAGCCCGAGAAGACCTCTGCATCCCGAGGCCACGGAAACGGCAAGAGTAAAGCCAAATATGTGCTTGTTATTCATGGAGGTGCCGGGACAATGACCAAGAAGAGTTCGACACCGGAAAAGGTTGCAGCATACCGGTCTGGGCTTTGTAATGCCCTTGAGGCAGGCTAAAAAGTTCTTGAGCAAGGTGGAGAGGCAATGGATGCAGCGATTGCAGCGGTAACGGTCATGGAAGGTTTGTAAACTTGTACCCTCGATCTTGGTGCACAGTAATAAAAAAAAAAAACGGTCTGTCAGATAATGAGCTATTCAATGCCGGGAAAGGGGCTGTCTTCAATGTCAATGGCGAGGTATATTCATCCGTCTGTCTCTGTGACTAATATTCGATCTGTAATTTGATCACCAGAATGAACTGGAGGCCTCGTTGATGGTATCCAAACCGCCTGCTTCGCACCCAGAGATCCCTCCAGCTCGTAGAGGACTTGGATTGACCCTTTTGAAGCGTATCCGAAATCCAGCAAAACTTGCCCGTTCACTGTACCTTAACCCTTCATTAGCTCCGCACACTTTTCTCTCAGGAGCCAATGCGGAATCTCTCGCGGGAGGTCAAAGGATGGAGTAGCGTATGGAACAAGATCAGTGGTCGACAGAATAGGCGTGCTATTGGGATTTCTGGAACTGGAGATGGAGATGTAAGTAGCGGTATTGGTTAGTTGTATGTGTGCTCATTGGAATATCAAGTATTTTATCCGACACGCAGTGGCTGCAAAGATATGCCATCGAGTTGAATATTTGGGGGAAGCGATTGAAACGGCATCCGAATTAACCGTGGAAGAGCTGGGCCGGGACGGAGGTATCGGCGGGGTTATAGTTGTGAAATGGTAGGTTGATCATATGTTGTCTCTTTCCAATCTCACAATTCATAGTCGCTCTTCCTTTCAACTGCGAAGCCATGTATCGCGGCGTCATTCGCCAAGATGGCTTACCCAACAAGATGATATCCTTTCGTAGATTAGTTATAGTCCCCAATTAATGGGCCCCCTCCCCTCTCCCCTCCCCTCCCCCCCCCTCCCAAACTGGGCCCCTTGCCACACAGGCCCCTTGGGCCCCCTCCAGGGTATGTAAATCACGAGGGTTTTGTCTTTGTTTCCCGAATATAGTAGTTTCTTTGCACGAGGCTCTCCCGGACAAACCCCTAATAAGGGCAAGGCGGCGTCGTATTATTTTTTTCCCTTTTTTTTGTTTCTCTCTACCATCGCTATGCCCCCAGTCCTTCTTAGTCCAAACCACCACCACCACCACAACCACAACCACCAGCAATCATCAATTATCTCGCCCAACGAAATGATTCACGTTCTCAGTTATTCCCCAAAAGAAGGCGAACGTGGTGTTCCAATAACCGTGCATATCCATTTCAACCATTCTTCCTCAGACGCAATCTTTGTTCGTCTCGTCATCGGCTCAAAGGCAGTCGCGACAAAGGTTAGAGAATTGCCAAATGATTCCTACGGAAGATGGCAGCTCGACGCAACAATTCCGTCGCTTGACCCCTCTCATCGATCCGACAAGGTCCCGCTCTCAGTGCAGGCTTTGGATCAGAACAATCAAATCCTCGATTCGGTAACTTTTGGCGAGTTTTCATATTGGTTATCCGGTAAGCTTATGCGTTCGCCGATATAACATCTTGACCAATTTCATATTTTGTCTTGGATGCGGAAGATCGGTCAAACTGTGCTTCTCCAAAATCGGAACCGAGTGCTCATCACCATAGGCGGCACATCTCGTTGGACTTGAAGGCAAACCAATTGATGCCTCCCAGTTCGAACGATACTCCTGCTCTTCGTCGTCGTGCCGCTACTACTTCTGGCGCTCGTCCAACCCTCCCAGGTGTCGTTACCCCTGACTCCACTGGTCCTTCCAAATCTCGTAGCCAAAAGCCCACTGCTCGTCGCATCAGAGCCAACTCTCTAATGCGTTCAAAATTCGCCCCAAACAAGGACTCGAGTGACGACCTCTATCCTCAGACGCCCATTCTTCAGCTCTTGACACCTCTCGATTCCATGTGCCACAACTGGGATCAGTCAGAGACCCGTGCTGGTCGCCGTCTTGTCCGCTTCCAAAAGGTTCAGGATGGTCGCAAGCTCATTGTATCTTGCGAACCTATCAGGCAAGAAGACTACAATGAAAACGACAGCGTCATTTCCTGCATTCATCGCGACGACGGCACCAATGGCTGTTATGTCACCTCGGTGGATGTCATTTACTTGCTGGAACGGCTCACAAACGACGAGTTCCCTGTGGAGGAGAAAAACAGGATTAGGCGTAACCTGGAGGGCTTGAGGCCTACCACCGTCTCAAAGCATAAAGCGGGCTTTGAAAAGTTCTTCCAGCGCATCATGGAGTTCCCTGATCCGAAGCCGAGGAATATCGAGAAGGACTTGAAGGTCTTCGATTGGGGATTACTCGAGCAGGCATTGGAAAAGATTTTATCGAAATACGTAAGAGTCCATCGCTTCTTTGGGCGCATTCATACGCTAACTTTTTTTTTTTTTTTTTTTTTTCCTTTTCGTCCAACAGTCTGTTTATACCACAGAGTCTTCCCCCACCGATTCTACCGTTTCTCTACCATCAGAGCCCAACGACGATAACCTACAACCGTACCATTTCGATAGTCATCCAGGCCAGCATTCCGGTAGACATCCTTTTCCAAAATTGGCACAGCCGTCGCCAGTCGCCCCATCTTTGGACTCGTTTAACGAACGCAGCACTCTCTTGTTGTCTCAAGACGCTAGCGACGGCGCGCCCCATACGTCAGATCACACCTACGACACTCTCCAACATTACCCGCTCTATCCATCCGACAATAACGGCGCTGCCTTGTCCGAACAAGGCTCTTCCCAAGGGGGTTCAACCTTTGGCAACTGGGTGTCTGAAAACGGCCCACCTCAGGGCGAACTAGGTCTAGATAATTATCACCCCCTGTCGTCGTACGGTCTCGCTGAGATGTCGGAAGGGCCCAACCCCGGTTTGCCGAACGAGACGCCAGAGTATGGCTACGACTACTCTTCCGGTTCCCTTCAATTCCCTAGAGCGCCTCTGACTGCATACTACTCTTAAGCTATCACCATGAGCGCCATGTCTTTGATGATATTATCCATGTCCTTCATATCCACCAACACCTCATTCCCTTTACCCCTTTTCGTGGTCTCGTGTATTTTGTCCCTTTTTTCGGGATACCTTTCAGGACTGTACTAGTGATGAATTTAGGGCTTCGGTTTCTCGTTGGCAAAACGGAATTTCCCTGTACTTTTTTTTTTTTTTTCTTTTTCGCAAGGACTTTGTTTTTTACTGGACTTTTCTTTCTTTTCTTTTCTTTTCTTTTTCTTTTCTACTCGTGTATTCTACCACTTTCGACGCCACTCCTGTTGCTCACTGTACTAAAATCATGTCACCTTTTGGAGGATTGTCCAACTTATACTCGTTTAGAATTGTTGAGGTCACACCATGACGATCAATCAAGCTCTACACAGAAAGTTCTGCTACTGAAAAGAAACTATCGAAACAGATATCAATTCCAACATACAATGAGGTATTATAAACCAAAACTACAATTGGGCGTCATAAACGACAAAGAAACGAACTAGGGGATGAAATCATCCCCGACGACCAAAATTTAAGCTTCCAAATCGGGATATACGTCCTCGGATAGAGCCAAGCGATACCAAACTTCCACTTCCACCGGGATTCGACGTAACAACCGAAGCATTTGAAGCTTGCACGCCGCTGCTGCCTCCGTGAATACCATTTCCAACGTTGACGAAAGAATCATGCGGAGAGCCAGCGGAAACAGAATCACTACCAAAGTTCTCGCCCGGTGCAGACGACACTCCGTTGATCCCATGACGAGCTAGATGAGCAAGGTGTCGTTGTAAAGGTGTTTGCTGGGTGCGACCGGGAGCAGCGGGCATATCCTCATGAGATTGAGGAGATAGAGGCGGAGGTGTCATGGATCGTCCGAACTGGAGAGGAGGAAGAGTGAACGGTGCTCTTCGAACTGATGAGCCGGATGTGGTGCCAGCAACGGAAGCGGCATAAACTGAAGGTTGATATTGGGAAGGAGCGGTGGTGCCAGCGGCTTCCGAAGGCGATATGGTCATTGTTTCTGATGACTCGTCTAGTCCTAATCGGCGTATCTCTTCGCGGAAATTTTTCCGGAAAAACTTTTCCAGCGTCTCGTGGAAAGGTACGAATTCCGGTGGACAAAGCTGGCCATGAAGTTTGAGGCAATGATCAATAATCCGAACCTGAAAGCATTCTTTAGCAGCAGAAGAGAGGATACAACAAAAAGGGCACGAGTTACCTGATCATCCACAGCTGAACGTAATTTCTCGACCATTTCTGTACGATCTGGATTACGATCCGTGTACTCTGGTGCGAAGAATTGTTGACGGTAAGCGGCGATTCCGGTATTCAACGGTGCATCAACAACCGAGTTGAGTGCCATTGCCAGAGCATTGGTCGATACATCTTGCGATGTCTTGGCTAGTGACTGGTACTTCAACTCCAGCGCTGCTAACTCCTTCATCTTCTGCTCCACCTCGTACAGTGCGTTTTCAACGGGCGAGATCTCCACGACCTGCACTCCTACTACCTGGGACCGGCGAAGCACGGTAGGGAATGTGTCTTCTGTGGTGTAATATATTTTCTCCGTCCACGTCTCTTCCGTTCGATCACGAGCCACCCGTTGAATTTGCCGCGATGACGAGAAGAGGTTGATTGCACTGTATACGGAAGCTCAGGTCTTGGTTGACACGGTAAAATGAGTCGGGCTTACCTGTGCTCATAGTATGCTCGAACAGCTGGCGGTGCGTCTGGGTTTGTGAAAACGGGCAGCTCGCGATTCGGTTCTGGTACAACAGCGCAACACTGCATATATTGGTCGCTGCCAAAGCGAATGTCCACTGGTGGGTCACCGACGATTCGTAACAGTTGTGCGCCAGGATGCTTGTTGAGCATCCTTTCGCAGAAGGCTCCGAATTTCTCCCACTCGTATCCACGATACTACAGACGTCAACACTTTGTCGTACCCTGTGAAAATTAAAACTTACAATAAACCGCTTGTCTCGTATAGCTGTCGGAAAATTGCCATAAAACGTAACCAAGTAGTAGTCGGAATAATAGCGCTGGTCAGTCACTATATGCTCCAATAATGTGGCTTGATGGCGAAGAATCTCTGAGAGTCGACCACTATCGAGGGTTCAGATTGCAGTAAATTCCGAAGAAATAAAAGCACGTACTAGTTGAATGTGACCTCAGAGTGTTGCTGAGCCAACTCTTTGCAAATATCCACAGCTCGTTCCCAAGCCTTTCCTTTACCTGCACGAGATTGTTAAGAGTACGAAATTCGTAGGGCGGCGCAAGCGTACCGAGATAGTCCAGGATCAAAAGACAAAGGGTCTCTTTCCGGTGAAATTGGGACTGTTGTGGTAACCCGAGATCGTCCATTGGAGGTACAAAACTATTTAAATTCCAACTGTAAAGATCAGAATGTAGCTTAAGAGTCAACCCGGCTTCTACGTAGTTTTGGGACTGAAGGTGCATCTGACGACAACGTCAGCAACTAGACGGTAATTCCTGAAATATCGGCTCACGTTGACAAGCTGATGAACGTATTTGACATAGATTTCATCACGTCCAATTCTTCTAATGAAGTTCATCAGACGGAGCTGAGTGCAAATGAATTGTTAGAAGGAACGCGACAGCTGCCAGGGAAATTCACATACTGTAGCAATGACACGTTCATCCGCGAATTCCTCGCCTTCTGGAAGAGCACGAACACTCAGCAAGAGCTCTAGGAAGAGGTCAACAGAATCTAGGAATTCGGAAACACGTTCACGAAGTTGGTCATCGACTGAGGGGGAATCAAAGAGATGGCGGAGCTGCCCGACGAAAATGGCTCCTGAGATGTCGTCACCTTTGCTATCGGACATGAACAGCGAATCTAGCCGAGTTACTAGTTCGTTTTCAATATCTTCGAAATGACCTGCCTGATGGTATTCTGATACGATCATGCTGAAAAGCATCTGCACAGCATTATTTCGCAACTGCTCATGGTGGCTCAAGCAGAGATTGACAACATGTCCAACGAGAGAGTTCAAGTAAACTTGATATCCCTGCGTACTCGTAATTAGTAGAGCACAAGGTAGGTAATCAATGTACGAACACCATAGCGTGACAAAGGCTCTTCCCCCTCGGGCCCTCGTTCAACCCATCCAAGGGCATTCCAAAGGTTGAGCATTATTGTGGCACCCTCGCCCCGAATATCACCGGCTAGCCGCCAAACCGCCCGACGTTTCTAATGCGTTTCAATCAGCATGTTCCTTTGAAAACAGGACCCTGCCGCTGACCTGTGGACTAAACTCCTCGATCACTAGCTTATCTGATGATAGAAGCTTAAGTAACATGTAGAAGGCTTCTCTCCAGAGTTGAGGATCGAAGCGAGACTCGTTTTCCTGAGGTGGTATAAATTCTTTTACCAACAACGTAGACACAGGGTCTAACATCTTCACCAAGACTTTGAGGGACAGGATATTGACATTAAGCCAGGTTTTTGGGAAGGCATCGTTATCCAATATCGAGGTTGCAATCTTGAAGAAGTTGGATAACAGCATCGTAAGTCTATCACGACCTTCGATGTCCAGGCTGGATTCCAGGAAGTCGGTTATGTGTTTCGTTGGTGATGACAGGATTAGAACTAGGAAGACGATCGCGATTTCTCCCAATGTCGGATTGAAAAGGTGCTCTGGCGTCAACGTCGACCTCGAACTTGCTAGCCCTTTCTCAGCACCTGGAAGATATGCTAGTAGGGAGAACGGATAGGACTCGGGAAAGGCCACTGGAATCACGGCCTTTACGGTGGAAAGCGCACGAGTACGTTCCAATGCTTGATATGTTTCTGGGCTCATGAACTCTCGGTATGAGTCCAATAATCTGAGTTAAACACGTCAGATATAGATCCTAGAGTAACTTTTAAACCCTACCGTGGTAGCAATGGTAAAAGATTTTCAACATTCTCCTGCTCTGATCGTAGTCGCCGTCGATCTTGAACCACCTCTGGGGACACCAATTGCTGTTGTAGCTTATCAAGCATTACGGCCACAATAGTTACGCAGAGTCGAATGCTTTCGAGCCAACTAACGCGTGCAGCATCTCGCGTGGTGTCAGAGTCATTGGTTTGAGTATGGATGTACTCATCGTACTTTCCGAAATGGGGCTTTATCCATGATACAACGAGTTCCACCAGAAGTTGACGCGACTGAGGATTGTCAAACAAGAAGCCATTCACGATCTGCAAGTACATGATAAGTTTCCATATTACAATTTTTCCCTTCCCAGTCGCGACGGCGTTCGCTGCAAAGTTGGTGACGATGGATACAAGGTCCACAGTAGAGAAGATTTCGGCTAATTCAGGAAGGATGGAGGTAAAGTTCTGAAGGGCTATTGTTTGTGTACCGATAATTGAGGCTGGAGAAGAAGTGGACATCATGCGGGTGACTTCTGCTATGTGAGATCGCACCTCACGCTTAAAATTGGCATCGAAGTGTTCTGCCGTCGCACCTCCACCCATTCCTGCCTCCCTCGCCTTCTGAAGCTCACGTGAACGAACCACAAACTTCATGACGTAATGCCACACCTTGAAAGCGGACCGAAGTTTGTTGGCACTCTCACTTGCAGGATTCGAGAGAAGCCCATTCATGGATCGGAGAATATGTGAAGATGCAGCAGCACAGGAGAAATGCTTCTCGATGTACACGTCCAATACGGGACGGAAGTTGCTGAAGCGGCGATCCTGAATGATACCGAGCACGAAGACAAGGGCGTTGAAGACTAAATCGTCCATCTCCCCTGATGAGTTAATGTTCGAGATTAGGATACCGAATAATGAGTCGAAAATATCCCTCAAAAATTTGACTATCTCAACCTCACCGACAAAGGTGAAGTTGTATAGTATTGTCGACAAAACACTGTGATCTGGTAGTTTCTCCCAATTAAGGAGGCTTAGTAGAACGGGGTTTTGGGTCAACTTTGTCGAACAGAGGGAGGTTCGAATGGTCATGGTATCCTTTGTTGGCGGGGCCAGACGCTGCAAATCGGGGGGAACGGTTATCTGATCGGGTCTTTGATCACCAACGAGGGAGGAAGCTGCATTCAAGTACACCTCGGGGGTAATCTGACTGAGCTTGTCAGCTCGATACATGATCAGGGTATGACCGCCATCCTCCACAAACGCTCGGGTATCAGGGAAGAGCGGAAGGAATCCGAATGCGTATGGTCCAGTGCGTTCTTTAGTAGAACGATTGCGGAACGTGAAGAACAGATGCCACTGCGGCATCCCTTCTTTAGGTAGCTGGATTTTTATTAATTCCCCGAACGTAGGCTCGTTGCAACGCTGGAAAATCATCGAATGGAATTGGGACATTGGGGGTTCTCCACTTCCTTCCGATATCACATTCTCCACTAGTCGTCCTTCGCTATCCCGGACCTCTAGCGTAACCTGCATATTCAGCGATGTGGGGGCCATGGGCGCACGCGAGAAATTGACGCTAAGCCGACTGGAATTAGCAGGAACGCTGATGAAGCTACCGCTCCAGAGTTTGATGTATAATTCATTCCTGACATCGCCAGGGAATACAGCATCTGGGAAACCGAGACGAAGGGTGTGTGGAACATCCTGGAGAAGTGAAGTGTTTTCCTTCACTATAGTTGATGCATCTCCGTGAAAAACCTTGACAGAGACTGCCAACATTTCTGCCCTGTAGTTGTACTTTAGTGATCGTAAGACGACAAATAGAACGACGGACAGACCTAGGAGACTTCTCGTACTCCTTTGTATTATTCTCAATGATATTCTGATGCAGCATTGAAAATGCCGCTTCATGGGTAGGCACATAGATAGGCATACTGTGCTCTTTGCTCGGCGATACATCGAGCCCCTCTGCAACCACTTTGCTGAGCTGAGTGAGTTCAACTACAGCGCAGCCAAAAGGACGTCGAAACTGTCCCGACGGGTCGTATGAAGCAGCCGTACGAGGGCTTACCGGGCTGACAGGTCCAAAGGAATCCGCATAACCTGTGGAAGAGCCAGGTTCGAATCGGATAGACGCCTCTGAAGGCTTCCTCTCCTTGTCAGGGTTAACGCCCGAACTCATACTACTGCTGATCTTGAGAGCACCATTACGAACGATACGGCACACTAGGTAGACGGACTCCTGCAAATCGGATGTCGCGAGGTCTACGAAGAGAGTGCGTATTCGTTGTGAGGGATTCCGAGCCAGAACGCCATTGTGATTCAATATTACACAGAAATCTTCGGTAATAAACTGCCATTTGGAATCTTGTTTCCTATAGAGCGAAAAGAAGAGCTCGGCAGTCTCTCCAGGCGAACACGGAGACGCCACGAATGCGCGCAGATCAAGAAAAATGTGATAGAATTTGACCGCAGATGACTTTTCCGTTGACTGTGGCCTAATGCCACCTGCTGAGCGTGACCGCGATTTCCGGTGCTGGAGTTCAGGGAAGGCGGAATGAGCGGGAGTAGGTAATGGTCCGGAAGAGTTGGGATCGGGATATGACGGTAAAGGGTAAGGTCGGACTGGAGTATCGTCATTCGCGACGTTGAGATATGCCAATGCCAGTTGCATGGAGTACATTCGAACCGCGCTCAGCCAACTTCGGTTGTCAATGTCTCCTTCAACGTCGACTGTGACAAGACCACCCCACGTAGGATGCCGAACGATAACATCCAACCCTTGCACGAGATTTCCACAAACCAGTCTCGTGACGCAGTCGCGTCGTAAGTTTGTGGTCTCCTCTGCACTGAGAGTCTGCGCTAAAAGCTGCCTGCGACCCAGGTGTAAGGATTCTATATGTTCACGGACGGTAAGGAAGAGCTTGTAGTCTCGACGGGCAAGGTATCGAAACATTAAGGAATGCCATTCGCGTAATGCAGACGCAATTTCATCTACAATGGGCTGCGTAGCACCCGAAGCCGTGTCATCTCCCGACTTGAGAGATGGGCGGGGAGGTAAGGGTTTCGTTTGCGAGTCGTCTGGTGACGAAGACCGTATACTTGCTGGGTAAACGGGTACACCAGCCCTCGAGAAGCTAGCTTGATCAGGAGGTGGACCAAGCCTAAAAGATTTTCTGCTCGCAGTCGCGACAGTAGCAGTATCGTCATCTGCCTCCTTGAGTTGGTCCATTCCTACTTGAATCCGGTCTCTGTTCCAAGCCGATGGTAGATCGGTGGTATTGTAGCCTGACGAAGCGGAGCCGTTACTTCCGTATCCATTCACTCCATCACTCATTGAGTGAGCTGCAAGACTTTGAAGACGGCCCTCGGCGTCAGAGAGTTCGTCGCGAACATGGATATGCGAAGCAGGGAAAATGCCAATGAAGACCTGTTGAGGCTCCTCAAATCGTGGAGTTGTACGAGATGTTGATCCATCATTGGACTGAGCCCATGTAACTGGTGGTCTCCTAGTCGTGCAAACGACGTAACTGGTATGCTGTCAGCGATGCAAGTTCGCGAATATGAGAACTATTTGCACACACCCCCGATACCATACACCGTCTACCTCCCTTCCTCTAGGGGTATATTTCTCGAAAGCATAAACTTCATCTCCTACTTCAAGAGAAACTACGTCTCTGTGAGCTTGATCGTCGGTGGAACCTTCGGTTACGACACTCAGACGGTCCCGGTGGGTACGTGTTGAGTACCTTGTATCACGACGAGATGGAGTAAGTGGATGCACAGCATAACCGTAGACGATGAGGGGAAGAGGCTCCCACATCGCTGGTATGCGGGTGGACGGGTCAGGGGACGAGGGAGGATGGACAACTTGGTAGGGGAAAGAAATCTTTTTTTATTATGTCAACAAATTCAGCAACGGTCAATCCATCTTCCTCCCATCAACTACCATGTCGGGCAGCTCGCTCGATGCCTATATCGACCGTCTGGAGGCCAGCACACGAACTATTAGTGAAATATCCAACTCCATAACAGCTTCTAAGCCTGGTCCCTTTACCCGTGCCGTCCTTTTCACTGAGCTCGGCGATCTCATTCGAGAAATTGATCCCTCGGAACTGGGTCTATTTTCTGTGTCTAACACGTCCAAGGCCCCTTCTCACGATAAGGATATCCATGTTCAATCTGATCTCGAAATCACGCGTGTCGAATTTCATGGTGCCACCCCTTTGCGGAAACCTCAAACGCGGAGAGAGGAAGCACTCAAAACGAAGGAGGTCCTGCCAGAAGTGTACGCGCATGCTGCGTTGAAATGCATTGACCGATAGTAAGTCTTGTTCCCCTCAAATTCTCATTCTGACTCGTGTTTTATTAGCCAGTACGTTCGACCCATGCCTCGTGCGTACTCCCAAGTTGCTGTCATTCTAGAGCAACTTGAAGCCGCACGCGAACGAATTCGTGATCTTAACGAAACTCTCAAGGAGGTGCACGCCGAATGATCCAATTCCGTCCCGAAATTATCTGATTTGGTTTCCAGACCGAGACTAATGAAGCACCCTCGCTCAAATCAATAGTTGATGAGGAGGAACATCGAATAGAACTACTCCGATTGAAGGTAGCCGATTGTGTCAAAAGAGTGCGTTATCCAATTATTTAGCTTGTCCAGTCGCACTGATGGAGACTCGAGAAAGAGGCTCTTCTTGCTGAAAAGGAGCCTCATCTTAGTAACAAGAAACTGCTCGCCCCGAAACCTCCATCACGAAAACCGAGAATTTCGTCGCCGCTTAAGGCCTTTCAGGCTGATCCTGATGAAGAGACGTTCTGGAGCACGCCTGCTGCCGGCGCACGTACCCTGCGTTTCTCCGATAACCTATTAGACGAGGAGGCCGATTTCGGAGATAGCTCTATGGTCTCCTTAGCCAGTCCAACCCCGTCTAAAGGCTTTATCCTGCCTGCTGGTCGGAACCATGGAGAGAACTCACGAGGCCACCAGCTGCAAGAAACGACCGTCTCCAGAGAACCAATCCTCAGTGTCCTAGATGAGCCATTGGAAACTGAACTTGATCTAGAAGTGGATGATGCTACGACTCTGGAACCAGAACAAGAGCAAGGTGAAGCGGGGGCGGAAGCGGATGTGCATTTGCAGACACCCTCAACGCCTATCCCAGAAACAGTAACGCAGCTCTCTGATCCCGGTCCGTCTCCGGGGAGACAGAAACCGTCTGAAGCAAAGAAAGTGAAAGTAAAAGTCAACGTGGAGGTCGAGCGCATAGTGGTCAGTGACTACGTTCAATCCCCTAACGTTACTTACGACATAGTCGTAGGCCAAGTTATGGACGACCGATTTGATCATGCCTGGTCATCGATTTGACAATAAGCCTCCTGAGGCAAAGTTGACCATGTACGTTTTCAGGGCTGAGGTTTTCACATCGTTTACCTACTTGCGGGACAGCGCCCATCTCCAAACCATTTCATCCTTGACGCCAACGCCGGCATCTCCCTCTACGACCATATCCTCTGCCAGTGGAGGAAACGTACCACCTTCACCTCAACAGATATTAATCGCCACCCTGTTACTCGCCCTCCTCACCTCTCCGCAGCTTTCATTACCTTTGAATAAGGTGAAAGAGCTCTTATTTGAGAAAGCTAGCACGAGTGGGAGTGCAGCACTAGTGTCAAGCCACTCGAGGGTATTATACGGGTGTGTAGCGAAGCGGTTGTTGAAGATTGAAAGAGGTGGAGGCGAGCAGATTGTAAAGTTCGATATTTAGAGAAGCAATGCTCCATAGGACCTCTAACTAGCAATATGATAAATCAACGGAATGATTACTTGTGCACAAGAGAATCTACATTTCAGACCACAATATTAGGTATTATGTATGCCTACACAGATATTAACCCATCCGTCTGCACCGGCGAGGCATGCGCCAAGCCAGGCCATTTCAGATTCCATAGGTGCGATGATACCTTGCGCCAGAGCATAAGCCAGCTGCGGAACAGGTGGTGGACGAGGGTTGGGATTAGTTCGTGAGGGAGGTGGAGCAGGTGGTTGGGCCGGGAATAGCAAAGGTAGATGAGTGGTTAAATAATGAAAAAGGGTATGAACAGAGCCTACAGAGGAGCTAGTGAGTCAATAAAGCCCCTGGATTGCGAGCGTACCTACCATCTTCAAGAACCGGAGGTACCAATTCTTGCATTACGGGTCCATCTGGAAGGTATATTCGTACAGGTACACTTCGTACGTTGTATGCACCATCTTTTTCTGATGGGCCTCCTGGATCAGCAGATGGTGGACGATTGTGCATGGATGCTGACGATGGGGGAGGTCCAGGAGACTGTGCACGGGTGGGTGCTGTTGTTGGTGTAACTTTTGACGCCACTCTCCAATAGTCGTCAAAATTATCTTGATGATCAAAGAAGTTCACTATCATGTTCACTGCACCTCAATATGTGATTACTCACGTTCTTTTATTCCTTCCCACATCCCGTCCTGATCCTGCTGTCTGAGGCCCGTCATCCGTTTAGTGTTGCCCCATCTAATAAAGTCTGCTTCCTTCAGCTGACCCATGAAGGCTTGTTTGCATGCTTCTGGACTCGGCGAAAGCAAAAGCTTGTCATTTGGCGGTGAAGCCAGGTGTAAAGTCAAACGCAACGGGGTAGCATTTGACGCTGAACGAGAGGAGGAGGGCTTCAATGATGTAGATATAATGTGATTGTCGTATATAAGCCCAATAGGCCAATGCCTAAATTTCGTCAGATGTCGGCGCCGTTGAGTATGGAAACGGCGCACCATTTGACTAGCTTTCCTTCTGCAGTTTCAAACCACCACTCGTCATCCTTGAGCTCTTTCGCAGCGGTATCGTCAAAAACCAGTTCCATAAAAAATCTGCGTATTTCTGGCATCAATAGAGGCATGTAACTGACTCTAGGGGCTTGGATAAAATAACATTCGAGTCCTCGATCGGAATTGGCTGGTAATTCCTTGGGATCAACACGAATTTCGAGCGGAACGGTGCCATCCCACGTCAGACGTCGAAAAAGGGTGGTATGGTAGTCGGTAACGCGATCCCTGTTAGAATAATTAGGTGCAGCTGGGGAATGGTGGTGACGGGTCGTGCCATAAACGGTGGACATTGGTCAAGTCTGTCACGGTGTGACGAACAACTTTGTCTTATGGAGTGCAGATTGAAGTATATAACGCGTACAAAACATCAACAATCTACAACTTTGTGTCACTAGCCCTCGAAAGCTCGCTATCCTGCTGGTATTTATAATATTGTTCTAGAGATTCTGGATTGGCCACCGCTCCACTTGGTTTCAATCGCGTCCCCGACACAATTTGCTTAACAGCAACCTCCATCTTCTTTCCGTTTGTTGTGTACTGGATCAGGTGTGAGCTTGAATGTTAAGGCACACATTGGGGAATGACAGACCGGAATACTCTCGACTTCGACGATGAATTTGGGTACGTGTCGAGCACTAAGATGTTGTCTGATAGCGGTTCTGATTCGGTTTCTCATTGCTTTGGTGAGGATATATCCTGATCGCATTTTCACGAAAAGAACGACTCTTTCATCTGAGTCTTGCAGTCTCCGCTGTCCGACGCAAATGGTATCTTCAATGCATTCCGATGTGCGTGGGATACGCTCGAGTATTGAATAGATCTCCCCGGAGCCAAATCGAATTCCTTTGGGATTGAGGACACCGTCACTGGTTACTCTGGCGAGTACGTGCTGCTCAATAGAGTAGTAGGGACCAATCTTACCTTCGACCGAGAACCTGTATCCCACCCGTTTCGGGATTCACAACCACGAAGTCACCTTGCCTCCATACATCTGCTGCAGCATCAATAGCGAAATCTCGCGTTGACGAGACAACGCAACTCACCAGGGAACGTGCTGAAGTATGTATCGTGAAATTTCCCTCCAGATTCATCGCCCCAGAAAAAGAGGGGTACCGTCGGATGACCTTTGGTGACTACCATCTCTCCTGCCTGTCCCGTATGTTCGATGTTCCGACCCTCGTTATCGTAAACTTCTACCTTGATTCCCAGGCTCTTGCAAGATATCTCTATAATGGCCTCAGTGAAAAGATTTGAAATGAGTATATGCACATACCGCCAGCATAGATAGGCAAACTAGGAGAACTAAGCACGACTATACTCGATTGAGGCCAGAACAACTATATGGACTGAATGACACTTACATGCAGAACATATGTCTGTCCCGCCCATCCCAATGAAGACTCTTGTTGATTTGCCGAAAACTTGCTGGGTCCATGCATGGAGGTTCGCCGTTAGTATGCTTCCACCAACGGCAAGACTCTGCAGAGTTTCGAATGAAGCAATATCATCTACGCCCGAAGCACTGAATAACTGAAGATGTTTGCAAGGATGATTGGACGCACGTGGTTTGATCCCTTTCGCGCGCATTTCTGACAGAAATTTAGGACTCAGACCTGCTACTGTCGTCCTGTCATAAAAAGATAAGCCATTGTCACATATAAGGGAAGATCTGACGAACCCTTGGTCGCTGATCATTTTAAGGAATGTTTGTATATCGGGATGGAATGGTGAGCCATCATATAGGATCACACGCGCTCCCCAGGATAGCGTGCCCATCATGAGCACCCACATCATCCAACCCGTCTTTAAGACAGAGTGAGCTTGATTCCCTATAGGAATCAAAGGAGAACTTACTGTGGTGTATTGAAAATATGTTCCTTCAGGGCTCATACCATATCCGTATGCTAATTCCTTTTTCACTTGCAGCAAAATACCCTAGGGTGTGTTCAGAGGATCGGAACGAAATGATGCAAATTGACCTCACTCCTGCCGAATGAACTATGCACTTTGGTGTACCAGTGGTACCTGTGAATGATGAACAAAAAGGCTGCGACTATAAGGTCGAACTCACCAGAGGAATACAGTATAATTAAAGGGTGTTGAAAAGGTAGTTGCTCGAAGGTCAAGGGTCGGTTATCCCCGGACGCTAGAAAGCCCGAGTAAGTGCTGCAACCGGGTGCCTCAAATTCCTCCCCAGAAACTCTACTGGGTAGTAGAATCCCCCCCTTTAGGCCGTTCTCCCGCAAAGACGACATCACTTTCACGCATTTATCCATAAGATTAATTGTTTTCCCTGAATAAAAGACTTCGGATTCCATGAACACCAGTTTCGGCTGAACTTGACTATAGCGATCCAGGATGCCCTTCGCACCCATGTCTGGAGCAGTGCTGGTATATATGGCTCCGATGCTCGCTGTAGCCAAGAAAATTACTATGGCCTCGATTGAATTGGTGAGGACTGCTGCAAAGAACTGTCAGTCTCCATGCCAGCAAGAGCTATTAACACGACAAACTGGCGACTCTGTCACCAGACAGCAGTCCATGCGCCTTCATCGCAGCAGTCATACTCTGAACTAATTGTCTCAGTTGCAAGTAGCTGTAGTCAATCACCCGTCCTATTTCACTCAGCGCTGAACAAGCTATTCTGTCATCATATCTCTGTAGCAGATTCTCGGCATAGTTGAGATGAGCACCTGGGAACCACTCCAGTTGATGGGCAGACCTTCCTGGTGTACTGACCTTGTAATAAAGAGTAGATGAGGTCACGGTACTGAAATAGTGAATACTATGGACAAACCTTATCCGGAGGCCGTGAATATGTGATACCAACGTGTTCCCAGAGGTCCATCCAGAACGTATCATTGTTAACAGAGTAATGGTGGAGATCACGATAGTCTTCTTCATAGCAATAATCAGCCGATGTTGATATGTAGCGGATTCAGGGCTTACTCAAGGACAGGTTGTGTTTGCGGTTCACAGCACGTCTGAAAGCTTCAACGGCGGTGAAAGCAGGTTCAGCGGGTCTCCAGATGATTGTGGAAGGCATCGAAGGATTAGACATGGGTACATATGATTGGGAAGGCAGAGTTCTGCGGCTAGTCGTGGTCACAAGTTCACGACTTACCGATATGGCGGCCGGGGGCACGCGGGGCTGCTGGCGATTTTATTTCGCCCTTTCCACGTTCGTCCATTGGCTGCCTGGCAGTTTGTTGCCGTCGCGACTCGAAAAGAAAGAATTATGGGAACGCCCACACGTGACTCGTGGCTCTTTTGTTGATTCCCACGTTGAGCGTGGTGTTGGACGGCGTTGGACGGCGTTGGTGATTTCATTCTTGTTTCTGATCTTCCAGGAGGGGCTTGAGCCACTCGCAGACCCCGCAGATCCGCTTCACATTCTACTTCTTTTCTTGATTCCTAACTGCCATGGCCAACGTTGAACGCCCCTCCCTTCCCTTGCGCCTGCCAGCGCGTATTCCTTTGTCTCCGGCGAAGCAATCTAGAGTGGCATCCGGGACAAAGCGAGCGCGATCCCCAGCTATTGGTGATCAGACGAGTCGTCCAGCAGTCAAACGAGCGCGTCCCGCCGTGCCAGCCGCAGCGACACCTAACACTGAGAAACAGAAAGCCAAAGCCGAAAGACAGGCGAGAAAAGATGAGGCGGAAGCAGAGTTCAGGTTTAAGTACAAGCGCCACATCGCTCGCTCAAGATTTTACTTCGATATGGTCGACATCAAAGATGAAAGCATCGTTCGGGGGCTCACTACTCGTATCAAACAACTTGGAGGTGTAAGTGGTGTCAATCTAGCTTTGCAATGATTTGCACTAATGATCACTAGCAAATTGAGGACTTCTTACAAAGTTCTATAACGCACTTTATTTGCTTTGATATCGATCGTGCTTCGAAAGCTCCAGAGGAACCATTTGAGAAAGAGAACCGCTCACACGGACATGCACGCGGAGGGAATGCGTCGCGAAGGAGTCCCTCGAAATCGACGGCCACACGGTGTGTTCAGTATTACTGCCTATGACAACCATTAATTGCTCTACGTTCTACAGGCTGGTTGAAGAAGAGTCCGCCATTTCGAAGGCCAGATCTTGGGAGCACGTTAAGATCTGGGACCTTAGAAAGCTCGACAGCGTTCTCCACCGCTGCTTACAACTACCAGACCTTCTCAATGCCTCCAATCAGACGCAGCCTCCTCTCTCGAATACCAACCCCAATCAAACGAAGAAGTTGACTCGCCTTCTCCAATCAGAAAAGTTGCATGGTTCAACGGAGAGAGACCCTACCCAGAAGCGCTCCGACTACCATTACTTTTCCCCAGGAAGCTGTTTTCTCCTTGTCGAGGACGTGCGCCATGAACTCGCCACAATCGCGGCTATGGAATGGCAAGTTCCAAAACGAAAGGACGTCAAAACACCTTGGCCCACGCTATATTGCCACCCTCAATCGCGAGGACCATTCATTCCCTTCGATGAGCGTGAAAGGCGGCGCTGGGAGAAGTCTCAGTTGGCCGAGAAGGAGTGTCGTAAGGAGCAGGAAGAGAATAGGAAGAAGAAGCTGAGGCAGTTTGAAGAGGCGTTGAAGAGGAAGGAGGCACAGAAGGAGTTGAGACGGACTGGCGGTGACTTGAGACGATCTGTTTCCATGAACAATCTTCGACGTCAAGGTCCAGATCTTCATGGGGATGATACATTTGAGGACGTCGATCACGATGACGCTCTTGAGTCTGCCAATGCCTCTGGGTATCTCGCATCTGGTACTGGTGGTTACATGGCAGCCTCTGGTAATAGTGTGCACATAACTTCCACCACTGGTACCACCTCGACGTCTAGCTTTCCCTTCAGGAGAGGAAATCTTCCTCTCAATCTGCAAGCAGTCGCCAATCAAGAAATCATCACCTCTCGTAAAGTCACCAGACTCAATAGGGAGCAAAAGCCAGGTGCGATGGGTCCTCCTGCTGGTATACCCGACAAACAGAATTTGCTGCGAAAGAGCAAAAGCATGAACACCATCAGACTGTCCAAGAGGGAGGAAGGTTCCAAGCCTGGCTACTGCGAAAGCTGCCGTATGAAGTTCGATGATTTTAAGCAGGTAGGTTTCTGTTGCGCTATGAATTTGCTCGACGACCTAATTTTGTCTACAGCACATCACTTGTAGCAAACACAAAAAATTTGCTAACAACGACGCAAATTTCTCTCAACTCGACTGTGTCCTCGATCGAGTGAGGCGCAAGACTATCGAAGAGGTTCGACGTGAACGTGGAAGGCCTCCTTCACGCAACAGCGAACCTTGCGAATTCTTCCTTCGCTCGGACGAGGAAATGTACGACGTCGCCGACGAAGCATTGTAGAGCAATTTCATCCGGTTCCTGCTTTCGTGCATACCTCCCATCATTTTTCATCAATCAACGACTCATTCTTGTATAAAACTGTACTCTTGACACGCCACGCATTCCGTAGTCTCGTGTAAACGTATCATAAGCAATAGATACACCAAGTAAAATGACTGAAAGCCCGCAAAATCAAACGATTGTAACCGTCAGTAAAGTAACGATGCCGTCAATGGCAATACCTGAAGATTGGGTATTGGTTTTTCGTTCTGGTATCCCTTAAAGCATCGTAATTGCTCACCATGGTTGATTCTGTTTCGCATCGTCAAATGTAACCAAAAAAAAATCAAAACTCGCCAACTCACCCATCCGCTCCAACGGGAAGGAGTCCTGTAATGTTCCTTGCTGTTGTGGAGTAGTTTACACCATTGAAATCGGTACGCCCTACTGCGTTCTGGACAAGTTGGTTACGACCTGTAGAAAGATTGAGATCGGTAGCTCTAGAATGACCATGGCTCGTAAACCTTGATTGTAGCCATCAGGGGAAATAGTGTGGCCCTTGGTAACGTCCTATTTCTCCATCAGCAGCGTCTTCCAATCCTGTAGGTCAGCGATCTACCTCTTCATGCGAAACACTACGCGAAATATCAATACCACCAAGTTCTTTCAAAGACCTGATTATGACACTCACGCGAGGAATAGGGCTCCACTGTTAGCTTGGGCTCCATTCTGGTGCCACACTCTACGCGAACATTCACGATGTCGATTTGGTTATAAGAATGATTCAAAGTATTACCTGAAGTGATTGCCACCTATGAGAGACTCCAGACATGTGCCTGCTTCCGCGTCACCGTAATCTTCTCGCAATTCTATCTAAAGGGGGAGTCAGGATCAAGTGGAGAAGGCACCTGAAATGATGGCATACTGCTTGAGGGACATCGCCATTTCCATCCCCCAAGTTAGCGGTCTGAGGGTCCCCAAGGTGTATCCCAAAGCATTCGGTGGAGCTACCAAGTCCTGAGTAAGAGATGATCAAGTATGGAAGCATGCGTACAATCCTATGGCTCTGTGCAACCGTTGTCAGCAAAGGCATCCAGTGAAAGTGGGTATCGATGTTCACCTTGCATAGTTCACGATGCCGTCGTCCGTGAGCACACCCGGTGAGCTCAATCCCGAAATGATGACCTGCGATGAAACGTCATCCGCCTTGCACTAAGAAAGATATGGGTGGGACCGCACGTTCAAAGGCTCTCCTCCTCCTTCCCCAGCTGAACAAAGACCGCTCGACTCAACTGTCAGGATAATGCAAGCTATGAAACAGTACCATTGTCTAGCATGGATCCACCGCCACCCCTGGGGTCGAAGAAGTCCACAGCACGCTTATTCAACGGCGAAGTCCAAGCGGTACTGATGACGGCGAAGGTGAAGAGAGCGACTCGAAGCATCATTTGTTCACCAAGGTCCAGGTTTCCACCTGTGCTCAATGAATTGCTTTTATAGAGCTACCTGAAATATAATAGGTACCCATATGGATCGAACCATCAATGCTGGAACGAAGTACGAAGTGCGGCGCATGTGATACGTCAGTCGAAGCAATTCTTCCACTACAAGAAGGAAGTGAGCCTCTTTTAGACGAAATAAAATACATGACACACCTGGTTGAGGAAGCATTTTCACATACTTCACGATGATCCAACACACGTTCCACCTTGTTAGACGCCACCCATACGTGGTTAGCAGTGCGATAAGGCAAATTGCTACGGTTTCCACTAAATGATCAGACGAAGTGCTGCATCAGACAGCATCAACGGATGCACGTTGCAACCTCAGGTGGCTGGAGAAACCTGCGAACGACTTGATTCAGCCTTGACGCATGCGGTCGCCGATCACCACTCGAGAAAATCCAATAGACATAAACCGTGCATATATGTCGTTTCAGAATTGGGTACTGGCTTGAATTGAGATTTGAACGACTTTCTCACTTGTAGCCAACCTGAAGAAGGTTGGGTGCATCGTGCTCGGTGACCCGAGCTCCGCCGGAGGTCAGATCGATCATGTGGTGCGTGCGACTTGCCAGATTCAGAAGTAGGTTCAACTTGCAAACCCAAACCGCATTCTTTGTCCGTTTAGCGCCACCTGCTGCGACCTTCCAGAGACCACGACCCCAGATTTTTTTCCTCCCCTCATTCCTTATATAAAACGCTTACATCCAGATGTCGACGGATGAACCAACTGTTGGTGATTCGTCAGAGCCAACCATTGAACTCGAGGCGAGTGCTGGTAAGCAATTCAAACATTTTCTGTTGTGTTTCGCACCATCCTGAGCATAATACAAGCGGAAAGCATTGAAGAGCTCACATTGGACAATCCTGACGATCCACAGCTAAAAATTCGCATTCCTAATCCAAAAATCTACATGGCCAGACAATCGCTTTGGACAGGTCATCGAGGTAAATTAAGGTGCGTTCCCTTACTATTGTTGTTTCTTTTGATCTTTGACGATTGCCATTATCTAGGTGCGATTCATGCCGTGCTCAGAACCTCAAGGTTCGCTGCCTGTCTACTATTTGCTTGCGCCCCGCTCATCACTCTTATTTAAAATATGCAGTGCGACAGAGCACAGCCTGTATGCAATCATTGCGCGTGGACTCCTGAAAAGGAGTGTAAATACACGCCTATCCCAACTCCTTCACATCGGGGTGTACCTCGCTGTGTTTCGTGTCAAAAAGACAACCTCAAGGTTCGCCTCTTCTGTTTTAAATGATCGTTTTCCTCGCAATTTCTCACCTAGCGTAATCTCTTCTGCCTTTCCTCTAGTGTGATCGCGATTTACCTGTTTGCAATCAGTGCAAACTGAGGGGAAACAATCCTCCGTGTACATATGCGTCCAAAAAACGGCGGACAGCAGCTGCAGCTGCTGAGGGCAGTGTCAGTGTGACAGCTGACCCTGGTGTGGAAGAGCAACCCCAAGGCAGCACTAGCGGCAAGCCCATACCTTTAGTTTCCCCCTACGCCTATAGCGCGCACCCGAGGGCCTCTACTTCATCCTCTACACCATCCTCCGAAGCAGACGATCAAAATCGAGCCACCAATTCTAACGACCCAACACAAAACAACAACGGTGGCTTTCACGATAGAAGCCACTCTTACGTTACTACACCCATCCATCGGAACACTGGTACCATCATGGCCAATACCAACCCCAGATGCCTCGCCCCTTGGTCTCATGTCTCTTTTGTGGCGTTACCATCCACGATACGTAGTCGGCTTTCAGCAATAGTGGTGTCCGAGTTGCCTGACAAGCAAACCTTTGAGCGGAAACTGTCTGATTTCTTGTCTACTCTTGTACCAGAGTTGGAGGAGACAGCCTGCTTTAGCACTGATACCTATGCTGCTATCAATCGCTCCTTGCTGAGCGGTGAAGCACACGGGCTTTCTTCGCGGATGCTCATTTGGGTAAACTGCCATCGGCTATTGCCCGGTTCAACCCAAAAATACCTGCTCTTAATGCCTCGCCATACTAATGAAAAACCCCTGGAACCTACCGAGGAGGCCGACTTGCTTAAAGAATACCAATCGCGAATCGACCGCGATCTCACAGAGATAACTCCCGGACAACCAGAACCTGTTTTCGATCGCCTGATTGTTCGCGAGCAATTCTACGACGTGTTGGTTTATGCTCACATAAGTTTGAGCCACGCATCGTCCCATGAAATGACAGACGAGATCAACAGACTTGCCATTGTGAGTATTCTTTGCCCGATATACATTTCCCCATCTCTGATTGCGCCCTTGATAGACTGGTGTAACCTGGCCGATGGCTGACATTTTTGTCAATCTCTGTCCGCGTTGCTCAGCATCCCGCAGGAGCCGTAGTGATGAGTAATAGTAATTTGAAGAGATTTTTTTCTGGAAAAATACACGGAAACAGACATTTCAGGTCGCGACTTGGGTTGTATGTATAATGCTGAACGGGGATTATAAATGACGAAACCGTAGATTACAGGACGAGTATATATATATCTATATGCATATCTCAAGTACATCGAGCCAAGACAAAAACAACCCAAGTGTGTGAAAGCTATCTCCGCTCCATAAGAAGCGGCAGGCGACGCTCGACAGCCTCCTCCGTAGGATAATCCTTGACAGAATTAAGCCACCATTTCAAGCGGGCCTGACTATCCTTGATGCTTAGTCCTTGTGTAATACTACGGAAAGCGCTGAGATGTAAAACAAAGGTACGAGTGTCGAATTACTCACAATCCCCGTTCGCTCAAAGCCTGGTCCAAATCATGTTTGCTCATCGTGTTCAACAGGTCATCTTTTAGTAAGAGATAATCATCGCGGGCGATGAAGTGTAGGTGTCTCCAGATTCTCCACATGCGCAGAGAATCGATGCCAAACGTGGGTAGTCGAAGAAGACTACCATTGGTCAAGTGAGAAAGGGTGTTATGGGATGATTGTTTCCCTTACCTGCACACTACAGAAGCTACTCCTGTACCCGACAGAGCGGTAAGTGGGAGTTTACCGTCTTGTACCTTGGATTTCATGGAAAGAATGAGAGCGCGGGACTCGTGATAGGAAGCCAGGGCTTTTATAGCTTTCTTCTCCTCTATGCGTTCGCGCTGAGCCGGTAGGACGCAGGTAGAGGGGAGCATGAAAGGAGCGTAGAGTGCAATAACGGGGATGAGTTCCTCCAGAATGACAGCCACCACAACGAATGGGATGACCCTTTGATAGTTAGCTTGCATCGCATGTAAATAGATCTGCATCTCACTTGCTTATGTCTTTCCGTTGTACCTCGATCAGTCTACCCTCCGCTCGTGTGAGGCCGAGTCCTCCATTTCTTATCCGTCTTTTTATAGCTCCAATCTCTTTTTGCCGTAAATATATGAGCTTTGCGCCTCGAAAGTAGAATTTCTAGATGTTACAGCATGAGTAGATATAAGAAAACATCTGAGGGAACTAGACTGACCGTAATCTCCCAGGTGGAGTGTATAATTTTGCGAAATGTATTAGCATCCGGGGGTGCTGGTTTCAATACACCAAGCTCTTCGGCATTCTTAATATCTCGCTGAATGGTTTCCTTGATCCCTAGTCGTTCATTTGACGGTCTCGGGGAAGGAGTGGGTTGCGGCGGACTGGCTTTGGAACTCGAGGCGGCTTTGACCACTGGTTTGGAAGGTAGGTAGTTGGTAGAATCTATCTTTTTCGGGGCAGGATGAAGGTCAACTTTGGACTTTCGCTGAGGAAGAATTGGGGGAACATCCTTCGTGGAGGTGGACGTTGACGTTGACGTTGAAGTGTAACGGAGGCGAACTAGCGATCTATTCAACGAGATTATTAGCTTCTCTTCAAGAAGAAAAATAAAATAATGAAGAAAAAAAGTAAAGATTACCTTTGGCGGAGCGCATCCTGGAGGGTAGCTCGTAGCATGGAAAGGCAACAACTTCAAGTTCAACTGTGAAGACTATATGCCTTTTTTTTTTCTCACGTTTACCACTGCCTGCAAGCATGCTGCAGCTGCGCTCGACTCACTGATTTACATTAGATCCTGAGTTAGTACTCAGTACTCAGTACCCAGTCCTGGACAGGGTCACTCGTCACTTGTCTGGGGGACAGATTTTTTTTTATCACTGCAAAGACCTCGCTCAGACCTCGCTCACATATATATTAATAATGAATGCACCACTACCGCAAAAATTCGAAACTTTTGCGTGATACCATTGTACATGTTTGCAGCAAAATTTTCCGAATCTTCATGATCTTATACGTAGGACTGGAAGATACAATATTACTCGCAGTCTGACAAACTTCATCACCTCCTACCGTCATGTCGGCGAACATTGTCTTCCATCCAGGCTCTGTGACCCCCGATGAACGCTACGAGTTTCTCAAGCAGAAGGGTGTCACTATCTGGCTCACAGGCCTCAGTGCTAGCGGCAAGGTAAGCTTTAGTGATTTCATTTTCCACGGCGCGTATATCTGATCACTCCAATCCAGTCAACTATTGCATGCGCTCTTGAGCAACATCTCATCCATCTGCACAAGCATGCCTACCGTCTGGATGGAGACAACATTAGGTTCGGCTTAAACAAGGATCTTGGATTCGACGAAAAATCTAGAAATGAGAACATTCGGCGTATCGGAGAGGTAAAACCCTTAGACCTCAGTAACTGTGACAAGTACCTTACTCTTCATCAGGTCGCTAAGTTGTTTGCCGATTCTACCTGCATCACTATCACAGCATTCATCTCCCCTTATCGGGTCGATCGTGACGCAGCTCGTGAGATGCACGACAAAGCATCTATTCCATTTGTTGAGGTTTTCCTGGATGCCCCACTGAGCGTAGTAGAGAAACGTGATCCAAAGGGCTTGTATAAAAAGGCGCGGGCAGGGGAGATCAAAGGTGCGTCGAGAATATTGACTTCATTTCACTTGTGCTTCGCTGACTGCACTCTATAGATTTTACTGGCATATCAGCGCCTTACGAGGCACCAGACAAGCCTGAAATTCATCTCAAAACTGCCGAGACTGACGTTACAGAGTGTGTACGAATAATCACAGACTACCTCCTTGCGAAGGGCTACATAGTATTATGAAGTCGTCGAGATAAATCTAACTATAGCCATCATCGGTACCAAGAAATCTCCAGATGTATCTTTAGAATAGAATACTTAGAGGAGCGGAAACATGCATAGATTTTGGTGTACAACATAGAACGAAATACAAACGAAAAATAAACGTATCTACCCTGTTCTCTGAGCTGTTTGACCTAATCCCTGGGCAAATCGTCCACCGCGACCACGAGCACCACCTACAAACGCAATTAGAATCACAACGCAAAAGGAAAATATGACCCCTACCTCTTGTGCCTCGCGTCCCTTCACGCTTGCCTCTTCTCTCTTGCGTCTGCTCTCCCCTTTTCTCGCCCTGCTTGCCGTCCGTACGGTCTCCCCATCCGGCCGTGCCACCCATCTTGACATCCAGAATCTTCTCATTCTGGTCAGCAATTGCATTGACCTTTTCAGCAATCATCAGTGCTAATTGCTGCTGCCGCGATACTTCAACACGATGGAATACAATGACACCACCAGACTGGTCCAGCGACGCGGAGAGCTCTTCGTTCCAGATCATCTTCGATACGATGGAGGTCACTGAACGGAGAGGTAGAGAGAACGTTCTAGCGAGGAGAGATAAGGAGAGAGTACTGTAATGTGGTGCGTACGTGAAGAGGTAGGTGCGAAGACCTTGCTCTTGTATCCGCCTGTGTAACCATCTTAAGCCCTGGGTCTGCAGTTGAGAACTGAAGTTACTTACTTGGCCAGCATCTCTTTGACACTCGTAGCCTCAGGCATGAGACTCCAAATTTTGATACTCTGGATAAGATCACGGCACTTTTCCCATTCGCCGTCCTGCAGTGCTTTACTGGCTTGCATGATGTGATCCCTAGTGCTTTCCGGAGGCCCAGTGAACACTTGACGGTCGGCGAAGTCGAGCAAACGCCTGAACGGTTTGGAGATAGCCTTTCGCTTAGACTCCTCGGAGTCTATGCTAGCAAGCAGAGGAATCTCGATGAGCATGCTAGAAACCAAGAATGCGGCTTCCAGTAACTCAGTATTGATGTGCATGTGGAAAGGCAGTTGTCTCTGCTTCTCTGCTTTTTCTTGTTCTGGCGTGAGCACTTGGAACCTCTGCTGATGGACGCCCTGAGCCAAAAGCTCCTTCACACGTTGGGTGGTGAAGATATCCTGGAGCATGGCTTGCGCTTCCCTAATCAAACCTGATCTAAATGCACAGAGACCAAGCTGAACGACTGTGCGGTTGTAAAGTATTTGCGTTGCTACATCTGCCGAGTGAATTGATTCCTGGAGATGGGACATGAGCAACATGTCACGGGCAGTGTGGAAGTCGTTGTGGAGAGCATGGTGGTAGATGTGGCTGAGCATCGCCCGTGTTCGAAGAAGCGAATTCCCTGATTTGTATAGATAAACGCAGAGCTCATGTATCAGGGTTGAAGTAGACCCTTTGGAGGCGAGAGTAGTGGTAGGTTTGATGTCGGAAGCCTCAGCGGCGGCCTCCAAAGCTTGAACGACCGGGTCAGGCTACGTAACACGCAATTAATGTACAGTCCTCAATATGACCAGATGGAACGGACCTTGGAGTAGATATGTTCCAGTCTACGCATGATGACTCGACTCAGCGGATCATCCTGTTTCGTCTTCTCGTAGAATGCTTGCGCTCGACAAATCGTGCAATAGAGCACTTTCTCGTCCTTGAGCCTTTCCACATATTCCGTACCGTGGGGATCGATGTTCTGGAGGCTACGCGTGAACTCATCATCGAGCCGATCGATGAAACTGATAATGCTGCCGCGAACGCGTACGATGCCATCTTTTTCAGTAGCTGGTGAGCGTTCTACGAGCTCGTCATAATCCTCAGTGATTTCTTGGATGGAGTATGCTGGGTCCAAAGTGACAATGGCGACAAGCTGGTCAACTTCCCGTTGAGCAGAGAGCCACATGTCTATTGGCATGTAAGTAGTGACCGAGGAATTGTAATCGAATCGAGACGAGACCAGGGCAAGGAGAACACGGATACGCTGATAAGAAGTAACAGCAATCTCGAGTAATCGCTCAAGGATCCGAATTTGTTCAGCACGATCAGTGTTCTGATTAAACAATGAGTACATCTACTGAATGACGGTATCATGATCACTGACTTTCTTTCCTCGGGCTTCTTGGACAACTTGCAAGCTCTTGAAAATACCTTCCGTCGTAAGCTGCATGGTTTTGCCACCTTTGCCAACAGACTGGAATCCATCTTCAACATCTCCGGCAGCAGCTGCTTCGGTTGCGGTAGATGGTCTTCCACCTGCTGGCGCTGGCACCTCCTTGGAAATAGCTGCTGTGTATTCCCGCTCGAAGGCTTCCGGGTCCTTCGGATACATCCTTAGCACGAAGTCTATCAAAGTTGACAAGATAACTTACAGCTTGGTATTTAGCGATATCTTGCTCGTACTCCTTCATAGCCTTCCGGACTTTTTGCCTGGTTGCCGTCAACGCCTTTGCGTTTGTGGCGTTCATTTTCTTCTTCGCTTCCTTCTCCTTAGCCTGAGTTGTTGCCACAGACGATTCCAACGTCGTAAGGGTTTTGATATAGAACGGCGGGACAGGTTCCGATACATTGTGCTGTCGCTGAATCATTCGTACCAACTTATCAAACTCTGTTCAGCGGAACAGTATTTTCAGTCCAATTGCCTTCGTGAAATAGACACAGCACTCACCATTCGATATTGCGACCCAGTCATTGATTTTGAGGGCATTCTCCATCGTTTTCCCCGTCGCCTCCATCTCTGCCAATCTCTTTTCCTGAGCACTCAAAATCCGAATACCTGTCCGCCCTTCCTCATCGTCATCACTTTCTTCGTCTTCCGAGTCGCTTCTGAGAAATGCTGACTTTTTGGGTTTCGGCGCGTCACTTTCACTTTCGCTTTCTTCTTCAGACGAGGAATCACTGGAATCTGAACCCGCTGTTCGCAAGAATCGGGACATGGCTGGTTTTGCTGCAGGTGTGGGTTTGGCAGGACCCTCGTCGCCGCTGGACATGAGCTCATCCTCAGATGACTCGGTGTCAGAGTCGGAATCGCCTGCTTGTCTGAAGAATCGAGACATGATGAAGAAAGACTTGTGCAGTCAAGGGAGCGCTTGAAAAAAAAATCTAAAGATCGCGGTTACGGTACCGATTATTTGATAGTATTTGCCATGATCATCTCACACTCGATTCTTCCAAAGAGGATAATAAATATGAGCAACACACTAGCACTAAAGTACAGTGTACAGGTACAAGCGAGGTATGTACATGAAGCTAAGATATAAATTAAAGAGACAAAGAATGGGCTACAGGCATGGGTATGTATAGGTATCATGGCACGTTTGCACAAGCAGATCAAAAAACTATAATCTTTCCTTTTTTGCACTTTCCTTTGAAATGGTGTCGAGGTAGTCTCTGTTCATCTAGAACGAGAGGAATCATACCCAGGATCACTGCTCCTGGAGTGGTGTCTGGAATGGTGGCGGTGGTGGCGGTGTTTGTGGTGACGATGTCTCTTGTGCGGCTTCGTGTAAACAACAAGCTGGTTCTGCGGTGTCATGCCAGGTGTAGGCACACTGACTAGGCCCCCAGCATTGACGTATTGGGTCTGTGGTTGGACGTAGCCATAACCCATGTTCATACTGGTACTACGGGGGCGCATGTAGCCGTTGGGATAATAAGAACTGCCTGTTATAGCACTTGTCGCGTATGGATGGCCAGGAGAGCCACCAGGCATGATCACTCCATTTCCGTAGTGGGAGCCGTATGACCCATATGACCCGACGTGCCCACTGTAACCGCTGGAAGAGGACATGGCAGATCCAGGTACAGATGGAATGGGCATAGCAGCGGATGAAGCGTGACTTGTAGGATATTGGGGCAGGGGATGACGGAACGAGGGCGACCGAGAGCGGTGACGAGAGTATGAGCGATGACTTCTGGAAAACAGAGCATCTGTATCGTAGGCATAAGGATCATACTCGTCATAGGAGCCACGGTGAGGGCCTAGAGTCCGTCCCCTTGGAAAGTCATCCTCGTCACGATACCGGTTCTAGGAAACTATTTAGTCACCGTTACACCTCATCCTTGAAAGCTCCCTACCCAAAAGAAGAGCTGAGAAGCAGTGGCTGCAGCAGCTTCAGCAGCAGTCCTCCTCGTATACGGGTCCATACTTTGAGGCAAGTACTGCAATAATTTCGTGGCTTACCAACAGTTTCAGTCTCAAGCCGAGGTATTACGATAGATACACGAACCTTCGGCAACAGCTAGACCAATCAAACCTTCTCTTTGGCGTTCTACATCTCCACTGAGTGGCTCGTAAAGTGTTGATCTATGGTGGATCCAGCTGCGATAAGCTTCGTATGCAGCCGCATGTCCAATCTGATTGGGTAACATCTGGGCAAGGTGACCCTATAAACCAGTTAGAGATTATACAGAGAACGTCAGTTGATACATACCAAACCACCGTAGGCGCGTTGATGCCAGTGGCGGGCCTCATGAATGCCTACGCCGAAGGAGCCCGAAGGTCTATAGTCCCGGATGTCTCTTACTCTGTTCCAAGCATGATCATAGAGAGACCTGTCGGAAAGAGGATAAAAAGGTTCAGAAAAATCGCCGGGCTCATCGTAGAACATTGTGGGAGGAAGGAATGCTCACAGATCAGGACTGGGAGCATGGGCGCGATAGAAATCAATTCCACCCCCTGCATAAAGGAGAAATCGGTAAGCAACGTGTTTGGTGTCAAAGTAAAAAGAAGTGTTTACATACACGAGGGCTGTGGGTGAAAAGATGGTGCTGGGGGTGCCCCAAACTGGAACTAAATCAAAGTTATGACCGGTTAGGCATCTGGCATCAACGCGAGAAGTTCTGACGTGAAAACGTACTCGATTTGTCCCCCAGTTCGGGTTGTATTGCTGGTAGTAAGGATAGGCCATTTGACGGGGTGGTGGTGGTAAAGGGAAGAAAAGTTGAAAATGCGGACAGAGTCCATCATGGAGCCCTAGCCCAATACGTCATGTGCCATCGCGCAGCGTACACGCTGGATTTGACATGCTTGCACGCTTTTTGACACGCCTTACATGTCCCTCGATTACTCGGTCTTTGCTTCTCCCTCCTTTGACCCAAACGATTATGCAAATGCTGTCCTTGCTGGCGACCCATATCCACCACCCAGTGACGTCGCAGTCGGCAAAACCACAAAATTAAACCCACCAGAAGCTTCAACAAAGGAGGAAATATCTTTGGCAATCTCAAAACTCTCCACTGGTATCGATGATGTGGCAAAGCAAATTAAAACTCTTGTGAATATCGATAACTGTCACTTGGAGCCGTCATTCACGTTTGAGTTTAGGTCACAGCTCGCCATGAAGGGCTACTTGCGCAAGCTGCCAGTGCAAACCAACTTTCGGGTAGTCTGCATTCAGTGCGGACCGGTCTAACAGACCTCGATTCTTCAGTGGAAAAGTAAATGTCTTATCTTCAGATATTATCTTGTTATTTGACGCGTTGATAGGTTGCGCCTCAAAATCCGCGTCCCCTATGAACTCATGCAGACCAAAGTCTCCCGACTGGAGAAACTCCAACACGCCTCTGATCTACTTCGTCGCACCTCGCGTTTCATAGTTTTGGCGCGAAGATTGTTAAGCCAAATGGCCGAGATGGATTCGTTGGGTCCTGCAACATCAGACACAAATGCTCCCAAGCCATCCGAGAACGCAACTCTGTTGAATGTGAACGAAGATATTGAAGACGAGAAGGAAAGGACGATCGCTAAAGCAGCTCTCAGCATAGCTGAATTAGGTGCGCACCGCACCTACATCTCTCTACTACCACCCCTGAACCATCTAAACAGTGGCGCTCCTAGGGGACCCGAAAGACACACTAAATAACGCTGAAAACGGTACTACAGATACCGTAGACTCAGCTCAGGTGTTGTCAGACGTAAACAGAAACTCAGAATCCAAGCTTCTCCTCCGTTCAGTAAATGCCGTGAACGCATTCATACCATTTATAGAGGAATCTCGGACCAAAGTCACAAGTGAGATGGAAAACATGGTATTGACTGGGCTGGCCACTCTTGTGCGGTTTCATGTCTCCATTTTAGTCCCGCAGGCGCTAAGCTATGATCTAGAATCAATCAATCCTAGCGTCGTCCCTACAAACGGCGTATAACCTTCGCGTTTTACCTCAGCTTGTCCAGAGTCTTATCTCGGATCTTTCCCAAGCTGTTGAGGACCGAATACGGACTGCTTTTGACATGAACAAGATTTCCCGGGACGTTCTGGGCAAAGGTGCAAACGTTTCTTGTGACGACATTTCCGCGGTGTCGCTGATTGATACCTCACCCAGATGCTGCATCAAGCCCTTCCCAAACTCAGTCACCCACTTTGTATCGCTCACGAGTCCGGACGGAGCCCACAAATGTCACTGCACCTCAATGGACTGCTGCATTATGGACAAGACTTGAGAAGATGATAGAGGATATGGCCGACTGCTGCGTGAAGGTGAGAGCCTACATACCATCCTCAAATATCATAGTTGAGGCGGATTCAATCTTTCTGGCTTCTAAAATGATGTATCTCCGCGAAACATATTCTTACCCCGTCTGGTTTAGGTTTACACGCTTGAGAAAGTTCTCAAGCTGAAGAAAGATACCGTCTCTCAGATCGTGTTCCTTGATGAGGCTATGAAGGTTGGCGCTCAGTTATCATCTGACAAACATGTCATACTGACTAGCATTGTGGCGTTGAATAGCTGCTTGAGAACACGCCCAGCGCAACTTTTTGGACGGCTCTAAGCAGGTCATTAGAGAAGACTACCCGGGATTCTGCAAAGGGTCAGCCGCTGGAGTTCAGTCGAGGGATGTCACTTATCTAAAACGTTCCTTTCTTAGCTTCGACGTTCTTGCAGCAAGCATTGAGCTCAGGTTATCCCCGGCTTCTCCGTCTGTTCCATGAGTTCTTTGCTAAGGTTGCCGTTTACACCGACACGGTTTACATTCACACATATCAGAGGTTCGTCCCCAATCATACATCATTGTCTTCGAATGTACTGATGGCTCAAACTGCTAGTCCGGAAACAATCCTTGTGTTGCGCGCACTCTCCAACTTTGAGACACTGTACCTTGCACGCTCCACGAATAGATTGATTGAAGCTGTCGGCCAGGCGTTCGCAGGAACTACCCGCGGTTCCCCTCCAGGTGCAACTGAAGCCGTTAACCTCACAAGAACTTTAGCAAATGAACTCGATGCTGCGAGATTCGATCCGCTCCTCCTACGTTCTGTGGCCAAGAATGTAGCATCCAGTCTGGATACGGTGCTTAGCAGAATCGAAGGATCGGTTCGTACAAGGTCTCCGGGTCACACTTCGTTGATTTGACAGTATACTCCTTAGGTGATTAAGGATCGCTATGCTACAATTCTCGTTGGACCGTCTGCAACTCCGTCGCAAGTGGTCAACGCATCATTGTCAAGTTTCCTTTACCATTGTTATTCCAGAATATCGAGGCTTTTTGATGAGCATTCGGAGGAAGTCTCCCGAGTGTTGATCCCAAGCGCTGAGGTATGCTAATGGTCTTATGCAGGCAGCCGCGTGGAGCTGATCAGCGTGACAGAAATTGAAAGCAGCATACAATGAGATTGTTGATCCTTTGTTAAATGCAATCCGACGAGACCTTGGGAATATCATTGACAGGATCCATCGAACAGACTTTGGAACGTCAGACCCCACCGCCGGAATGGGAGGTGCTTCCCTGTATATGAAAGATCTAGTCGATAAGCTTTCTTTCATACGGAGCGAAATTCTAGCCAAGTTTGCGGTAGGGGATGATACTGAGACATGGTGCGTATCTCAATCGGAAAAATAAACGCGTCACTAATCATGACACAGGGTGGTTTCCATCGTCAAGTTCGTTCTGAAGACCTTCGTACGGCACGTTTCCATAACAAAGCCCTTGAGCGAGAGCGGCAAATTACAGATGACAAGCGACATGACAGAACTCGAGTTCGCACTTAGTGCCTTTATGGTCGACCCTCAGAGTAAACGGGGCGAGAGCTTGGATAGTATTGGAGAAGAATATCACACATTACGAGCGATGAGGTGAGCTATTTCTTTCATCGACCACAACTCCGGATTGACCATACATTCCTTTCATAGACACCTGTTGTTCTTGGACAATGCGAATCTTGCGTCGCCATCACATACTTCTGGTCTTCCGGCGTTGATTATTCTTAATCATATCCTGGTTAGATCACCGTTACCCCTTCCCCACACTTATCATGGCTGGCAAGACGCGGAGTATGTCAAGTATGTTGATGAACATTCGGAGCAGCAGATGTTTTCGCTGGTAGAATCCGCTTTGGACAGATGGGAGAAGATTAACGCCAGTGAAGGAGTGAGCTCCGAAGACGGGGAAGAGTACGTTGAGCTGGCACGAAAAGTTCTGAGAAACTCGGCTAGATAAGATTAGATACATGGCAGCTTATATAAAGATCAAACTTTTTCTGGAGGAAGCGACTCATCAGGGCTGCAGCTATGGCTAGTTTTGTCCTCCGTGCTCGGGCTGCCCCAAAGCTCATTCCAGCTCGTCTCCTCTCAACCTCAGCCGTGACACGACAGTCTGAACCGCCCAAACCTCCAAAACCCATCGATGACTCCACTTCAGCGTTGGACTACAAAAGGCTGCAAAGAACTCGTCCACCCCCACTGCCAGCCATGGACCTTCCCCGCAACAGGACTGCTGAAGAGGCTGTGACAAACATTCTTTATAATACGCCACCACCTAGTTTGCAACCATTCAAAAAGTGATTATCACTATCTATTATGTTGCAGGAATTTAACGAGTCATTACAGGCACATCCTCAACTGCCTAGTGCAGAACGAACCGGGTGTTCTATCTCGCGTTTCCGGAATTCTAGCAGGAAGAGGCTTTAACATTGACTCTCTAGTGGTGTGCAGGACTGAGATTCGCGACCTCAGTCGTATGTGCATTGTCCTCAGTGGACAAGATGGTGTTGTCGAGCAAGCTCGTAGACAACTTGAAGATCTCGTACGTCAAGTCATTCAGTATACCACTACGGGAGTTGTCGCTAACTGTCCTCTCTCACGTAGGTTCCCGTGTGGGCTGTCCTGGACTACACCGACACCCGTACCATTACCAGAGAACTCCTTCTCGTCAAGGTCTCCATCCTGGGTCCTGAGTATCTGGAGGAGCAACTAGTTGGCGGACCATCACATGAACCTCGGCGCCTTTCGTCCGAAGAAAAACTCGAGCGTGAGGCTATCCTTGCCCAGAACTTTGAACGCAGTGCACATCCGGAGCAATCGACAGCTGATGCGGATTTGCATACCCCGAGTGGTGCCACTCTCACCCCTTCACAAGCCCTACGTTTGAAGCATCAGCATTTACATTCGATAAATACTCTTGCCTCCCAGTTTGGCGCGAAGATTGTGGACGTCAGCGAGAACAGCGTTATCGTTGAGCTTACAGCCAAAACGTCTCGAGTGGAGGCTTTCCTCAGCCTAGTAAAACCATTTGGCATTCTCGAAGCTGCGAGGACGGGTAAGTGTCACTCGAACCACGCGTTAAGAATGCATGCTAATTTCTGTCTGTAGGCTTAATGGCAATGCCCCGAACGCCGATTAGCGGTTCGGCCGAAGATGAGCTTGTCGAGAACCTGACTGGTTCCGTTGATGCTAGCCTCCTGCCACCTGGTTAAGTCAAGGTTGAGCATATAGCACGCGAGAACGCTGTATAGGTATCAGAATAAATATCATCTTTTTTTACGACAACAATAACAAGGCACAGCAAGATGCGAATTATAGTAAGTATAGTAAGGTTTCCTTGTCCGTACGTGAACCTACGGAAGTCCCTAAAAATATAAAAATGTGGATGTATCGGTGTTGAAATACAAATGTAAGCACACAAAACCCGACGAGGAGAGAAATTAGTGCGAACGGAACGTGTCCGTAGTGAGCTTAGTTCCATGTTAACTTTTGTTCGAAGGCAATATCGCGTTGATCTTTTCAACCCAATTAGCAGCCATTTGTGGGTCTAGAGTAGCATAATGGTAATTCTTGGATGACTAGACGGACTATTAGTATGCTGCTGAAGGCCATGTGCAACTCAAAGAAGTACTCACAGATAGCACGACAAATTCTCTATCTCCTTTCAACTCTGCGCTAGACACGGCGCCTCGTGCTTCCTTCTCTCTCCCATCTTTCGCATTTGTACCGCTCTGCTCCATGGGGAGCAAGAGTTCTGCCTTTATTGCAACTCCTTCAGACGCCTTCTCCCGAAGCTTAAAACAAAGCAATCGACGGTTTGTCAAAATCAATTCTCGAATTTTGGGCTTCATTTGAACACTCGCAATCGGCAAAAGCCGACTGGCTCGGCGACGCATCGAACGAGCTTCAACGGATGAGCGAAGGAGGACGGTTTCTCCTTCAGCCAAACCAAGTACGGCGACCCTACAAGAATTGGTTAATTGTAGCTGCATGTGTACCCAGGTTGAGAACATACAAGTCAATGCGAGGTCCGTGACCCTGTATAGGAGTCATTGTTTGGCTTCTACCTCTTTCGCAGTCGTCCTCAGAATCGTCGGGTAGTTGATCCGTGGGTCCCTTCAAAGCATGTATGCTGGCCGCCAGCTTTCCCACCTCATCATCAGCACCATCAGACGAGGAAGTAGAATGATCCCAAATAGCTGGAGGGCGAGGTCGCTTAGTTTCAACCGGGCTGGCTTCAAGGGCACGTGTTTCGCCCATAGGCCCAATCGCGAGATCGACAGACTGTGCTGGTGGATTTTGGAAAACATCTTGTCGGAAAAGCGCTCGTTGTGGTTCATCCGAATCTGAAGCCCACGGTACTCCGTCGCTACCATCACTCAAGGTATGGTCGTCCCAAGTTGCGCCAACGTCTTCCCAATCTTTATCGGCTCCTTTGGCAAGGGGGTGTTCGCGTTTTACAAGACCAGGTTCTAATGGCGGTGCGGGATCTGACCAAAGGGTTTCCCAAATCACACCGGAAAAGAATGGGTGAGATCGAAGGGCCGACATATCGTTCCTTTCACCGCTTGGACCCCCACCCAATCGTTGGTTAGGGTCACGGACCTAGGTATTATCGAAGTCAGCACATGGAAACACCATTAAGCCTTGGCATGAACATACCAGTAACTTCTGCACTAAATCCTTAGCCTTCTCATCGAAGGATTCCGGGAATGAGTAGTCCATTTGCTTGACTTTCTGCAGAGTGAGGAACTCGGAGAGTCCAGAGAATGCGAAGCGGCCAGCAAGCATCTGATACAGCATGCACCCAAGCGCCCAAAGATCAGAACTAAAAGCAGCGTCAGATGGTTGTTGTTTGATAAAGACCAAGCTACATCACCTCTTGCTCGTTTCGTTCGCTTCCAACAATTCTGGAGCAACATACTGTGCGGTCCCAACAAATTTCTCGGCCTCATCTGATGATAACATCGATTCGAGGTTAGCTCGACGCGGGTAAAAAATGACCCAAGCTCGCCTGGATATTCAAGGTCTTTTGCTGTACCGAAATCGGCAATCTTAATACGCCAGGAGTCGTCGAGTAACACGTTTTCCGGCTTCATATCTCTGCGAAAAGCATTGACAAAAGGAATAAAAAACGTTACTAATAAGGACCACGTACCTGTGAATGATGCCTTTCCCATGCATATAGTCCAGAGCATCCACGAGCTGAGCAGCATAATACTGAGCACACCTCGTCGACAGGGAGCCCAAACGCGAGATCAATGATTGCATTTCACCATTGCTAGCAAGGTCCAGTATGAAATCTGGTCAAGATTTAGTCGACTCTCCGAAGATGGTAGGACCGCCACGCACACAGACTAGCTGCATCTTGGAACGCGGCGTACAGGCGTACAATACCGGGGTGACCAGGTAGCAGCTTCATGAGGGCCTTTCTCTCCACGGAAGGTACTGATATCTTTTGTTTTCGTATCAAGTATGCCTTGTCGATGACCTTGATGGCGTATTTTCGCCCACTAGTGGTTAGGGTAGCACTCATAACCTAAAGTAATAAACAGTCAATGTGGGGGCGCAATCTTTTCTTTTAAGAGAAGAACGCACTGTTGAATACGACCCTTCACCAAGAGTTTCTCCAAACTCGAAGTCGTCAATAGACACCATGATGTTTCGTCCTCTCGATTTCGACCTCGTTTTGGAGGCCGCTCTGCTGTGAGGCGAGTCATTCGCTATGGCAAGCTCCTTCGGAAGATATGCTGGAGGTCTTGATGATCTAGGAGACGGAGAAGCAGGACTTCTCGTTCGAGGTGAGGAGAAAGTTCGTATTGGCCGAGGTCGAGGGGTATTAAGGAGGGTTGGATTAGCTTCATTAGAGATTTCAGAGCTAGAAGTGGATATAACAGAGGCGTTTCTGCTCAAGGCCACCAATGTAGAGTGAGAAGCATTTGGAGAGGAATTGGTAACGTCGACCTTTAGCATGCAGTCTCAACAAGTGCAGATCCAGATGAAGGTCCAACGTTTGTCAAGTCACAACTCCTGGTGTGACGCAATTTGCAGCAAGGTCTACGTACTGCTCTGGCGGCAAGTTGAACTTGGGCTCAAATTCTTCTCCAATGCAGACGATATTATACAGATACAGATGGGGATGCATGCGATAATAATATGGATAACGAATCGAAAGAGCAGATGGAGAAAAGCAGATAATCCAGATGCAAAGCGATAGGTTTGGAATGTGGGTGATACTAAGATATACGAAAGCAACAGCACAGCGATGGTGAGTGAAGCGGGAGGTCATTCGAAGCAAATATGTATTTTAGATGAAGGGCAAAAACATAAGCACCGTAAGTAATGGGGGATAGAATCGAGACGGAAATGAAGGTACTAGTCCATCAACTAGCTGGTACTTTCCACTGAGGAACGGGTACTTCGCGCTGCAAGTTGGGTCTCCAACTCCCACCGGGCCTTCGGTGGTTATTATGAATAGGAGGTGTGAATGGCGAGCCAGCAGACGTGCTACTTTCTGGAACGTATGCATCAGAGGACGAGGAAGTGAAGCGTGATATATGGACTGGGGCCGGAGGGAGGATGGTATTGTCGGTGGAGCTTTCTCCACCGTCGTAGTTGATGTATGCATACATATCATTGAAAGACCCGGCATCGGACGAGTGGTGCGAAGGCACATTACCAGAAGTGTTCCGGCTGGGGTTGGCGGAACCCTGATGAAGATGGTTGGTGTAGGATTGTTCATCGTGCATCGACTGGGAAGGCCCGGCTTCTGATTGAGGCTGAGACACATCAAGAGCGCCCATGTCGCCATTGGTAAAAGTCTGGAGGATGTCATTCCAGCTGGTGCCGGAGAAAATGGATGGATCAAAATCGAGACTTCCTAGCGCAACGTCAAGCTCGGCATTAGAGTCTAACAGAGAATAGTCAATGTTGGATAATTGGAATATGGAAGGATTATCTGTTCTCGTCATGGTAGCCAAAGTTTCATCAAACTCTGGAACTTGAACGTATGAAGGCTGAGGGATATTCAGAGACACAAATTCCTACGGGAGATAATAAGTAGCTGAATTGAGACGCTGTACGCGTTCAACATACCTGTGTCTGTTGGCTGGAGCCAGGCCAGATCGCAGACGCGCCTGCTGGAGTTGAATCATGAGAAAAGGGTGCTGGGTTCCAGTGATTAGAACTATCGAGGGCATGGTAATCTTGGGTACCATTGTTGCTCGACCCTGCGGGGTCTCTGATGTGGGTGGCGTCGAGGGACAGAGTGGGAGCTGGTGGTTCAAGAGACGAAGGTTGACTTTCTGGAGTCTGGACAGACGCGGGAGATTCCGCAGCGTATACAGGAGGAGATGGACCAAAATTATGGTGTCCAAAGTCCATGGGATAGGTAGATGAGGTTTGTAGGTGAGGAGGAGGAATAAAGGAGGTGGGGGTCGGATATTCCGAGGGAGATACTGTACGCTGGGGACGCGCATATGGGTGTGCAATGGCACGACTTTTCTGCCTGGCCTCCTTGTCAGAAATGCGTTTAAGTTCCTTCTGTTTCTGCTTCTCCTCCTTCTTCATAGGCTGAAAACGATAGCCAGGATACATTTCGCTATGCTCGTGCTTCTTTGCTTCAGCTCTGCGTTCATACTCCATTTTCGTCTGAGGATCTACGTTTTTCCACATTTCTGAGATCTCCTTCGAGATTTGAGCCTGCGTCTTTCGCTGCCCAGTTTGCTGTAACTGTGCAGTGATTGTAGCGGCCATATCCGAGCGATAAAGAATCCAAGCATTTGGAGGACGTGGTATCTTTGGCTCTTTTGCGGTCGCCATCGCGCCAGGCAGGAGAAATGAAAAGCAAGACGAAGTGAACGAGGAAGAGGGTAAGCGACGAAAAGAGGTTGAGTACAAGGCCAACTTTCCCACCGTGACAGCAGTAGTGACGTGACAAAGCTGTCACACCCTGCTTAGCCTTCAAATGCATCGAACACTTCAAGGCATTTAACTGATACAGAATCTTCAATCCAAAATCTCAGCGAGAATAGACATGTTTCCATACGCGTATCAGAGCATTTCATTTATATACAAATACATACACAAACCCCAGAATAACCGATGTAACAGTACAAGTCGAAGCAAGCGAGGACTAGAGGTAACAAGCCATGGACGAGAACGACAAGTGCAAAAATACAACGAACGACGATTGGTAACGAAGTTGTGCATGTGAATGCAGGATAAAAAGCAAAGACTAGAAATATGGGTACATGGTGTGAGATCGAAGAAGGTTACAAGAGAAATTCCGGGGAAATGGAGTAAGGCACTAGGAAATGTCCTTAATAGCCGCCACTTGGCTGGTAACCACTCTGTTGGTAGCCGCCGTAGCCACCTGTTGAATGGTGAGGCAGGAATTGGTACAATAGAGAAGTCAACGAACCACTGTAGCCACCCTGTTGATAGCCACCGTATCCGCCGCCACCGTATCCACTGCCACCTTGGTTGTATCCGCCACCACTACCACCACTATAACCACCACCGGAGGAATATCCTGGATGAGATGAGATGAATATAACAATTGCTACTGAAGGGTCATGATACACACCTCCGCCTCCGCCTCCGCCTCCACGAGCGTTGGCCAAGTTGACTTTGATACGGCGGCCATCCAATTCTTGCTCGTTCAACTGCGCGATAGCTGCCTGGGCTTCTTGGTCGTTGCTGAAAGTGACGAAGCCGAAGCCACGAGACCTTCCAGTGTCACGATCACGCATGACGATGGACTAGCATAAAAGCATCAGCCTCGTATAGAAAACAATGCCGAGAGGAAACTTGGGGACCGAGGCAGACGGGTAATCAGAGAATAAAAAGATAAGATAGCGCACATCAATAACTTGACCGTAGTCAGAGAAAGCCTATAATTGGTGACAAATCTCGATCAGACCAGTGTTCAAAGCACGGACGCGTCTCAACGCAGAGAGATCACACTGACTTGTCTAAGAGTGTCGTCGGTCGTATTCCAACTGAGGTTACTATGAACAACATCAAATCGCTATCAGTTACAACTCCCCTTTCGGACAGGTAGGACAGAACAAGGAGACGGTTAAAACGAATGCGCAGACTGACCCAACGTATACTTTTGCACTAGACATCACGTTCCAATCCAAAGAGACACTTGTACCACGATAAAAAATAAAAGAGACCCCGGACACGAAAGTTGAAAACCGAGACGGTGGTTGAGAGGGAAGGAACAGTGCTTCTCATTATTGGTCAGCTTCTTGATTTTATAACCTCCTACCGGCAAACCCCGGATTGTCCTAATTCGGTACAGAAGTTTCGGCTCAAGTCACGCCAACAAGATCGTCGTTAAACGGTGGATATGTCTGTCCAAGAACTATTATACCGTATACGAAAACAAATGTGATGCGAGTGTTCTAAATCATTTCAGAGGGGCATATTCGGTCATGAAATTCGTAAAAAAAAATCAGCTCTTCCGCTTTTTCTCCTTCTTCTCCTTCTTTTTACCCTTAGTTTCAGAATCATCTGCGACACTTGGTGAGGGACTATCGTTGGACCCCTCAGCACGACCGTCGTCAGTAGATACTCGAGGGGAATCCCGCTTGAGGCCAGGAATGATGGATGACACGGAGCCTTGTCGACGTGTCGAAATCGAGATTCGTTTGGCTAGCCTCTGGAAGTTCTGTGAAGAAATACGCTTTCGCTTCGGTTCCGATTCAGGGTCAGGTGTACCACTTCGTGGGGGAGTCGCTGTCTCTTCAAACGTTACGCCGGGAGTGGGTGGGGATGCCGGGAAGGAGACATCAGCAGTCGGGAAAGCCACAGGTGATGATGTAGGGGAAGTAGGGGCTTCGAACACTTCAGTTTGCGGGTCCACTGGTTTAACTGCAGTACCCCGAGGTTCCTCCTGCGATTCGGAGGACGGGAACGCAATAGGGGCAGGTTCGGAAGCAGTGGCCTCGTGCGATTTGACAGTGACCTTGTCCGCAGGTGGTGCAACCTCTTCACTCATGGAGGAGGCGGCAGCGTCACCTGGAGGGCCGACGACGGATTCCACACCAGACGCTTCGGTAGGCGCTGTTGGAACCGTCGTAGTATCGTCCGAAACGACATTGTAGCCCGAAACCTCAGGCTTTGCAGAATGAATAGAGGCGGCTTGATCTTCAGTCGCGGAGACTTGATCTGCCCACATTGAAGCGAAGAGACCATCTTGGGCAAGGAGTTCCTTGTGGTTTCCTTGTTCCACTATTTGGCCATCCTTGAGCACGAGAATGCTGTGGGAATTACGGTCAAACACTGAATTGAATTTCGAACGTAACACGTACATATCTGCGTTAGCAATAGTCTGTTGATGAGGATACTGTCAGAAATGATTCGAAAAAACATAAATTTTACTTACCGACAGACGGTGGGCAATTGACAAGGAAGACCTGCCCATCATGAGATTCTGGAGGGCCTTCTGAATATCCTTCTCGGTTGAAGTATCAAGCGCACTAGTAGCTTCATCGAGAAGCAGGATGGGAGGATTTTTCAACAACGTCCGTGCAATCGATACCCTCTGTTTCTCTCCTCCGCTCAGTCGGACACCTCGTTCGCCAACTACAGTCTCATAACCTGACAGGTGATTCAATAATACATCAGGCGAAGCATGCCTGGCTCACGCACCGTCGGGGAAACTCATGATCCGGTCATGCATTTGTGCAGACTTTGCGGCAATCTCAACCTCTTCTTGAGATGCTCCGAATTTCCCATAACTGTGGGAGTTGAGCAAAACGGACCGTTAGCCGAGGAGGCACAAACTTACCCAATATTGTATGCGATCGTGGTGTTGAAGAGGACGGAATCCTGAGGGACAACACCAATTGCCTGTCTCAGACTCTTCTGCGTCACCTCCCTGCAATAACATCAGGATCTAGACTTGGGATATTGACTATGACCCACCGAATGTCCTTTCCGTCAATTAGAATGCGTCCTTGGCCTTCCGCAAGGTCATAGAAACGGAAAAGGAGACGAAGGATGGTAGACTTTCCAGATCCAGATTCTCCAACCAAAGCAACCGAACTGCCCTTGGGTACTTTGAACGACACACCGTTAAGGGCAGTAGTGCGACCGTCATAAGAAAAGCTGACATTGTCTGACAAGAACAATTGAATGAAAGCACGAGTTGTCTTGCGAAGTACTCACCGAATTCAATTTCTCCATCTTGCACAATCAAGTCAGGAGCATTGGGCAGGTCATTAATGTCCGTAGGTTCATTAAGCAACCTAAGCAATTTTTCGGTATCGACCAGGGACTGGTTAACCGAGCGGTAGAGGTATCCGAGTTGATTCAACGGGGTGTACAACTGACCAGAGACTTGAGAATCGGACGGGACAGCGTAACGGCAATCGTACCTGAGCGAGATAGGTGATGAAAATGACAAAGTCACTGGGGTCAGACTGCTTAGACGTGACGCGGCGTGCTACGATGATGGATCCGACCAGTAATCCAGCAGTCTACGGATGCTCTTGTCAGTATGGCTGTCTGGATGAGTGTGAGGAAGAAAACTGACAATAATGAAATTTTGGATCAAGTTCAAGATATTGAGGGAAACTAATTTGCAAACGTCAGATTGGGTTAAATGGCCGCAAACAGAGGCAACGTACTGATGACCCGGTATTCTAGAGTCTGATACTGCTGGATAGCGTCTCTGTACCTGGCAGCTTCATGCTCTTCACCTCCAAAGTACTTGACCGTCTCATAGTTGAGAAGACAGTCGGTATGAATACCACGAGTGATCTGGATGAAAATGAAGGCAAGGAACCTTTAGAACAATGCGATACGCACCACATCCCGCTCATTCATCTGACGCCTTATTCTTGTTCTCCACTGTGTAAGAACCACACTAGCAGACACTAAGCAACCCAGGTCAGCCGACTCATTGTAATAATCATAAATAATAACACTCACCGTATGCGAACATGACTACAAAGATGATCAAGGCGAGAGTCCATTCAAACTTGATGCAAAAAACAACCAAGGCGATAGCTATATCAATGAAGGTAGGTACAATGCTGAAGAGTATCAACTGCCGTCCTTTTTGCATCAATGGGATGAAGACAATCATTATTCAGACGACGCACCTCCAAGGTACGGTTAATGGCGGCACCGCGGTCCAAAACACGAAGGATTTCGCCAGTTTTCCGTCGGGTATGAAAAGAGAAAGAAAGATTGAGTAAATGATTAAAAGACAGCTCGGACATCTCTGATGCAAATAATGAATTCCTGCTGCAAAAGATCACGACTTTGCTCACCTCGGTCCGAGTACTGCATAACTGGGGCCCACAGAGCCTGTAAACGGAGGTGAACATGAGTATACAGCAACATTCATGTGACATTGCTTACATCTCGAAGGGCGGCTAGCCCACCACTGCCTTGAAGGAAACGCAACGCGACATAGATACCAAGCACTGGCCATACCGAGTAAGAAGACCGGCCTTCGAATATTTTGACGAGCTCTCCAAGTGCAAAAGGCTGCGCAGCGTTCACAAGTCGCCCAATCAACAGAAGAAAAATACATATCAACTTCACATGACATCAGCCTAGCTGAAATGAGAACGAAGGCGAACAGATGACTCACAGCCACCAGTTGTAACGGACGGCTCTTCTTGGGCCAGAGATAGGGTGAAAGCCTCTTAATCCTTCGCCAAATTTCACCCCAAGTAGGTTCAAGGGTTATCTCAGGTTTCTCCTCGGCCTAATTGAGAGACGATTAGAGTCAACCATTGTGAAGCTGATGCGCAGGACGAACCTTGTGCGATGGAGTAGGCGTCGGAGCTCGAGTCGATGGTACGGTCTGCGAGTAGGTTGATCGAGTGGACCGGAAGGTGCCATACTTGTTGTGTTCGGATGTTGGCACGGCAAGTAAGCCGGTGGATGGTTGTGCGGGCTGTGGGTGTACTAATGATGGCGCAACAGCTTCTTCATCGACGTCCGACTCAACCGGGGAATAAATGACGCGAGGATTCGAGAGAACGAGTAATAAAGGCAAAAGTAAAACAAGGCGCAAGGCCGGGAATACTAAATGAAGTAAAGTTTGAATGGGAAGGGTAGAGAGTGACCCGGCTGTGAAATTACGGTCAAGACTGCATGAAACATAAGAAAATTGAGACCGACCTTGCCGAGCATCGAGAGCCAATAAAACAACCAGTGCGATATCTACAGCCGCTGACAGAGCTACAGCAAATTTAACCCTGCGGAGGCTCCAGATGTCATGGCCACGAATTTCCTTCCAAGATCCCAATGCAGCAAGTCCAGAGAATGCAATGAGACCCAACACCGCATTGATTTCGATGCCACTATGCGAAGGCCACTCTTTGCGTATGACGGCAAAAATAACAAAGGTCAAACCATCAAAGAAGTAGATGAAAGATGCCAACGATAAGAAGAGTAGGATGAAAGCTCTGCGGGGGACATGCTGAGCTACGACGATCGGTGTAATGGGAGAAGGGGCTGGTGGTGGTGGTGGACGGAGAAGAAAAAGCGAGATAGCGATGCAGAGCACCGGCGCTGGCGATAGAAGTCTTAGGAGGAAAATAGGAAGGTTAAAGGTTGAGAAAACCATCCTCCTCGCTCTGCACCGTGCACGGTCCTCAACCTTGTGAAATCAAGAGAACCAAAAGGCAAAGTGCGTAGCCGACTTTTTCATTGTCTCTGTTGTTTCAAGTTATTTGGTTCTCTCGCTACGCCGATCCGGTCATCCATCAAATTCCTCATTTCCTCGTGGATTTCGCGTGTATCAAACCTCTTATCATGCATGTACTAGTACGTACAGAAAGCGAAAGGGTCCACCGTCTCTGTCAACCCGGTATTCACCCCCTTTTCCACTTCAATTCTCTCAACTCGTACATCCACTCGTTCGAATTCGAAGTCGCAGGGTCTACATAAACTATCTTTGCTCTCGGCGCATCCTCTCTATTATGGCCAACTTGAAGGTAATATGCTTCCCGAAGGTGTAACAAGAGATTACTCGCGTTGGTGATGGATAGAGATAGCGCCAGTACGACCGGGATTTGAGCCAACGCGAACTGGGTAGCAAGGTCATTAGAATCATGGATGAACCACAGACGGGAAGCACCCACATCTGCGGACAGCCAGAATACACAACACAAAAGGTAAACTGAAAACATTCTAAAAAGCCTGTCAGCTGACATACTGTTGGAGTTCGCTAGGGCACATACGCCACAAAGTTTGTCGTCGATTTTAGATAGACATCGATGAGCACTGCATTGCTTACCCTGGTACGGGGCGAAGCCAGGATCTCCACGCCTTTCGCAGCAATAAGCAAGAAGACCGCAACATTGTATACCAATATCGGAATCCAGTAATGCAACATAAACTCGGGAGCACGTTGCATGGCACAGAACGGTACATCAGGGATGAATTCCGAACGGGCTACGGAAATGCCGTCAGCACTGTTAGTACATCCGCTATGGCGGGACTCGGGAGGCATGCTCCATACCATGAATATCTCCGAAAGATTTCCCCAACATGACGTACACGGAAACAGCTTCCCCCAAGAACAGGAGTCCCAGGAAGCCTGTAACACGCTTGCTCCCATTATACATAACGAATATCCATAAAAGTAGCACCACTGTATACCGGTGAGAAGCAGCCACACGACCGACGGTATATGAACTGACTAACGTTCAGATGTCAAAACTGCTGTGCTGAATCCCATCGTTTCGAAACGAAACCAAAAATCGCCTGTATAATCTAAGTCACCAACGACGAGGGGGGAACGGGTGCACGCACAGCTTCACCTAGTACTGAGAATGATTTCTCAGCGCAAGGATTCAATAACGCACAACTGATAAAGCCATAAGCTTCTGTTCCAACAAAAGGAATTTAACGTACTGTATTGTTAATACCACGGCCGAAGAATGCAATAGCCTCAATACTGCGAGAAACCCTTAGTTGGCGCCATGGGAATAGAAGCAACGCGACTAACACAACACAAATGAATCCAAAATAGCGATGCTGCGGCTGTTGGTAAGTGTATGTCAGAGATAGTACTCCGGAGACATACCACTAGGAAGAGCGCTTTGATGAAAGACCAGCTTTTCGTCTAAGAGTAGGCCTTAGCATTTCCATGCCTATGCGTTCAAAAACTATTACCCAGATTAGATCGACCTGAGAAAAAGCTGGGTGAATCGCGAAACGGGACCACAGGATAGGTCGCGCACCTCTGCCCCGAAAGTGACAACTAGTTGTTCAATGCGGTGAGTTTCCTGGTTCTCAAGCGCCGACCCAAAGACGCACTATGGTCATAAAGAAGGATGGTGATAGCAGCCACTGAAACGTAGAAATCAGTCCCTTGATCCACAGAATACGACCAAAAGATACCTTCGACTTACCTCCAGCGTATCTCGTCGAAAAGAAGGTCCCCACATAGTACTCAATTTTATTGACCAAGTCGAGCCAATCCGACATTTTCGACGATTTAAGAGAGCCTCTTGACTGGGGGCATCAGGGAAATAAGGAGATTCTTGCCAGTGTTATATATGGGAAACTCGAAAACCCGCCAGTCTGGGACTTGATGCACTGTCCACATGGTGCGAATGGGAGTCAGCCACAGAAGTGTATTAACTTTGAAAGATGCCGAAATAATTCCTTTGACTTGCGCGAGAAGATGCTGAAGAAACGGCAATAACGATCTGACAGTCTGTTGTCAAGGAGGCACGAAGGCTCGAAAAGAATAACCATTCCATTCTCGTGCATGACGTCGAGAAAAATACTCTGTACAAGGCAAGACTACTGGAATTGGTATGGCAGGTCGTTTAGGAGGAAGAAATCGACGTACATGACAGACGACATTATCTACGAATGCCCCTCCAGCCCTTTCAGAAATTCATCCAGAGCCGCTCGACATTCTTCCAGCGGTTCTGATACATCAACTTCCACAATTCCCCGGTCTTTTAGTCGAATGGCAGCACGGGCTTCGCGGGCAAACTCGTAGGATTTCTGCAAAGAGACCTCGTGCGGGTTGTTGGGATCGGCGTGTTCGCTTGTCGCGGGAAGCAATTCTGAGAAGTCTGTGGAGGAGACTCGCAATATAGCAAGATCCCTCAACACATTTTTGAGAGCAAATGGCTGAGTTTCTTTGGGCATGATGGCAGAATAGAACGCAGTGCGCTACGTACGTGGCGACGCGAGTTGTCCAGGCGCCGGCATCAGTGATCAATTTACAATAATCACTGCCACTGACAGTCCGTTCTTGCATGATTCTGTATCTTTCTGATCGGCTCAGCCTGGAAACTGTGTTTGGATGCCCGTTGGCCTTTGGATTGTGTCTCAAAGAACGGGTTCGAGATCACACATCTATCTTGATAGTTAACGTCGTAAGTTCTACACCCTCTCTAAACCTAAGCCAGATTCGAACTTCAATAGTTATCATCATACTCCCCAAAAGCGCCCAACGACCTACAAGTGTGCCCCGAGAAATCTATTCTGAAGTGAAGGGGTCTTACGACCTGAATAGAATCTATACGTATATTCACCTGGTGTCAGAATCCCGCCGATGACACTACCTCGCCCTATTTCTAGTGTTATGCCGAGTATACAGCATCACTGTGGACACAGCGCAACTCTCATAAAGAGAGACAAGATAATTGAGGCATCCAATTTCCCTGCGCGCAGTTTGGTGCGCCTAATGCCCCATTATAAAGAAATTCTGGTCTGGTCATCATGATTACTTCTGCTGCTCATTCTCTAAAGAGCTGATCCTGGATACATCTTCTCGATCTCCCGCAAATTCTCAATTAGCGGTGGGCAACTCATGAATTATATTTTCGAACAATCTCCCGGTCGTACGTCTAGCCCGCTTGCATCTTGCGTAACCAAAAAACTGCGGTAAGGTCGAATACGAGTTATACGTTCCTCTTTCATCGATTTCCCCTGACCTCCCCTGGCGCATGGACGTCTTCGCATTACAGCACAGGCCTTGGATTTATAGCGTGGTGCTGTATCTGTGTTTCAAATACATGCTATTCAGAAACTGCCCTCAATCTCTTGTAACCAATCTTAGCCGTCACCGAGATTTTACTGTTGCGCTGATTCAAGGTTTGGGGCCAAAGTTGACCAAAGTGACAAAACGCTTCTTAAACGTTAAGCTAGCTTTGCAATGTCTAAACGACCATCCATAACGACTCTGCAGCTTGATGACATTTCAATGGTGCTAGCCATCGAATCTCGTTGTACCTTTATTGATAACAACTATACTAGAAATCGTAGGGCGGATTTTTTCATGCCGCCCTCAGAATTTTTATTTAGTCCACTTAGCGCTTATAGCCGCCCGATCGGTGGTGTCCTCAGCGCATTCTCAAACATCGGCTGGAAAATGAGCACTTTTTTTCGAGCCATCACCCTGCCACTCAGTCCTTGTCGTCTAACACTAGAATTAACCAACCTGGAACTTCAATGAGGTTGTGGGAAGAATAACATCACATTGTTTGCACCTAAATACAAATTCTGAGGGCGGCATGAAAAAATCCGCCCTACGATAATAGCTGGATGTTTTGCGATGTGGGCTCGGGACGGCTTTTGGATCTCTGCGGTAAGGCGGATACAGTAGGAGGTTTGCTACCTTTGCTTCGGAGTCAAATCGATTATCATAGATGCATACTAGATCCATCATTCTGTCGCTTCCTTCCGCGCATGCGTCACAACATCGTTTACAAACAACACAACAAACAGCGGCTCGGGCAGCGGATTATATCAACTTTCGGTAACATTGTTATATGCAGCATGATCCAATCCCAATAGCTGTTGTATATATATATTCTCTACTTTAAAATAAATGGTATGTCATGAGCAGTTTGTAAGTTTCTAAATCGATGCACAAATCACCATTGATGGTCGTCCCTCGGGCGTCACTGATCGCTGTCACTTTCCGCATTACTATCTGACTCATCTTGTCCCCAGACTGCGAATGCCCTATGACCTCCACGGTCCACCGACCGTGTTCGCATATGGTTTCCTCCCCTAACTCCCCCGTATGATGCTGTCGGTGTCTTCACGTTGTCTAAGTCCTCTCTTTCCCTTGGAATTTTGCTCCGCCCACTCGTCCTGCCCTTCGCCGTATGCAAGTCATCTCTGGTACCGTGCTGCCCAAGACTTGTTGGTCCTATAGAATCAGTCTCCGAGGAATTGCTCGAAGGCACCTCGAATTCCACTTTACGTGGGGACACGATCGGCGGAGGATGCGGCTGCGGACCTGCAAACCTATTTGGCGAGTCTATACCAGACCTCACGCCGGATCTTGACCTCGAACGTTTGTCGCGTCGGTGCATTGGGCTGGACAATGCCTTATGTATCCTGTCTTCCATGATCAACTCCTGGGCCTTTTCCGCACCAACACTCTCATCTCGAGATGTTGGCGCGTTCTTCACTTGCACAGTTGTACCAACCTCTGGTGATGAGTCATCAATGTCGAACTTGTCATCCTCCTCGTCAGTGACCTCGTCCTCCTCTTCGTCTTCCAGGGTCAACTCGCCCACGGGAGTTTTAGCTTGTGAAGTAGACCGTTTCCTCCGCTTCTTCATATTCTTCTCCGGATCTTCCTCGACGACTACGAATGACTTTTGCCTTTCACGTTCATTCCATTTGAGTGTCCGTGAAATGGCGTGGAACCAGTCCGTCGACTGTTTATCGGCACAGACAGTTGGGAAGGGGTATTTCGACGCGGTGACTTTGATATGGTCACCCTCTGAGGAAAATGGATAAATGATAATCCTAGAGAACTAGAATTAGATACTCACGCTTGAGCTCGACGCGACCACGACCGTCGAAAGATGCCCATGCAGTACTTCTTGAATTGTAAGGGACGCAAATGCGCAGTTCCATGGAGTCAGGTAATAGCATCGGCCGGAAGGACAATGTATGAGGACATATTGGCGTTATCAAAATTGCTGGTATTTCGGGATGAACAAGGGAGCCTCCAGCTGAGAGCTAGAGGGTATTGAGGATCATCTACAGCACAGAAAAAATGTGATACGTACAGAGTACGCCGTGGAACCCGTGGGCGTTGACACCGTTAGTCCATCGGCCTGGACGGTTGTCATATGATGTTCATCACCTTATCAAATCACATAAACCAATCTCCACCAATATCACCAGGGAAAGCACTTACCGAAAAGCTCCAAAAGACTAACGTAGGGACTTGGTCCTCTGTCGACTACCAAATCGTTCAAAACTTCAAAAGTTTCCACTGGCCGCGTTGTGAAGCACATAATTTCTTTGTCCTTGCACACCTTACCACCTTCGGTGGGTAGGGCACCTCCAGATCCTGCCCAGCCTCCTTCAAGTGCTTCCCAGCCACCTTTCTCCACATTTCTCATAAGAATCTCCCCAGTCTCTCCCTTTTTGACTGCCTTTCTCTGGTTATTCGGATGTGTCACCGCCCGATAGACGGTACACGTAAACCTCATACGAAGATTGATGCGTATCCCCGAGTCAAGAGCCGAGTCCATTACGGCTTGATGGTCAGCGAAGTCGAAATTGGTGAGGAAACCGAGAGAACCAAGTGCGAATGGTAACACGGGGGGAACTACGCGCTGGAAGAGCCACGAAGTGAAGAGAACGGTTCCGTCGCCTCCAAGCTGAGGAATACGTGTAAGAGCAGGTCTCAACAAAAGGAAAGGGCAAATACTCACAGTCACGACAAAATCGAATAAATGGGGACTCTGGCTACACATCGAACTAGTCCAATACCGGAGCTGGCCCTCGTCATTCAAACTGAAGTCTTCCTTGGAACCTGACGCCATAGATGTGAGTGAGTTGCTACTCGAAGTTCGTCGACGGGGGAACGGCAGGAAAAGCTCGGGATGATCGCGTTCAATACCTGCTGCATCAAATCTTCGGGAGTTACGAAGTTGGTGGTCCACATATCTGGGCTCCAGGGTGAGACAACTACGAGAACTGCATAGTGACCAGCACATACACAACAAGCCCTCGTTCCTGTCCATGTCGGGGTTTCAGCATCAGATAGAGGGCCAGCTCTTTCGTCAGCTTGATGAGTCTGTTGTCGCGAGCCTTTGTGATGATAAGAATGTTTTGGACGTTGGAAAGGATTCTCGCTCGACCTGTAAAAGAACGTTTCAGGACATACGGTACTTGAAAAGACATGAGAGCATACCGAGTTGCTTGCTCATTTCCCTGACCCCGACGGCAGTCTCTGCCAGCTGCCTCGTGAGATTGCTCCCAAAATCTGAGTCGTCCTCTACGCTGAATTCCGTCCCACTTATTGAGCTCGGTGAGCTTTGATTCGTCTCATTGCTCAACTCGGAGTTCGAGCCAGAAAGGATCCCATTTTGTTTATTCCTCAGCCAGTCCGTCAAAGAAGCACCCTTATCCAACTGACTATGCACAAAGCATGGTGAGTCCATAGGTCGGTGAGGCCGTTGAGCTGTATCAGGTGTTATCGTGGAGTCTCTTGTCATTGAGTGTGCTTGGGAGTGGCCGTTCGCCTTCCTGGTTTGAACGGGAGATGACTCTTCTACGATGACATCGGGATTCCAATCTGTCTGAGATTCGGACAGCTGAAGTGAAGATGGCCTGCTACCACGTCGGTAGATTGATGGACGAAGATTATCGGACATGACACCAGGAGTTGTTGGAGGAGTAGAGAAATTGTCGGTATCAGGAGATGTTGTACCCGAAGGTCTCAAGAGCATAACGAAGGAAATGAATGGGAAGGAAAATGGCGGAAAGTAGAGGTCGGTCGAGTTTCTAAGATTATAAACTTTTCAGACGTGACTACTCTGTTTTTATCAACTATCACGGGGATCAGTAAAATAATTGGAACCGGGGTGTTGCGGCGCCGCTACGGCAAGTCGTCTGGACAACACAGGCTTGCGAACGTGCATCCATGCATCAAAACAGGTACCTTCATTATCACCATTTACGTGGCACTGATACACTGCGTAGTGAGAAGAGCCAATCCCACAAGGGCTGGAAATACAAGAACCAACGGGGAAGATCTGGCAGTTGCAACTCGTAACCATCCCACAAACCAATCATCTCCAGTTTCTCTAGGTCTAGAACCCATTTTTGCCGAATATCTAAAGCGAGCAAATAAGAGTGGTTCCCTGGTGGTAACGTCTAGACGGCCGTGAACCACTGAGAGCTGACGCGGCCTTCGGTTAACAACCGGCGAGAAATGAGGAAGGCTATGACAATGTGCTGCCATCTGGAGAGACAGGACTTTGCTTCGCATTTTCGGGAGGTGAATGGCTCGTCCCTAGAAATAGGCCAGATAGGGTGACACTGGGCAGTGAATCAAATCAGTGAATGTTCCTCATCAGCACCATCATCCAGCGCTCAGTGGACAGCATGCGAAAAGATGGCAAAGATGAGATGCTGTGCTACTGATACTGATAGATCCATAACCCTCAATTACTCCGCTTACACTAAAAATCAAGATTTGGCGATCTCTTGCGATTCCTTTCCGCACTGGAGAGCGTGTAGAAAGAGGTGCAGTCGCCTCTTCTGACACGTTACCCCAAGTTCTGATGACACGTAATGTGTGGGTGGCTAGTTCACAGTAGAGTGCGAGCACTACGCTGGGGACCTCCAGCGCATGTAAAGTGAGTTGTTCTTTTAATGTATGGATCGTTTCCTCTGATGAATGAGCAACAGTTAGCGACCTATCGATACTAGTACTGACTCTCCTTCCGATAAATCTAGAATGCTTCTTTTCGATTGTCAATTCAGCTGCTTAAGGAGAACGACTGCAAGATCAGAAAGCTTGGGTCCATTTTTGAGGACTTACGCGTCATCGAACGTGGCGCTTCAGCACGTCGACCTACGGTTGGCACTTTGTTCAAGCTTTCGATGAGCAAATACAACGCTAGCCTACCATCACGGAATATCATCACCGACTTTGGAGTCGTCAAGCTAGGAGAAATGTTCCGTAAGCTCACTCAATTCTCAAATATTTTATTCCAGGCTTACATTGTGGTAGTGGTTCTCGGGAGACCTGATGCAGCCTTACCGAATGAATAGCATCCCATCAAACGGAACGCTTGTATGGCGTGTTTTCTCTGGGCGAGATAGAGACTCGTCTGCGTGGAAATGTGTCGAATTGAAGGTAGGCTTCCTTTCGATCATGACTTTCAGACTTTGAAGATTAGTTATCCTTTACTCCCTGATGCTCACCTTATAGCAGATAATACAGTTTGCGGCCAGACTCCGAGAAGTGAAAAGAACTGTCTCATAGTGAGTTTATCGATACTCAAGGTGACGAAGACCCTTAGGAATTATAGAAGGTGATAGATTCGTGGATGGACAAGCTTTGCCGTCGGGATTCCAAGCTCAAACGTGAGTTTCTTAGCGAAGTCAGCCTCAGAAACCTTTAGGGGATACTGTCAGCAGACATTCATTCATGTACCAACGGTGTCCGTATCGCGAGGCTTTCTGCTTTTTTGTCTGCTGGGGTCCATTTAGTTCGCGAAGAAGGAAATATACTGAGTTGATTTCATGTTTTGTCTGGCATGTATTTGGCTAATATCAGTCCAATAGCGTCTAGAGCTGCTCAAGTTATGTGGTCGTGATGTGAGAGCATCTGTCAACTGTGGGAATCTCAAGAGGGCAGTAGTCACAGTTAAGCTTGCCACGCCGAACGCAAGTCCACTTCCAGCAGTTGTTCTGAACAGTTCGGGGACACAAGCTCCTCCTTTCCTTTAGTGAACCCGCCAAGGCCTTACAGCGAGTGGGCGAATTAACGTATGCTATATGACATCACAATTGCAGGTTGTTCGCGTCCCTTCTATAGAGACACTTGGACTGATCATGTTCAAGGCGCAGGTACTATCTTGGCCCCTTCAAATATTTGAAGATCTTTTAGTCAAGGCACTAGCCGCTGGCATTCACTATGACTGATACACCACCGAAACGGCCGCTGGACGCGAAAGTATGACTTGCTGCGACATTGAGCTGGTCAACGTCACGCCATTTTCTGGACAGACATGCAGTCGGTTGCGGTCTATACATGCAAACATGGGTATGGAGCCGACACGGAGCAGGAGAACGCGTCTTCAGCTTCAGTTTCTTGGCTCTTACATCTGCATGGAAACCCGTCTTACACGACATGACAAAAGCTAGTCGCGCCTTTTGCCTCCTCATATAGATTCCGTATCCGTACATGCAGTGCTCGGGGAGCGGTCATTCGGGAAGCGACCGTAGTTCAGAGTTAGACTTACGAGGAGTATCGACATGGAGCATCTGGCTAATAATGAATTCATGTACAATGTTCTTTTCCATATCTGGTGACATAGAATGTAAACTGTGATACCGGGTCAGGGAACGGTACCCACCAACGCACGAAACAGCTACATTCGCGCAGGACATAATACAGAAAACGATAGTAGAAAATCAACTATAAACACGCCATACGACATGACGTTACTGGTATATCATCTCGAGTGCTGCAAATCATGCAGCTCTGCCAGTTCTCCACAAACCCACTGTATGATCCGCCGAATAGCCTCTGTACACTGCTCTGTAGTGAGAGGTAAGCCGACAGGTGGGACGTGGACGAATAATACTTGAGTGTTCCGATCCTTCTCATAAGGTTTACCGTTTCGTTTCGATTCGGCGAGTGAGCAATAGTACATAAAGTCACAAAGGTAATGGCCGGCATCCATGGAAGAGTATATTTGCTTTGAAGACACGTCAGTGGCGGGAAGAAACGTAAGAAAGTCATGCTCACTTCAATTCCAGATTCCCGCAGATCATGGACGAGACGACCAACGTCGATATCTGTGAATAAGTCTAGTAACCGTTAGTATTGGTCCCGAACTCTTATGAGTATACATACCGTCGGTAAACTTCTCATAACCTACACCAAAGCCTCGATTCGGCCGTGTAGCACTTTCAATCATCTCCAAGCTCGAAAGTCTGTCCCTGTCGGTGCCATTCAAGCCAGAACCGACAATATTTCCGAAACCAGCGTTGCTGACTCCTGAACCACTGGATACCACAGCACCGACGGATACATCTACAACCTCGTCGTCACCTCTTCTACCTGATGCAGCAGGAAAATCTCCCGGGTGTCTAGTAACGACAGGCGCAAGCTTGCCTGTGGCATCCTTCATCTGATAGCCCAGTTTGTGGGCGACCTGTTCCATCCGTAACGCACCTTGACCGGCAACGCCAAGGTGGAATATGAAGTCATAGCCTTTGCCCTCGGGAAGAGAGAAGAAATCCTCCTTGTTGACTGTACCAGGGAGTTGTGGGGGTCGGAGGTGGAGTCCTGGTACGATGCGCATGACAGCTTCGTACTCCATTGGAATTTCGAGAGCGGAAACTTTGACTATGCGCTGTCTCCCGCCAGAGTCTTCTGAATTCCGGTTAACGACTTGTCCATCGATGACGACTGGATATGGGTCCAGGGGAATGGTTGTATTGTGTAATGGCCTGTATCACGGAATTTCGTTAGAACCTTGGGCTGGGTTAGGCTGATAGGTGATTATACTTGACTGCAAGCCAGGATGGGTTGACTTTGTAGTTTCGGAAAGGCTGGCTTCCCATGCATTGATCAGTTTCAGCATGTATATTGATTCGTGGATGAAAATGCTTACTCCAAAACCGGTTAGGAGGACATGGAAAACATCCTCTTCACTTCTAGCATTTGGGGCCATGGTGCGAGCGACAAACGAACGCGAAAGGTAGCCAGAGTCGAAGCAGGGATCTCAGTGTAGTCTGAACGGAGATGATGGCAGGAAAGAGCTTCGTTGGCCAGGGTCTAGGCCGAACACACGTTCTACAACCGATTCCGAGCTTCGGTGTCAATGGACGGGGATCAGGCGTCGGTCTTTGGAGTCTTGGACCATTTTCTCACTTTGCACAAGTACTCAACCAGATCGAGGGTTTGTTCTTGACTTTACCAAGAGCTCTCATCTCTCATCTCTTCTTCTCAATGTTCACATCTCCTTTTTTGCCCTTGTGAGTAAGGAAAATCTGATGTTTTGATATTCTTTCTCATGGTTGTCATCCGAAAGGGCTGCGTCCTCCATTTGGCTTTGGGTATGCGCTGGTTCGGGAGCATAGGCTGAGCTCGTGTGCATCGCAAGTGCTAGGATATTTCTCTGAAGCCGGGGTGTTCTGGGGTATCGTGAACCTTGGTACCTTAGGAAGATTCACTCACTACCGTACGGGCAGCCTCGCCGAGGTTTTTTGGTCGCCATTTTAGTTCACTGCCTTCGGCGCCGGCTCTCAAAAATCCTTCACGATACCCGTTTCTCGTGCCTGGAATTAAGCGCGACAATTTCTCCCATAAATGCCAGATTCATGGAAACGACTAGGCTTTACGTTCCTCTTTGATTCCGCAAGCATCCCTTCAGCACCATACTCCTCTGAGCTCCCAGGTCGAGAAGATGCCGCGCCGATTCAATCTCTCATTTTTTGGCCTCGTTGGTGCTGTTATGGTTGCGCTCAAGTTGAAGGATCACATCGATGGGTGTGAGTAATCACTCGGTCTACGTGTCAAGAAATTGAAAGTTGACTCGTTCACAGATGACCGCGTGTCCTCCGACGAGGAAGGACAGGGTCGAGTAGCATTGCAAGATACACCTGCACCTGCGTATCAAGACGAGCCTATGAGAGATGGAGAGGAAGCTGTAGCACTCCTTGATACAGAAATACCTACACAGAGACCGAAGAGGAAACGGCAGAGTGGATGTTGTGTCTGTTGCGGTGTTGAGTGAGTTTCCGTTTATTACTGAAAGACTCCTGACCTGAAGAACTTTCGTTCTAGCTTGGGTCTATTCTGCAAGGCCTTAGGAATTGTGACACTCCTCTTCATGCTTTACGGGGCCATTAAACTGATTATCTGGGCAGTCTCTGTATGTATCATCAAGTGCAAGATTACTTTGCAGTGATCTGACTGGTTGCTTAGCCCACACCGACAGGTTTGGAGACCATGCCTGCCTTCAGTACGTCCCTAGGCTGCCAGAGTGCATCCCATCTCTACAAAGGAGGTGAATTCACAATAAGCATCCCACCTGGTCCTGATGGCGAACATGCGCTCGACGTTCGTGGCACCTCGGTTGGCACCATTACACTTCTTGAAGCTGCTAGTGACGCTACCGAAATCTCCTACACTATGACCGTTCGTGCGAGCGACGAGTCTCTTGTGGATAAAGTTACTCTCCGCTATCCTGGGGCGGACCCCGATCAAGCAGACAGTCGAATGGTTATCTCTACGCCCGTGATTACGGACACCACTTCTTCTGCCTGCGTGCGATATGATATCGCCCTCCACATCCCCAAAAACCTGAAGAAGCTTTATGTTGCCCCCCATACGCTATCCCACGTCCAATTCCATCCGGACTCCCACCTCAACCTCGAGAACCTCATTGTCACCCTCTTCGCTATGAATGACAAGAACATGATCCTCACCTCACAGAACGCTATCGCTCGAAAAGTTAAATTGGAGGTATATCGTGGTTGGATCGTCGGCGACGTTTCTTTACTCTCAAGCGTCGCTATCACTACACAGCGCGGTGATGGTGTCGCTAACGTTCGCGTCCATCCGACCGCGCCAATGGATCCTCTCCATCCGGAATTGGAGGCAGCCGACCTGCAAACTACAACTGGAGCTGGTCGTACAGATATCACGTATATCAACGATCGGGCGCTCCCTCATCGCCCTATCAGGAGTTCGCATCTGTCTTCCAGAAATGGGGACGTGTATCTCACATATCGTGAATCCGAGTTCAACGGCCGCATTTCGATGATGTCCAAGTCGTTCACTGCCACTGGAATCTCGGCATTCAATCGAAATACAACTACAGGTTCCAACGATGGTGATAGCAAGTGGACACACTGGGTTGGGGACGTCAATGGTGGTGATGAACTTACTGTCAATTCGAGAGGGTGGACAACGCTATATTTCTAACTAGGTCTTTTTTAGTCATACAAAATTGAAGATGAGGACAGTTATTGCTACTGATATTATTAGTATCTGGAGCTTGTATATACTCCACAATTGTAATTATTGGATGGTTCTGCTAAGTTCAACGGAATAGAATTCAGCTGGCCAGCCGCCAGACGCGTTGATCGTCGCACCATCAGCCACGACGCTCGCGTTCACTACCATTGCCAAGTGCTTCACCCCCAGCAGTCATGCATACTTCACTTTCATCGGGGGAGGAAATGGGCTTCGTTTTTGAACACAGGGAATTGCATCTGATCCATAAACCGGGCTGTACCCAGATTCCTATCATTACGCCCTTAAGTTTGTAACTACTGGCCGAACCCCAGCTCGATAATCAGCGCAAAACAGAAGATTCCCCAACTCAAGCTAGCACGTAACTTTGATGAATCGAGTACCCACAGAATTCTGGTTCCAGATATTTCTCGCGTGTCCTCACGAAGAAGCTACATTTCCACCTTTGGAGTCACCTTGGACATTTGATCGAGTCTGGAAGTACGTGTTCAGTGTTCCCAGCTCTTCTGCATACCCCTTATCTGCCTCTTTCTGTGCTTAGGTTATGGCGTTCAATAGTTCGGACCGCACCTTCTCTATGGACTACCGTCTCCTTCCCATCCAACTCGAGATTACACCTCAATGCTTGACAGCTCGCTCAACCTTGTCGGCAAAAGTCAGCTAGACATATGTATACCAAGGTATACGAGGGTCACACCGTTGCCTACTTTCCAACGCCTCTTTGATATCCTCCTTGACCGAGGAGAGATCTGGGTCTCATTGGAGCTCTTCTTATTGCATGGCGACGATTATGATTCCAAATTCACTCCCCATTGGGATTTACCTGTTCTCTACACAGGAACTCTGAAGAGATATTTGGCTTCTTGCAAAGCATCGACATTGCATGGGTCACATCGAAGATGGTGCCAATGCGATTGGATTAATGGTACAAATATAGAATTCACGAAGCCTGGGTCGTTTGTACTTCCAATACCCCTCGAGAGCAAAGCTATACAGAGACTGTGCCTATCTCTGTGTTTACCGTCCCCTGGCCCCCTGGAATTTGTCGGAGTCAAGACATCAACTCTCCTCCTTGACTGTGGACGAGATGTCCGTCATGGATGTTACTGTTGAGCGACTACTCCGTCTGATCCGAAATATAAAGGAGCTATCGCTAGGCTAGCTCTCTCCGGGGGATTGCTAGTCTAGTTTCAGCCCGGGCCCCAATACCGTAGCTCCTTTGATTACCATATTTAGTAGTGCAATCAAAATCACGTTCCTCGTGTCAGGCTATTCCCACACCCTTCAGGGTGACGCGTATATTTTCGCTCACGCGTTCACCTCTCATCAAACCACAGATGGGCTCGAAAATGAGCACCACAAGCTCGTCGAGCCCATCTGGGGCTTCGAATACATCAAATAAACAATTTACATCCTCTTCACCCGACGGCCTTTCACTCTGCTCTCGCATTATTCAGAAATATGCTCCTTATGTTCCTCATGACTACATTCTTGACGGTGTTGCTGCAGTGCTGGATGGGAAGGATTTGATTGCAATCACACCCACAGGGTCTGGGAAGACAGGCTATATGGCCTTCTTTTTGCTCATAGTGAAGGAGCTTGTTGAACATCCAACTAAGTATCCTGAGATACCAGATGTCGTCAGAAAGCAGTTTCCTGAACACCCGCTCATGCTCGTAATATGTCCTACAGACTATATGGAATACCAACTGGTCAGTTATTAGTATAATATGCTACATAAGTAGACCTCACTGAAAGAATGTCCCAATAGGAGGAGAATTTCAGCAAACTCAGCTTGAAGAGCCTTATCATTAACATGACTACTACATGTGCTGCATATGAAGCTGCATTGCCTGACCTCTGGAAATGCTCCCAGGATGATCTTGCAGTCTCAGCCGTTCTTATGAGCCCTGAACAGCTGACATCCAGTGAGTTTGGGCAAGCTCTCGAGAATAAGAATTTCCAGCACTGGATATTTGCACTATCAGTTGATGAGGTGCACCTTTTACTGTCATGGGGGAAGAAGTTCTGCAAACTCTTCCAACAAATAGGACTTGCCCAATCTCGCCTTCCAGACTCAGTTGTTGTGCAAGGGTTGACAGCTACCATGCAAGGTGAGAAAGCTTTGAAGACCATCAGACTCTTTCTTGGTCTTTACCCACAGAACACACACATAATTTGATGTTCCAACCAATGACATGACATACAGCTACTCTTCTGAGAGATGTCATTGTCAATTCAAGGCCAAACCTTCTCTGAGTTGGATGTCATATTGGATAGTGGTCGCACATCAATTATTTTCTGTCGCACCATCAACCTCGGCAACAGAGTTCAAGAACACCTGTACTACTGGGACAGGGATCTCAAAGGCAATCCATGTACTGTAACAGATCACATGAGGGAGTATAATGCTCTTTTGGAGATATGAAACAAGGAGACACAAGGATTGATGAAGGATGGAAAGTGCCAAATTGTCTTTGCTATGAGCACTTTAGCTATTGGTGTCAATTTGGACAAGGTGCAGGATGTCTATATTTTCAGAGATCTGCAGGATGCAGATGAGGCATTGCAAATGCTTGGCCACATTTGACCAAAGCGAGGACTTGAGGCACAGTGTTCTGATTCATGAGGAGTGATCTACCTGTACTCAAATTCCAAAGTCTGAGCTGAGCAAGCATTATCATCCAAGAGCACTGAGGCATCCACAGCAAGCACGAGAACTGCTGATGGTAGCAATGCCTCTATGGATCCAGGTGTCACTGCACTTGTACTTGCAAAATGCAAAGTTGACGCTATTGACAAGTTATATGAAAACTCCACATCAGATGTTCCCTGTTCCTGTCCAATATGTACATCATCTCTGCCACCATGCAGACAAACAATGTGTTGCTGCAGTAGATGCCTACCAAAAGTTATTCAAGCCTCGCATGCAAAGTCTTCACCCACAACTCAGAAGAAATCGGCAGACAATGCTCATGGTCATGGCCTTCAGCTTCCAAAGCAGCACAAGTGAATATCTCTTGCTATGCATGCTCATGGCACACAGGAACTTAAGGCATTCTGCATGAAGATCTTTCGCAAGGCTGATGAGTGAACCACAGCCTTCTTCTCTCTGGAATTCTTCTTTACTAACCAAGAAATCAAAATCATTCTTGACCACTTTGCCTCAATCACAAAGCCAGATGACATTCATCACCTTATGAAAGATAACCCGAGATTCACTGGAAACAAAGAAGCATTATGGGAGTGTCTACATGAGTTAGAGAAGGAGTTCAGTTGGATCAAGGCAGACAAGAAAAAGAAGAAGGCTGAGGAGGCTGAGGAGGAGAAAGAGAAGAGGCAAAGAGGTACAGTAATTGATAACATATTCTAATCATATACAATATATCCTATACAGTACAGTTGACATTCATTGTACATATCAGTCCTTGAAATAATTCATGTTAGCATCATTGCTCAGCCTATGAATTAGTACTTTCGTACCTCTTCATTGTCAATTTGCTCATTGTCCCCCTTGTCTGTGCTCCATCCCTCTTCATCCAGCCTCTCCATGAGTGATTCAAAGGTAAATGTCTTGGCAACAAGTTGCCCGTTGATGAGTTGAATTGAGCCAAGTGATCTATGAAGGGTAGACAAGTCCTCTTCTTCCTCCAATTCTGACTCTTCATCCTCTGAAGCACTACCAACCAATTCTCCATCCTCATTATTGTCAAGTGACCTATCCAGCATGTCCTGGTCAACATCCATTGCCTCAATGGGTTCTAAACCTGACAAGTGCTGATACAAAGCTGTCATTTGTTGTTCAATATCCTCCTTTACACAAGCTCAAGTAGTCTCCTCTGCATATTTCCTGACCTTACCACCTTGACCCTGCATCTGATTCCAGCCTGTCTGGAAGTTATCAATGTCCTGTTCCTCCAGATTGACAATTTGGCCAGCAATTCAGTAATGAAGCTGATGTAACTTGTATACCTCAAGCAGAATTTTGATCTCTGCATTGCAATAGGGTTTGCTGTGCTTTCCAGAGTGTTTCACAAGGTTGATTCCAAGTTACAGGTCAGTTTTGATATGGGTAAGGTGATGAAGGTTTCTTGCTATAACCTGGCAAATGAACTTGTGATTAAATTCTTTTCTCTTGTGCTCAATAATGAACTCTAAGAGACAGTTGAAGTATTCTTGAATCAAGTCACAAGGAGAGAAGGCACCAGGCCTGCCTGACAAATTAACAAGCATCATGTGAAGTGTTGGCTCATGGAGCTCATGGCTTGACTCAAGCTCCAAGGTAGCGATGAATTCGAGAGTGTACATGCCATACTTTGAATGCATTGAGCTGAAAAAAGTAAAAAGCATAACCTTTTCATGGATGTCAGTATGAGAACAAAAGTGGAAATGATAACACACCTTGAAGACCTCCCAAAAGCAACCAACATCTCCAGCTGCTGCCACATTTGCAGCCTCTCTTGAGAGCAGTGCATCTAGCATAAAGGCAATTGAGTTTGCAAGCACTCAATTACCATTCTTCTGGCTTTTGTCCCTCTCTCTATCCACCTCCTTCTCAGCCCATGTTTTCTTCTTTTCTTTAGTGGGTTTTTTCTTTGTCAGCTTCTTTCTTGGTGGCTGTTCAGCTTGTTCCTGGTGAGTTTCAGAGGCGATATCATCATCTGCTGTCATGTCTGTCTAAGACTCAGCAATTGGGACTGATGTAGCCTAGGGAGAGTCACTGTCCTCAGGTAAGGCAGCATCATGTAGGGCATAATGAATACTACGAGATGTACTGTAGCATCAGTAGAGTGTGCATGCAAGCTTCTCCAGTTCTTTGAAACTTGGAAGCTTTTTTTCAGCCTTGAGTTTCACAAAATGTTGAAATAAATCATCAACACTGAGATGTGACCTAGCTCATGAATGAGAAAAGGCCAAGAAATGATAAAGTTTGCATTTACTCACTGGAGAGCATCAAGCATCTGCACATCAAGAATTAAGTGCATCAGCTGAACACTGGGGTAATAGTCGACCTTTTTAAGGTTTGAAGGCTCTTTCCATCCAATTTTTCAGGCACTATGACCAAGAGTCAATGGATTTCAACTCAAGGAAGGTCCCCAATGTGTCTGGAATATCTGAGACACATTGGTTGCCTGTGTGTGCCACCACTTGAGTTGTGGTTCCACAATCACTAGTCCCTTGAGCTTGTTCTTGTGATATTGGAGATACCGCTTAAGCTCAAGCAGTTTCTGGTACATAAGACCATCACCACCAATTGGAAAAAGATGCCACTGATAGGCTCCCTTTCACTGACCAGCCTGTCCCATAAAGTCTAGAATGGCATCCTTCAATTCTGTTGTTACAGTTTCATTCTTTCCACTGGTGGCAAGTGGATGAAGGATGGATGGTTGGGAATCAAGACAGATGACAGCAGCATGAGTTTTGTAGAGCAGGGAAACTTGATCTTGGTGATGGGCAAGCTCTGGTATGTAAGTGGTGAGAACTTGCATCTACTGCAAAGTACCAACTGTCTTGAGGTGTGCATGGTTGATCAAATTGAGGAAGTATTTGGCATCTAGACTTGCTCATTTATTCACTAAAACACAAGCTTTTCTATCCTTGAGGCTGGGTGCAGATGGGGGAAAGGAACCTGAAGGGAATTCCATGTAGCAGCCCGCCATACTGATTGTCATCTGGTCCACATGGCCAATCTGCATATCACACTGCCGAAGGTAACTCTGAACATTGTCCAGAAATATTTTCCCCCAGCGTGTGGGATCAGAACCAGCTTTGGCTATAGCTTGACCTTCCTGTTCACCTAAATCACAGAGCATCAAGTTCATGGTACTGTAAGCTGGCATGGTACCAGTCCAACTCTCATATGCAAAAAGATCTATAGGTGTGGAGAATGTGAAATAGAGTAAACTCAAGCAACAGGAAGCCAGTTGGCTTGGCAATTGAGGCAGAAGTTAAGAGAAGAGATGGCATGTGTTATGACCTGGGTTTGAGCATTATTGAGTTTTTTCTTCTCACAAAGAAGTTGATTTGATAAACATTACCATTTCAATTGGCTGGGTTTTCCTGGGTCCATCCTCTGTCAAAGGAAACTTGGAATTACCTCTGGCAACACATGAAAGAAGCTGGAATAGGAATGGTTCTGTGCACATGAGAATGTCCTTTACACAGGGCACAGTTGTTGCACCAATGTCCATCCATTCCACCTTTACAGGGCTTTGCAGAGATCCCGAAGCTTGTTTGACTGAAATATGAACATGAAGTCCTGCATTAGGCTTTACTGCCTTCCATGCTTGCTTGACTTCCCAATAATTTGTCTCTAGTCCCCACATTTGCTGTTCAGCCTCAGAATTATCCCTGATCACCCCATCTGGTGACTTGTACCACTTGTAAATAATCTCTCCAGGATGGTGAACACATTGTCCACTAAGGAACTTTTCCATTGCAATAGCATGGACTAAATCTCAATCATCCCATACTGAAACCCAGTATAAAAAGTCACTAAGACCTCAGCCACATTTTTGAATAAACTTGATAATGCTGACTACAGTCTCTTTGGGCCTAGGAGGAAGATCCTTGTGTTGCTTCTTTTTGGGTGGTCTTTTGGATGTGTAATTGATAAAAGAAGAGTCATTCTGGTCAGGATGACATTGCTTTCAAGATGGGGTCTGTATGGGAGTGCTGGGTACTTGAGCAGGTAAAGCCAGAACTGTTGAGGAAGAAGTGGCTGCAGATGTTGAGAGGGAAGGTTGTACATTGTGTTGGCCAGTGGGTGTACTATAAAATTTTTCTACAGGAATAGGTGCAATTGGCAAAGAGGCTTGAGCCTTTTTGCTAGCATTTGGAAGTTTGAACAAATAGAGACTCATGGAACTTGGAAGTAAGATGACACAATGCATGACTTGGAATATGTGACAAGTAAACAAAAATTATGACATTTCTGAGTAGCCTAACCTATCTATATAAGGAAGCCAAACGAGCTACAGGTAGAGGGGCATGTTTCAAATCAGACTCCAGATGGATTGCCGCTACCCATCCCGATGTAAAAGCTCTTAGTAAGCAATCCATCTGGAGTCTGACTTGGGAGACTAGGGGATTGCAGTATCTCAGGTCCCTTAACCATCAGAGGAACACAGAACTCTGGATAGCCTGACAGGGCGCTTTTGAAAATAGACTACTTCACAACCCATTATAATCTGGCTACCATTTGCTACCTTGTAAGAGATATACAGTCTAACCTCTTATAACCCATAGTGGTCAGTTCATGCCCAAAACTATGGGTGGATAGAGATTCATTGTAAACACATCTGAAACCAATTATTTTACTATTTTTATGCATCTAGATGCTTTGGACAATATATTCTACATGTTATAAGCAAAAAAGTTGGTGATTTAAGTGTTGGACATTGAACGGACAGCCTCAAAGTATGTTTGATAGCCAAAAGAACCTAAAAGTCCCTCCAGGGTTCTTGCAAAATGCTTGTTTATCATCTCAAGGTATTTTGTGATTGTCTCCACAGTGGCCAGAGCCTCTCAATGACTTGGATGAGGGGCTGTGCTATTGTCATCATTGTCATGTTCCTGGACATGCCAGATGCTCCTGCAGGCTCTTCTTCCAAGCTTCTACTTGCTTCTGAAGCTTTTCATAACTTTTTTTTGCAAAGTCAATTGGTTTCGGAGCCATCCTGAGGGAAGAAAATCAAAAAATGTAATTACATTTTGCTTGTATCAACAGTAGCTACAATAAAGCATGCTGAAGGAAAGTCTGAGACAAGCTTATGCCAAGATAAATCAGAGTAGTCAGTGTGGCCACTTCTTAGTCAGCCATCAGCTGCACCCACTTTCTCTTTTTGGTGACACTTCCCACCAGCCTGATCAGGAAGTGAGTATGATCTGGACACCTTCTACATCTTGGACAGCATCATGGCATAGTGGATATGCTTATAAGCATAGAGAGGCTTTGTCATAGCTACAGCTCAATCCTTTTAGGAGCCAGTTTTTTTTTTAGACCACATAGTGGTCTGTGGTGCATAGTGCTGGCATGAAGCACCCTTTACTTAGAGGTTTGGGTTTGGAGTTAGAGATAGATAGTGTGCTCAAGGGCTTGAACCTAGGCTGAGATAGTTAGGGTTAGAAATTAGGGGTTCAGGTTAGGGGTTTGTGGTTAGAGGGAGGGTGCAAGGGAGGGAACACTCTGCAAGAGAGTTAGAAATTAGAGGATATTTCAAGAGGGAGTGGGGGGGGGGAACACCCCACAGTTTAGGGTTCAGAGTTCAGGGTTAGGTTTAGCTTTTTATACACTCAAATTTAATTATAGAAACATTCTTTTTATCTATAAAACATAGAGTTGAGCTCAGAATCACTCAGAAAAGTGTTAGAGCAGGTCATGTTGCCTTATTAGAGTGTTGATAGGGCACATGAAAAGTACTGATGGCTGACTAAGAAGTGGCCACACTGAGCACTCAGTAAATCAACACTAAAATAATCTTTCCTAATGAGTGTGGCTCAAACAACATGGAAAATTGTGGGTTTTGGCTGCCATATCCTGACCCAAACCCTATGGGTTATAGGTTTTCCCCACATAACCAAGTCTGTTGGACTGAAATTCTATGGGAAAAGAGAAGTTATGAGGTTTGAGACATATGAGTTATAAGAGGTTGGACTGTATTTATATTCCAGTATGGAGATTTTAATGCATGGGGAACTAGATTTCAGGTCAGGCAGCTACTGGCAGCTGAGCAGATTGGTACCTTCTTGGTATTCAGATTGTCATATGACTAGCAGAACGGTAAGGTATCTGTAAATTACTATCAAGTGTCTATCATTCAGATTACAGAATTTCAGCTAGCCTTGACAGTCTGCAGCATCCAGATATTCTCATGAGCTCTGCCCTTTGTCTATGTCATCATGAACAACTGTTATGTTACTTGCGCAGCAACGACAACAATTCAACACCACTTGACACAGTGATGCGGAGTTTAACTTCGACAAGAAAGGGTGATTCCCTTCCTGAAGGAGTAAGGTTCAAGTTTGAGAGCTAGCTTAAGAAAAGCTAGAGTTCAGAAGTTCGTTCGTTGGCTAAACACAAGTTTTGATTAAACTAGGTCAAGCTGAAGAGCTTAGACCCAGAAAACTACCTACTTATACATCCCTTGTAGTTACTCGTTTGGATACAAACTTGAGATCGACATTGTTGTTTGTTAAACAAGTAGAAGGCAATGGAATATGGTAGAATGTCGAAGAAGTTATAAATAAGTAATTTGACATCGTAAGCGATGTCATCGGAAGGGGATAGAAACTAATGGAATAAAGTGAAGTCATGATGATGTCATAAGTATCAAAGAGGGAAGGGGTACTAGGAATGTGGATGAGTCCAGATGTCAAGAAGAAACATAATGTCGGGTGCTAACTTGCCCAGAATAGTAGTACAAAGAAAAGAATAGCGAAGAAAAAGTGTCTGACAGGAAAAATTGTAACATTACCCCCTCACTATGATCGGGCGTCCACGCTCGATATCGGCTGTCCCATATGCAACCATTCTCCTTGGAAAACGGGTGAGTTCACCCTATAGAAATATCTTGGACCTTCCTCTTCTCCTATATCCACTACGAAGGCTGGTCTCGATGACGGTGGTTCTGGTGGTTCAGGATTCTCCGTCTCCGTAGATCTCATCATCCCAGGCGATATCGTCTGTAAGATTGTCGTAAGCAGTTGGATCGCTGAGGGAATAGTTACGCTTCGTAGTTCTTTGAGACCTTCGTCTGTCGTGGCAGTCACGAGATACATGTCCAGGTGCATGTTCGGTGCAGATCAGGCAACTATACTTCCTGCAGTCAGTGGCGCAGTGTTTCTCCACTCTGCACACAGGGCACACAGTCACTCGAACACCTCTTCCGTCCGTTCCATTATACGCGGCGTAAGATTCCTCGATCTGTTTCCGGGTAGCAGTTCTTCCAGTTCTTCGTCGATGTCTTCGTCGTCCCATACCGATCTGCGTTCCGGAGTCAACCGGTTCATCGGCAGTGTGGAATTGGTTGTTCTGGCTGAATCGTTGTTGATGCTGAGAAGTGGGGGGGGAAGGGGATCATTCAGTTCCTGGTTGGAGCATTGGGGGAGGTGTTGTGCAAGGGGAGATGGAGGGGAATAATCGTGCTCGTTCAGTTGCGTTGGAGATTCTTCCCGAGCTATCAGAGGTTCACACATCCGATGACTCAGGGGGGTAGATGAGTTCGTTCTGGGGGTCGGCGATGATGCTTGTAGTGTTAGGGGGATTGGAATGACTGGAAGTGGATGCAAGACGTAATCTCTGTCTTGTCTGGAGAAGACATTGGCCGTGAGCGACGACAATTGCTCTTCGGAGTTTTCTCTTGGTTTGTTGGAGCTCGTGGAAGAAGGCGGGCTCATTGGGGTTGATATCCTCGCTATCGGGGAAGGGTTCGTTGTCGTCTTTTGGAATCTCTACGTGAACTGGTAAATTCTCGACGTCTAGGACTGGTACCGGTACCATAATAGGACCCATCAGCTGGATCGCGTCTTCGTCGTTCGTCATTGCTTCGGTGAACATCCCTGCTTGTCGATCTAATTGTGCTAAAGCTTCGTTCAGCCTTCGACGATGTCCTCTGAGAAACAGTAAACTGCCCCAGAAGGCTCGGAGTCTGTCGTTGTCATGAACAGCAGCAGTGATTTGATCGTCGTAGTCTTCGGAGTTAATGAGGAAGAGGAGTTCAAAGGCGCTAGGGTGATACGATCCAGTGTATGTTGTTTCATGGGAGAAGATTTGTTGAGAAGAGTAGGGGAATTGAGAAGACATGTCATTGGATTGGGGCATTAGCGAAGATTGTGTGCGATTTTATAATCCAGGTATAACTCCATCGAATGTTTTAATCCAGCTGGTTTCAGCCATTGATTATGTGAGGAGTCGTATCCTTTCCAGGAGACAAGGTACTCTTTTGGGGGTTGGTTCTTCTTCTTCGGTCGATGTCCTATAATGGCTTCAACTTCATACTCTTCTTGTCCTTCTACTATGTCTGGGGGTGGTTCCAGAAAATTGGGTCCGTGGACGTCGGTTTCCTTATATGGTGACAAAAGGCTGGCGTGGAAAACAGGGTGAATTCTCCATTGGAATGGGAGTTTCAACCTGTATGTCACAGGTCCTAGGACTTCCATGATTTCGAAAGGTCCTTCGTGTTTTGGGGAAAGTTTGGGAGATGGATATCCCAAGGACAGGTTCTTTCCTTCTAACCAGACCTTCTGACCCTTCTCGAATTTGTCCAATTCTTTTCCACTTCTCTCTTTCATCCTTCTTGCTGCAATGTCCAACAGGGCGGATGTTTCTTCTCTCAACTTCTTCAATTCAGCCATTCTTTTCTCTACGGAAGGGACCATCGTTTTCTCGAAGATAGTGGGGAGAGGTCGGGGATGGTATCCCATTGTGAGATAGAAAGGGGAGTTCTTTGTGACTGAATGCGTTCGAGTGTTGTGTGCAAATTCGGCGAAATGAAGAAGTTCCTTCCATTTTGTCTGTTCTTTGGCGCAAAAGAATCGAAGAAAGATCTCGACTTCCTGATTGACTCTTTCAGTCTCTCCGTCTGTTTGAGGATGATAGGCAGTACTTAGCATTTGTTTTATTCCTAATAGCTTTCCCATTTCTTTGAAGACTTCGGCAGCAAATCGTGGATCTCGATCCGAAATAATCTTGTCGGGTAATCCGAAATGTCTGTAGACATGTTGAAAAAGCAGTTCCGCCGTGTCTGTGGCGTCGATCTTCTTGTGACATGGGATGAAAATCACCCCTTTCGTAGCCGCATGGTCGACCACGACCAATATCAAATCGTAATCAGCTGTTTTCGGTAAATCTGTGATTAAATCCATCGATATGATTTGGAAAGGCAGCGCATCTTTATGGCCACCTATTGGTTGTATAGGTGTCCTTGTCGGGTGTGTGTTCACTTTCATTTGTTGGCATGCAGTGCACCCATCAACAAATGATTTGATGAATTTCGTCATCCCAGGCCACCAATAATCTCTTTGTACCTGATCCACGGTATTCCATTGTCCTGGGTGTCTATGTGGGAGCGCCTCATGAATGGTTCTGACAATGAGCCTCCGAAGTGTGTGGTTGTTCGGTATGTATATTCTGTCTTTGTAAAACAATAAGTTGCCTTCTGTTCTCCAGTCTTGTAAGGAAGACTTGATCGGTGGCGTTCCCTTTTCGATGAGACTTTCTATTGTCATTTGGAGGAATTCATTGCTTGGTAAGGCTTCTTCCAACATGGTTTTCAGTTCCGTATCGATCACGTTAACAAATAACTTATCTGGTAACATGACGATATCGTTGTTGTTGTTTTCTTCTTCATTTACCAGGTCAGGTCGACGTGAAAGAGCATCAGATTGAACCATTTTTGTTCCCGGGATGTGCACTAGTCGAAGGTCGAATTGAGTCAAGTATAGACTCAATCTGGCTTGTCTTTGGTTCAACTTCTGTGCAGTTCGGAAGTAAGTGAGGTTTTTGTGATCTGATAGAACGGTCACCGGGTGTGCTCCTCCCAGGAGGTAATGTTCCCAAGCTTTCAAGGCATTGGTGATTGCTAGGAGCTCCCGATTGTAGATCTCGTAGTTTCGTTCAGTTGCCGTGAACGCGTGTGAGATGTATCCACAGGGATGGAGTTCTCCATCGGATCCTTGTTGCTTCAATACTGCTCCTGTGGCCCATTTCGATGCGTCCGCTTCAATGATAAATGGTTTCTCGTCATCCGGCATTTGTAGAATCAGTCGTTGTAGAAATTTTGCTTTCAAAACATTGAATGTGACATCTCGTGTTTTTGTCCATTCAAATTTTGTATCTTTCTTCGTCAACTCGTGTAAAGGTCGTGCCAATTCCGCGTATTTTCCTATAAACTTGCGATAAAAGTTCGCAAATCCAAGGAACGATCGCACACCTTTGAGTGTTTTCGGTGGTTCCCAATCTTTAATTCCGGCCAATTTCGTTTCGTCCATCGATATATGTCCCAGTGTGATTACCATGCCCAGGAATAGCGTCTTTGTAACTTCAAACTCGCATTTTTCTGGTTTGAGGTAAAGGTCGTTCTCCTGCAATCGTTCTAGGACGTGTCTTGTGCGAAGTCGATGGATATGGATCTCGTCGGAGAATATCAAGATATTGTCCATGTATACCACGCACCAACCCTCATCGATAAAATCTTTGAGGATGTCATTCATGAATGCTTGAAACGTTGCTGGGGAATTTGTTAAACCAAAGAACATAACAGTGGGTTCGAAAAGGCCCCGAGATGTCTTGAACACCGCTTTCCATTGGTCTCCGTCTTTGATCCATATGTTATTATATCCGTTTCATAGATCTAACTTTGTGAAGTGTTTGGCTGTTTTCAGTTTGTCTATGAGATCGGTGACCAGTGGTAAGGGGTATCGGTTTTTTATCGTTCTGTTATTCAGATCTCGGTAATCTTGACAGGGTCGCAGTGCTTCCGCTTCTTTCTTGGCTACAAAGAAGAAAGGGGACGCCATCAGGGATTTCGAAGGTCGAATGTATCCTTTTCGTAAGTTCTCGTCCAGAAACTTGTCTTGTTCGATCCGCTCTTTTGGTGATAAAGAGTAGATCTTACAGTCTCGTGGTTTGAAGTCTGCTTTCAGGTCGATAGCGTGATCGTAGGGTCGAGAGGGCAGGAATCGTTCAGCTTTCTTCTTTTCGAATCTATCCAAATAATCAAAAAGATACGAGGGAAGAAGTTCTTCTAAGGGTTTTGCCTTGACCTCGTGAGCCTGTGCCAGTATCTGAGAAGTGGACAACTTAGCGTTGATTCGGATTTCATCGCTGTCTTCTTCTCTCCTAATGAAAGATCGAATTAAGACTTCGTCGTCTTCGATCTTGTCCAATATTCCAGTATCCAGTTCTTTAGTTTCATCGAGGATCCCAATAAATGGTTTTATCGGCCGTTTCACCATGATCTTTCGCCTAGGTCAGAAATGGACTACTCCGGTGACCCAATCAATGTTCAGATTGTGATCTTGGAGCCACGGTAGTCCTAAGATAATTTGCTCGGGTCCAAGTTCTGGGATCAACAAGGTTTCCTTTATTGATTTATCTCTGATAGTGATATCGATGGTAACAGAATGTGTGATCCAGCCGATTTTGTTCTGGGTTCCATCAACATTGAAAACTTTGATGGGTTTTTCCAATCTTGTCCAGGGTTTCTTTAATTTTCGTGCTTCTTCTTCGCATATGAAGCGGCCTCCAGTGCCTGAATCGATCAGGGCTTTTGTTTCGACGATTTCTGTTCCAACGTTGTATTGAATGGGAATTCGCATAGAGTTTCGATTCAACTTAGCTAATACAACGTTCAAGATTGTAATTGCAGGTGGAAAGAGCGTCGGCCTCTCCCACCTCTTCAAAAACCCTCTTTTCCCATGAGATCAAAGATCTCCTCTTGTTCTCCTTCTCCTTGTTCGGCAATAAGCATGCAAATCTTGGTGAAAGCTTCTCGCGGTGAGAGCTTCTTCGGTTCATATTTTGGTGGTGGGGTTTGTTGTGCTTGTCCCTTGGTGGGGCAATCTCATGAGATGTGACCGGTCTTTGCACAACAGAAACACTTCCCTGCAACCATATAGTCTTTCCTGTCTGATTCGGACAACATTCGTCCGACCGTTACTTCTTTCTCCTTTCGAGTGATTTTTGGTTTAATCGGCTCTCTTTTCTTCCTATTGGCCATGACCAACTTGTACTGGTTATCATACTTGATTGCCAGTTTGTACCATTCTTCCAAGGTTTCGGGTTCTCCTTCCGTTCGGAGCATGATCTTGGTCTGTAAAGACTCCGGGAGTCCTTCTCTAAAGAATCTCATGAGAGCTTCATCGTCATATTTGGTATCCATCGCGATAAGGCGAAATCGGTTAACGTATTCATCTGCCCTATCTGTCATTCTGATCTGTTCAATCTTGGCTTGTGCTTCTCTGACAACATTGACGGGTTGCCATTCGTTTTGGAATCTCTGCTTGAAACTACTCCAAGTTTCTTCGGCAGCNCAGGGTTTCTTTAATTTTCGTGCTTCTTCTTCGCATATGAAGCGGCCTCCAGTGCCTGAATCGATCAGGGCTTTTGTTTCGACGATTTCTGTTCCAACGTTGTATTGAATGGGAATTCGCATAGAGTTTCGATTCAACTTAGCTAATACAACGTTCAAGATTGTAATTGCAGGTGGAAAGAGCGTCGGCCTCTCCCACCTCTTCAAAAACCCTCTTTTCCCATGAGATCAAAGATCTCCTCTTGTTCTCCTTCTCCTTGTTCGGCAATAAGCATGCAAATCTTGGTGAAAGCTTCTCGCGGTGAGAGCTTCTTCGGTTCATATTTTGGTGGTGGGGTTTGTTGTGCTTGTCCCTTGGTGGGGCAATCTCATGAGATGTGACCGGTCTTTGCACAACAGAAACACTTCCCTGCAACCATATAGTCTTTCCTGTCTGATTCGGACAACATTCGTCCGACCGTTACTTCTTTCTCCTTTCGAGTGATTTTTGGTTTAATCGGCTCTCTTTTCTTCCTATTGGCCATGACCAACTTGTACTGGTTATCATACTTGATTGCCAGTTTGTACCATTCTTCCAAGGTTTCGGGTTCTCCTTCCGTTCGGAGCATGATCTTGGTCTGTAAAGACTCCGGGAGTCCTTCTCTAAAGAATCTCATGAGAGCTTCATCGTCATATTTGGTATCCATCGCGATAAGGCGAAATCGGTTAACGTATTCATCTGCCCTATCTGTCATTCTGATCTGTTCAATCTTGGCTTGTGCTTCTCTGACAACATTGACGGGTTGCCATTCGTTTTGGAATCTCTGCTTGAAACTACTCCAAGTTTCTTCGGCAGCTTTCTTCTTTTCCTCGGGGTCATCGTCTTCGGGAAAGAGCTTCATCGTCTCTCTTTGCTTCCATTTACTGGTGTTTCCTTTAACCAGCGACAAAAGAAGCATCTTCTTCTTTTCATTGGTGTTTGCTTTAACCGGGTTCATCGCGAAGTAGAGTTCGAGATCTAGGAGGAAGCGGCGGGTGTCCGATTGTTTTCCCAGGAAAGGATCCAGTGTCGGTCCTTTGCTAGCTTCATCCTTCTTGTCGTCGATTGTCTGTAATATGGCCATGGAAATAGTTCGGGCCCATTGTTCATCGGTGTCATCATGTTCTACTTTCAGTTTGACGTCCGAAGCAGCAGCGCTTCCGCTCGGGGTTGTCATTTCTGGGGTCGGGGTATGGAATAAATTCCGGTATTTGTTGAAAGGTTCGGGTTCAGAAGACTTAGCTTCGGGTTCTGTTCTTTCTTGTTGAAGACTTTCAATTGCTTCTCTCCGCTGACTATGCGTGATTCGGCGCGGAGTTCGTTCAGGGTCGGGGTTCAGCAGCTGTTCGGCTACTTCCAGTTGATCGTCGAGATCAGCTTCTTCGGCTGCCGTAAAGGGAGCCCTCGGGGGAGTTGTGTTTTCGATAAGCGGTGGTGCCTAAACCTGGGTAGGTCGGCAACGTTCAGCTTGACCTTTTGTTACGTTACTTGCACAGCAACGACAACAACTCAACACCACTTGACACAGTGATGCGGAGTTTAACTTCAACAAGAAAGGGTGATTCCCTTCCTGAAGGAGTAAGGTTCAAGTTTGAGAGCTAGCTTAAGAAAAGCTAGAGTTCAGAAGTTCATTCGTTGGCTAAACACAAGTTTTGATTAAACTAGGTCAAGCTGAAGAGCTTAGACCCAGAAAACTACCTACTTATACATCCCTTGTAGTTACTCGTTTGGATACAAACTTGAGATCGACATTGTTGTTTGTTAAACAAGTAGAAGGCAATGGAATATGGTAGAATGTCGAANCTAAAATAATCTTTCCTAATGAGTGTGGCTCAAACAACATGGAAAATTGTGGGTTTTGGCTGCCATATCCTGACCCAAACCCTATGGGTTATAGGTTTTCCCCACATAACCAAGTCTGTTGGACTGAAATTCTATGGGAAAAGAGAAGTTATGAGGTTTGAGACATATGAGTTATAAGAGGTTGGACTGTATTTATATTCCAGTATGGAGATTTTAATGCATGGGGAACTAGATTTCAGGTCAGGCAGCTACTGGCAGCTGAGCAGATTGGTACCTTCTTGGTATTCAGATTGTCATATGACTAGCAGAACGGTAAGGTATCTGTAAATTACTATCAAGTGTCTATCATTCAGATTACAGAATTTCAGCTAGCCTTGACAGTCTGCAGCATCCAGATATTCTCATGAGCTCTGCCCTTTGTCTATGTCATCATGAACAACTGTTATGTTACTTGCGCAGCAACGACAACAATTCAACACCACTTGACACAGTGATGCGGAGTTTAACTTCGACAAGAAAGGGTGATTCCCTTCCTGAAGGAGTAAGGTTCAAGTTTGAGAGCTAGCTTAAGAAAAGCTAGAGTTCAGAAGTTCATTCGTTGGCTAAACACAAGTTTTGATTAAACTAGGTCAAGCTGAAGAGCTTAGACCCAGAAAACTACCTACTTATACATCCCTTGTAGTTACTCGTTTGGATACAAACTTGAGATCGACATTGTTGTTTGTTAAACAAGTAGAAGGCAATGGAATATGGTAGAATGTCGAAGAAGTTATAAATAAGTAATTTGATATCGTAAGCGATGTCATCGGAAGGGGATAGAAACTAATGGAATAAAGTGAAGTCATGATGATGTCATAAGTATCAAAGAGGGAAGGGGTACTAGGAATGTGGATGAGTCCAGATGTCAAGAAGAAACATAATGTCGGGCACTAACTTGCCCAGAATAGTAGTACAAAGAAAAGAATAGCGAAGAAAAAGTGTCTGACAGGAAAAATTGTAACAACCACCACCTTGTCTCTTCAGATGACAGATCCCATTTACAAGACAACTCATTGGCCACCTCACTTCCTCAGCATTACCTGGTTTATTGGAATGTCCACCCAAATGTCATACCAACACTGTCACTTTCTGTTATGTTTTTCTGACCCTGTTACATATGCTTCCCTTTCTGATCAGACCCATACACCTTCCCAGCCCCCTTTTTCCTTCTTGTCTATGCTTCTTATCCTCTCGGACTTAGTACACCTTCCCCACACCTCTTTTTCTTATCTTGTATAATGACTCATATCCCAACAGTGTCAGATATTTATTACTAGATCATCGTAACTATCAGACATACACGTAACATAGTTTACATGAACAGTTGTAACGTATTTAAGCACTCAAGCTAAGACTCTAAGTCTTCAGCTTGACCTGGTTAATCTTAACTTGCATCACTGCCCATTGATTGAAAGGATCTCTGAACTTCAGCATCCACTGAACAAACTCTAACTTGAACTTGAAGCTGCTTGCAAAGGGTTCTACCTTTTATAAGTGGTTAGTTGATGTTGCTGTGCAAGTAACGTAACACAAGGTCAAGCTGATTGATTGCCGACCTATCCAGGTTTAGGCATCACCTAGGAGGACAAAATGCCACCATGGACAGAATCCCAAGTAGAGAAGGACATTGCAGAAGAAGAGGAGTGCCAGCATGGATTACAAACCCAATCCATATCAAATCCTGGTGGACAAGCAATCCCACCATTAACCCAGGCATCCCACAGGGAACTGTTGACTGCCTCACTGTTGCCATCGCCAACGAGCCAGCCACTAACAGAGACACTAGAAGAGCACCTCAAAACAAGGAAAACCTCGACCCCATCATCCATCACAACTGGCTTAGAGGAGATCAGATTTGAAGAAGAAATGCTGCCTACTACACCGAAGAAGCTCAAACCCGATACATTGAATACCTCTTTGACCTCAGCAGAGGAATTGGACCCCTTTCAACATCTTCTTCATGCACTCAAGAACAGCCCCTGATCGACGAAGCAACCCCAACTTGAAGAAATGGTGGAAGACAAGAAACCTTCAGGAAGCAGACTCAAGGACGTACCAGTAGCCGAAGAAGCCATAATAGGTGCCATGGTACCTGTACAAGTAGTAGCAGCAGAAAAAGAAGTAAAGGCAGCATTGCTGAGGGCCTTCATGGGACATAGGAAGGATGTGAAGAAGTTCCTTTGAGAAGTACTGTTGTATATTGCTCTCAACGCCAAAACGTTCACCATGGATCGAACAAAGAAGCTCTTTCTTCTTTCATACATGACTGATGGACTAGGAGAGTTCTAGAAGAATGAGAAAACGGACCTCCTGCTTGCATTTGATCCAGATGCAGAAAAGGTCTCATGGGGAGACTTCATGGAAGACTTCAAGACATCATTCGAACCTCTTGACATGGCCCTGGAGGCCCAGCTGAAGCTCTGGGACTTGAAAATGAAAGAGAGAGCCAACGAATACACATACCAGTTCTCGTATTTGGCTAAACAAATGGGATATAACGATGCAGCGCAGATTGTAGCCTTCAAACGAGGATTGCCGAAGAGTTTAGTGCTAAAAATCATGACCCAACCTGAAGGAGCCCCCTCCAACATCAAGGATTGGATGAATGCTGCCATACTTTTCAATGAGAGCTTCAAGCAGGCCCAGGAATATGGAAAGACATGGGACAAAGATAATGGAAGGAAGCTGCATCAAAACTTCCGAAAGAAGGAAGATTTTGCCATCAAACAGATCTCGGATGGGGATTAGAAGGAATATATGGTGAAAGGATTATGCTTCCGGTGTGGAAGGGGAGGACACTGAATTAGAGACTGTCCAGATGCTCCAAAGAAGGAGGAGAAGAAGAAGGAGGAACCGAAGAAGCTTTCAAGAGAAGAAAGATTTGCCAAGATCAGGGCATTGGTGAACAACCAGACAGAAGAAGAAAAAAACATTCTGATTGATCTTATGGAACAAGAGGGTTTTTGAAATGGCAGAAGAGGACGATGTCTCCACCACCTGTAACTATTTCACACTTTGTACCAGCCAAAATGGATCAAAATTCTATGCACATTCCTCTCCAGTACAAAGTGGGAACTCAAATCATCGAAACACAGGCTCTGTTAGATTCAGGAGCAGGAGGATGGTTCATTAGCACAACCCTAGCAAGGAAGTTAGGGAAACGATGGATCCAGCTCCTGGAAAAGATCAAAGTATTCAACGTGGATGGTACGGCGAACAAAACTGCATGGATCTCCCATGTGGTAGAACTCGAGTTCAGGATAGGAGATAAAGAGTTCAGAGAGAATTTCATGATATCAGGCATCAGAGACAAAAACATGATCCTAGGGCTCCCCTGGCTTCATTATCACAACCCTTGAATTGACTGGGAGACTGGAGAAATAAAGTTCCTGCCGAGATGAAAACTCCAAATCAAGAAATTCACAGGTATACTTGACAATACCCCCAAAGAAGTCCTGATTGGGGCCAAGATTATGGCCTCACAAGAATTGGCACATCAACAACAGGAAGTAAGGAAGGAGATAGACGAACTGATTCCCTCCTATCTTCAGGGATATCGAGATTGTTTTGAAAAGGGGAAAGCAGAACGATTCCCCCCTTCTAGGTCTTATGATCACACCATAGAGTTACAGCTGGACTTTGTACCTCAAAATTGCAAACTCTATTCTCTAAGCCCAGTGGAACAGAAGGAACAGGACAAGTTCTTGGACAAGAATTTACACAAAGGATACATTTAAAAATCAAAATCACCAGTGGCTTCCCCTTTTTTCTTCATTGCAAAAAAGGAGAAGGGAGCATTAAGACCTATGCAAGACTACAGGGAGCTAAACAAAGGGATGATAAAGAACACATATCCATTGCTCTTAATATCGGAGCTCCTCGACAAGCTAAAAGGAGCAAACGTCTTTACAAAGTTGGACCTTAGGAACGGGTACAATAATGTAAGAATCAAGGACGGAGACCAATGGAAAGCTGCCTTTAAGATGAACTGTGGATTATTCGAACCAACCATTATGTTCTTTGGATTAAGCAACTCACCAGTGATGTTTCAAGTGTTCATGAATGACGTTCTCTCTGACTTCATTGACGAAGGATGGTGCATCGTCTATATAGACAATATCCTCCTGTTCTCGAAGAACCGAGCTGAACATTGGGAATGGACCAAGAGGTTAATGCGTCGAATCAGGAAACATAATCTCTATTTTAAACCCAAGAAATGTGAATTTGATGTCACAGAAGTTATATTCCTAGGAATGGTGATTCGACCAGGCTACATAGCTATGGATCCCATAAAGCTAGCAGGAATAGCTGAGTGGGAACTGCCAAAAACAGTGAAAGGAGTGTGTGCCTTTTTAGGTTTTGGAAACTTCTATCGGAAATTCATTGGGAAATATGTGCAGCTGGCCTGACCACTTAATGACTTTACAAAAAAATTGCAGAAGTTCGAATGGACCATGGCTTGTCAGATTGCCTTCGATCTTCTCAAAAAGAAATTCCTTTCGGAACTGGTATTGCTTATGCCAGACACAGATAAACCTTTTGTGATTGAAGTGGACACCTCAAAATGGGCCACAGGAGTGGTACTTCATCAACAAGGAACAGATGGAGAATGGCACCTATATGGATATCTTTCAAAGTCGTTGTCACCAATGGAATGAAATTATGAAATCTATGACTGAGAATTATTGGCTATAGTACGAGCACTGACAGAATGGTGACACTATCTGATGGGAGGAAAATACAGGGTAGTAATCTTGTCAGACCACAAGAACCTCACATATTTCCGAACAGCTCAGAAGCTTAATCAAAGACAAGCCAGATTGTTACAGTTTTTCGTTTTTATCAGACATCTTTTCCGTTTTCTTTTTCCTATACTATCATTTTGGGTAACCTAGCGCCCAACACTATGTTTCTTTTTGACATCTGGACTTATCCACATTCCCAGCACCCCTTTCCTTCTTCGATATTTATGACATCATCATGACTCCATTTTATTCTATTAGTTTCTATCCCCTTCCGATGACATCGCTTATGATGTCAAGTTCCTTATTTATGATTTCATCAACATTCTACCATATTCTATTACCTTCTACTTGTTTAACAAACAACGATGTCGATCCTGCAGTTTGTATCCAAACGAGTAGCTACAAAAGGTGTATAAGTAGGTAGTTTTCTAGGTCTAAGCTCTTCAGCTTGACCTGGTTTAATCAAACTTGTGTTTAGCCAACGAACGAACTTCTGAACTCTAGCTTTTCTTAAGCTAACTCTCTAACTTGAACCTTACTCCTTCAGGAAGGGAATCTTCCTTTCTTGTCGAAGTTAACTCTGCATCACTACATCAAGTGGTGTTGAGTTGTTGTCGTTGCTGCACAAGTAACATAACAAAAGGTCAAGCTGATCGTTGCCGACCTACCCAGGTTTAGGCACTACCGCTTATTGAAACACAACTCCTCTGAGAGCTCCCTTTACGGCAGCCGAAGAATCTGATCTCAACGATCAACTCGAAGTAGCTGAACAGCTGCTGAACCCTGACCCCAAACGAACCCTGTGCCGAATTACTCGTAGCCAGTGGAGAGGAGCAGTTGAAAGTCTCCAACAAGAAAAGACAGAACCCGAAGCTAAGTCTTCTGAACCAGACCCATTTGACAAATATTGAAATATTTTCCATACCCCAACCCCAGAAATGATGACTCCTAGTGGAAGCGCTGCTGCTTCGGATGTCAAGCCAAAAGTAGAACTTGACGACACCGACGAACAATGGGCCCAAACTATTTCCATGGCCGTACTCCAGACAATCGACGACAAGAAGGACGAAGCTAGTAAAGGGCCGACTCCGGACCCCTTTTTGGGAAAACAATCGGACACCCGTCGCTTTCTTCTTGATCTTGAACTCTATTTTGCAATGAACCCGGTTAAGGCAAACACTGATGAAAAGAAGAAGATGCTTCTTCTCTCTCTGGTAAAGGGAAACACCAGCGAGTGGAAGCAGAGGGAGACGATGAAATTGTTCCCTGAAGATGACGATCCTGTAGAGAAGAAGAAGGCTGCCGAAGAAGCATGGAGCAGTTTCAAACAGAGATTCTGAAACGAGTGGCAACCCATCAACGTTGTCAGGGAAGCACAGACAAAGATCGAACAAGTCAAAATGACGGATAGAGCCGATGAATACGTCAATCGATTCCGCCTCATAGCAATGGATACCAAATACGATGACAAAGCCCTTATGAAATTCTTTAGGGAAGGACTTCCAGAATCCCTTCAGAACAAGATTATGCTCCGAACGGACGGAGAACCCGAAACCCTGGATGAATGGTATAAGCTGGCGATCAGGTATGATAACCAATACAAATTGGTCATGGCCAATAGGAAAAAGAAGGAGCCGATCAAGCCGAAGATCGCTCAGAAAGAGAAGGAAGTAACAATCGGACAGATGTTGTCTGAATCAGACAGGAAGGATTACATGGTTGCAGGGAAGTGTTTCCATTGTGCAAAGATCGGTCACATCTCACGAGATTGTCCCACCAAAGGACAAGCACAACAATCCCCACCACCCAAATATGAACCCAAGAAACTCTCACTGCGCGAGGCTTTCACAAAGATCCAAGCGCTCATTGCTGAACAAGGAGAAGGAGAACAAGAAGAGATCTTTGATCTCATGGGGAAGGAGGGTTTTTGAAGAGGTGGAAGAGACCGACGCTCTTTCCACCTGCAATTATGATCTCGAACGTTGTATTAGCTAAGTTAAATTGAAACTCTATGCAAATCCCTATTCAATACAACGTCAGGACAGAAATCGTCGAAACAAAAGCCCTGATCGATTCAGGTGCTAGAGGACGCTCCATCTGCGAAGAAGAAGCACAAAAACTGAAGAAACCCTGGACAAAATTAGAAAAACCCATCAAAGTCTTTAATGTTGATGGAACCCGGAACAAAATCGGTTGGATTACACACTCAATTACAATCGATATCACAATCGGAGATAGATCAATGAGGGAAACTTTGTTGATCTTGGGATTAGGACCAGAACAGATCATTTTGGGACTACTCTGGCTCCAGGATCATAATCCCGATATTGATTGGGTCACCGGAGTAGTTCGTTTCTGACCAAGACGAAAGGTTATAATCAAGCAACCGATGAAACCATTTATCGGAATCTTCGAAGAGACCAAAGAACTCGACTCAGGAATATTGGACAAGATTGAAGACGATGAAGTGCTGATTCGATCTTTCATTCGAGGAGAGGAAGATAGCGACGAAGTTTGAATCAACGCTAAGTTGTCCACTTCTCAAGTACTAGCACAAGCTCACGAAGTCAAGGCGAAACCCTTAGAAGAACTTCTTCCCACATATCTTTCCGACTATTCGGATCGATTCGAAAAGAAGAAAGCTGAGCGATTTCCACCTTCCCACCCATATGACCACACGATCGACCTAAAACTGGATTTCAAACCACGAGACTGCAAGATTTATTCCTTGTCACCAAAGGAGCGAATCGAACAAGACAAATTCTTAGATGAGAACTTACGGAAAGGATACATTCGACCCTCAAAATCCCCAATGGCATCCCCTTTTTTCTTTGTAGCCAAGAAAGAAGTGGGAGCACTCCAACCCTGTCAGGATTACCGAGATTTGAACAATGGAACAATCAAGAACTGCTATCCTTTACCATTGGTCACAGATCTTGTAGACAAACTAAAGACAGCAAGAGTCTTTACGAAATTAGATCTATGGAATGGATACAACAACATACAGATCAAGGACGGTGACCAATGGAAAGCAGCGTTCAAAACACCTCGAGGCCTTTTTGAACCCATGGTTATGTTCTTCGGTTTAATGAACTCCCCAGCAACGTTCCAAGCATTCATGAATGATATCCTCAAAGACTTCATCGACGAGGGTTGGTGTGTGGTCTACATGGACAACATTTTGATTTTCTCTGATGAGATCAATATCCATCGACTCCGCATGAGACATGTTCTGGAACGATTACGGGAAAACGATCTGTACCTTAAACTGGAAAAGTGCGAATTCGAAGTCGCGAAAACACTATTTTTGGGAATGGTCATCACACCAGGACATATATTGATGGACGAAACGAAACTGGCCGGGATCAAAGACTGGGAAGCTCCCAAAACGGTCAAAGGTGTGCAATCGTTCCTAGGGTTTGCAAATTTCTACTGAAAATTCATAGGGAAATATGCGGAATTGGCATGTCCTTTACATGAACTGACAAAGAAGGACACGAAATTTGAATGGACGAAAATTCGAGACATTGCGTTCAATATTCTCAAAATGAAATTCCTACAACGACTGATTTTACAAATGCCGAATGACGAAAAGCCATTTGTTATTGAAGCAGACACATCAAAATGGGCCACAGGAGCAGTGTTAAAACAACAGGGATCCAATGGAGAACTTCACCCATGCGGATACATTTCGCACGCTTTTACCTTGACCGAGCGGAATTACAAAATCTATGATCGAGAACTCCTAGCAATTGTGAACGCCCTCAAAGCTTGGGAACATTACCTCCTTGGAGGAGCACATCCAGTGACAGTTCTATCAGATCACAAGAACCTTACTTACTTCTGGACGGCACAGAAGTTGAACAGACGACAAGCCAGATTAAGTCTGTACCTGACTCAATTTGACCTTCGACTGGTGCATGTCCCAGGAACGAAGATGGTTCAATCCGACGCTCTCTCACGACGACCGGACCTAGTAGACAAAGAAGAGAACGATAACGAAGATATCGTCATGTTACCAGATAAGTTATTTGTTAACGTGATCGATACAGAGCTGAAAACGATGTTGGAGGAAGCCTTACCAAGCGACAAATTCCTTCAAATGACAATAGAAAGCCTGATCGAGAAGGGAACGCCACCAATCAAGTCTTCCTTACAAGACTGGTGAACAGAAGGCAACCTATTGTTCTACAAAGACAGAATCTATGTACCGAACGACCCAACACTGCGGAAACTTATTGTCAAGACCATTCACAAAGCGTTACCTCATGGACACTCCGGACAATGGAACACGGTGGATCAGGTGCAACGAGACTATTGGTGGCCAGGGATGACGAAGTTCATCAAATCATTTGTTGATGGGTGCATGGCATGCCAACAAATGAAAGTGAATACACATCCCACGTGAACACCTATACAACCCATTGGAGGCCATAAAGATGCATTACCCTTCCAAATCATATCAATGGATTTAATCACAGATCTACCCAAAACTGAAGATTGCGATTCCATATTGGTCATGGTCAACCATGCGGCTACGAAGGGGGTGATTTTCATCCCATGCCACAAGAAGATCGACGCCACGGATACAGCGGAATTACTTTTTCAACATGTCTACAAACATTTTGGACTACCTGACAAGATTATCTCAGATCAAGACCCACGATTTGCAGCCAAAGTCTTCAAAGAGATGGGAAAACTATTGGGGATAAAGCAAATGCTAAGTACTGCCTATCATCCTCAAACGGACGGAGAGACTGAAAGAGTCAATCAGGAAGTAGAGATCTTTCTTCGATTCTTCTGCGCCAAGGAACAGACAAAGTGGAAAGATCTCCTTCACTTTGCCGAATTCGCACACAACACCCGAACGCATTCAGTCACAAAGAACTCCCCTTTCTATCTCACAATGGGATATCATCCCTGACCTCTTCCCACTGTCTTCGAGAAAACAACGGTTCCCTCCATGGAGAAAAGAATAGCTGAATTAAAGAAGTTGAGAGAAGAGACATCAGCCTTACTAGACATTGCAGCAAGAAGGGTGAAAGAGAGAAGTGGGAAAGATTTGGACAAGTTCGAGAAGGGTCAGAAAGTCTGGTTAGAAGGGAAGAACCTATCCTTGGGATACCCATCTCCAAAATTATCCTCAAAGTGTGAAGGACCTTTCGAAATTACAGAGGTCTTAGGGCCCGTGATGTACAAGTTGAAACTCCTGTTTCAATGGAGAATTCACCCTGTTTTCCACGCTGGTCTGTTATCGCGATACAAGGAAACTGATGTCCATGGGCCCAACTTTCTGGAACCACCCCCGGACATAGTTGAAGGACAAGAAGAATATGAAGTCAAAGCCATCATTGGACATCGACCGAAAAGAAAGAATCAACCTCTAAAAGAATACCTTGTCTCCTGGAAAGGATATGACTCTTCACATAATCAATGGCTGAAACCAGCAGGCCTAAAACACTCAATGGAGTTGTATCTGGATTATAAAATCATGCACAACCTATGTTGATCCCCATTCCAATGAACATGTCGTCCGCACTCCCTTACTCCTCTCACCAGGTCTTTTCTCATGAAATCACCCATACCGGACCGTTCCGTCCTAGTGCGTTCGAGCTCTTCCTCATCAATTCCGAAGATTACGACGACCAAATTACTGCCACCGTTCAAGATAACAACAGACTCTGGGCCTTCTGGGGTAGTATGCTCTTTCTAAGAGGGCATTGCCACAGAATGAATGAGGCCTTAGCTCAACTCAATCGACAAGCTGGGACGTTCACCGAAGCCATGACAAACGACGAAGACATGATCCAATTGATGGGTCCCATCACAGTACCAGTGCCCGTATTAGACATCGAGAACTTACCGGTTCACGTAGAAATCCCGAAAGACGCCGATGAACCCTTCCCTGACAGTGAGGACATCAACCCCAATGAACCCACCTTCTTCCATGAGCTCCAACAAACTCACTGAAGACTCCGAAGAGCAATTGTCGTCGCTCGCAGCCAATGCCGTCTCCAGACAAGGCAGAGACTACGTAATGCATCCCCTGCCAGTTATTCCCATCCAGCACAGAACAACAACGCTGTCACTGACCCCCAGAACGAACTCGTCTACCCCCCTGAGTCATCAAATGTGTGAACCTCTGATGACTCGGGAACAATCTCCAATGCAACTGAACAAGCACGATTATTCCCCACCACCTCCTCATGTACAACACCTCCTCCTATGTCCAGACCAGGAGCCAAACAATTTGATTCCCCCATTATTTCCTATCATGAACAACGATTCGAGCCCACCAACCAATTCAACACCGCTGATGAACCGTCTAACTCCAGAGCACAGATCGGTGTGGGACGACGAAGACATCAACGAGGAACCGGAAGAGCTGCTACCCAGCAACGGATCGAGGAGTCCCATGCAGCATACAATGGAACGGATGGAAGAGGTGTTCGAGCGACTCTGTGCCCTGTGTGCAGATTGGAGAAACACTGCGCCACTGACTGCAGGGAGTATAGTTGCCTGATCTGCACTGAACGTGCACCTGGACATGTATCTCATGACTGTCACGACAGATGAAGGTCTCGAAGAACTTCGAAGCATAACCATTCCCTCCGCAATCCAACTACTTACGACAATCTTACAGACGATCTCGCCTGGGATGATGAGATCTATGGAGACAGAGAATCCTGAACGACGGGAACTACCGCCGAGACCAGTGTTCGTAGTCGATATCAGAGAAGAGGAAGGTCCGAGATATTTTTATAGGGTGAATTCACCTCAATTTCAAGGAGAATGGCTACACATGGGACAGCCGATTATGAGTGTGGACGCTCAAGCATAATGAGGGGGTAATGTTACAGTTTTTCATTTTTATCAGACATTTTTTCCATTTTCTTTTTCCTGTACTATCATTTTGGGTAACCTAGCGCCCAACACTATGTTTCTTTTTGACATCTGGACTTATCCACATTCCCAGCACCCCTTTCCTTCTTCGATATTTATGACATCATCATGACTCCATTTTATTCTATTAGTTTCTATCCCCTTCCGATGACATCGCTTATGATGTCAAGTTCCTTATTTATGATTTCATCAACATTCTACCATATTCTATTACCTTCTACTTGTTTAACAAACAACGATGTCGATCCTGCAGTTTGTATCCAAACGAGTAGCTACAAAAGGTGTATAAGTAGGTAGTTTTCTAGGTCTAAGCTCTTCAGCTTGACCTGGTTTAATCAAACTTGTGTTTAGCCAACGAACGAACTTCTGAACTCTAGCTTTTCTTAAGCTAACTCTCTAACTTGAACCTTACTCCTTCAGGAAGGGAATCTTCCTTTCTTGTTGAAGTTAACTCCGCATCACTATGTCAAGTGGTGTTGAGTTGTTGTCGTTGCTGCGCAAGTAACATAACACAGATGGAGCTTATTCCTGTCAGAATTTGATCTCAGCCTTATTCATGTCCTAGGGAAATCACTCACACAAGCAGATGCGCTCTCATGACGAAGCAATGAATGGGAAGACGAAGACAACGATAACAAAAACGTTGTCATGTTACCGGAATAACTCTTTGTGAAAGGAATCAACTTGGAAATGAAAACCGAGATTATGGAACGATTGGGCCCAGACAACTTTCATAAGTTGGCCTTGGAGCAGTTACTCCACCAAGGCATGCCACCAATCAAGTCCGCCTTATTGGACTGGAAAATTGACGATGGCCTACTCTTCTTTAAGGAACGGGTTTATGTACCGAATAATACAGAACTCCGATGAAATGTCATGCAAGCAGTGCATGAAACCCCAGGAGTAGGACACCTGGGACAGTGGAACATGTTAGAACAAGTTCAACGTGATTTCTGGTGGCCAGGAATGGCGAAGTTCATTAAGAGCTTTGTAGACGGTTGCGTACCATGCCAACAATCAAAGATTAACACACACCCAACAAAGACCCCGCTCCAACCAATATGCCCAACTCTGAACTCCTTCCCCTTCCAAGTTTGTATGATGGATCTCATCACTGATCTACCAGAATGTGATGGGATGGATTCTATTCTTGTCATGGTGGACCACTCCTCTACAAAGAGGGTAGTTTTTACACCATGCATGAAGAAATTGGATGCCATGGAAATAGCAGAACTATTAATTCAGCATCTATACAGACGTTTCAGACTCCCAGACCATATTATATCTGATCAAGACCCCAGATTCACAGTGGAAGTATTCCAAGAAATGGGGAAACAACTGTCTATCAAACATTCGATGAGCACTGCCTTTCATCCGCGGGTGGATGGAGAAACTGAATGAGTCAACCAAGAAATTGAAGTTTATCTTTGCATTTTCTGTTCAAAGGAACAAACGAAATGGAAAGAATACCTCTCTCTGGCTGAATTCATGCACAATAATCAAACTCATTCAGTACTCAAGAACTCCCCCTTTTTCATAATGATAGGATACCACCCAAGAGCCTTCCCAACAGTGTTCGAATGAACTGACATCCTGTCAGTCAAAGAATGGCTTCGAGAACTAAAGAGAGTCAGAGAAGAAACAACTAGCCTACTGGAGTTAGCACAACAAAAGATGTTATGAAGGGAAAAGCGGAAGTTAGAAACCTTTAATGTAGGACAGAAGGTGTGGTTAGAAGGGAAGAACTTGGCCATAGGATACCCAACTAGGAAACTAGCCCCAAAAAGAGAAGGACTGTTCAAGATTCTTGAAACCCTGGGACCTGTCACATATCGATTGGATCTACCGCATCAATGGAAAATTCACCCTGTTTTCCACGCAGCTCTTCTCACACTGTTTAAGGAAACAGAGGCCCACAGACCCAGTTTCATGGAACCACCCCTGGACTTAATAGAAGGATTTGAGGAGTACGAGATAGAAGTGATTGTGGGACATAGACTCAAGAAGTGACCCCGAGAATTCCTCATGTCATACACAGATTACGACTCGTCTCATAATCAGTGGATCAAGACTGAAGGGATGGTCAATTGTCTAGACCTCTACAAAGACTACATAAAGAAACACAGACTGAAGCCAAAAGACCCCATTCCCACCATTGTCCAGTCATGCAAATGTCAAATGCAACTGCCTCCTCCTCTTCCTCTGCTGCTTCTGGCAGCCAGTTGTCTGGAATCCTGAGCCCAGTTCCTACTGTGTCTGGAGAAGGGCATTACAGCAAAAACATCACCTACCCACATGGTCTCCAGCCCAACCCTTACCAACTTCTCCACATCTTTAATTCTGAGCAGTACAACGACCAGATCTGAGCAGCTGCTAATAGCGACAACCAACTGGAACCCTGCGTCAAAAGCTTCCTTTTCCTCCAGTCCCAACAAAAGTTATTCGAAAAAATTGCTGAGAGCTGCAGCCTTGAAATCGCAAATCAGGTCATGTATGCCTGTAACTACCACATTGGGCTAGCAGGGCCTGTTACAGTACTGTCCTCATTTCCCTATCACCCACATTTGTCCATGCTGCCCCCCACAGATCCCAGAGCGTTGTCAGAGTACTCTGATCCCCTCTCCTTCAGTCTCCTCGACCATCTTGGATGACGAACAGATGGAAACAGATACCCCCACTCAACATCAACGACTCCAGAAGTCTTATCTCCCGCCTTACCTCTGAACCTCAAACTCTCAAGGGACGACTTGCCACTGCTCCCCATGAGGCCACCAAGCCCACCGCCAATGACACTCTCATTTATCCTGACCCCACTCCCAATCCCAACATCAAACCTAAGATTGAACAGACCGATAACACCCCCTCCTGAGGACCCACACCTCCAAGCACCACCGACCCCAGAAGTCTTCAGACACCTGAAGCCTCTGTTCCACCCTGAAGTCGAGGTCATGCCTGCAGTGGGCGGGGAGGTGTCGGTAGATGAGGACGAGGACGAAGAGAATCGAACCCCCTCAAACGACGACGTCCTACTGACAATGAACTTGAGGCCTCCAACTCTGCTCCCGACCCCAATGACCTTGCTCATCAACTGCGTCTCTGCCCTGTGTGCAGACTGGAACACCATTTCACCCAAAATTGCCCACAGTACATGTGTCACAGATGCTTCATGACTCAGCCTGGGCATATGTCTGGACACTGCCCTAACTAACAAAGGTCTCACCGCATTGCACGTAGAGGGTCTGGTTTGAGTCCAGACTCTATGTTGGATGATCACAATTATGATGATGAACCTTATGACAATCTCAGAGGAGAATGCTGAGGAATCGATTCATAACAGCGGTGGAGATGTGGATCTCCTGTTTGTAGGAGCAGATCCATGGAAGGTAGAGAGGTTCGAGAGACTGCTTTCAGTCAACGAACAGCAGGCCACTGGATGGCAACCCACACAGGATGTACCAGCTACACCTATTCTTCAAGACGCCAATGAAATGCCTGACACCTCATACGATTACAATATGGAACTTTATGGAGATGGAGAGTCCTAGAATGGCAATACAGAGTTTTGCCCTTGACAGGGGGTTAATGTTACATTTTTCTGACCCTGTTACATATGCTTCTCCTTCTGATCAGACCCATACACCTTTCCAGCCCCCTTTTTCCTTCTCATCTATGCTTCTTATCCCCTCGGACTTAGTACACCTTCCCTGCACCTCTTTTTCTTATCTTGTATAATGACTCATATCCTGACAGCGTCAGATATTTATTACTAGATCATCGTAACTATCGGACATACACGTAATGTAGTTTACATGAACAGTTGTAATGTATTTAAGTGCTCAAGCTAAGACTCTAAGTCTTCAGCTTGACCTGGTTAATCTTAACTTGTGTCACTGCCCATTGATTGAAAGGATCTCTGAACTTCAGCATCCACTGAACAAAATCTAACTTGAACTTGAAGCTGCTTGCAAAGGGTTCTACCTTTTATAAGTGGTTAGTTGACATTGCTGTGCAAGTAACGTAACACTTTCAGTCATATCAATACAATACAGGGTGGAATTCAACAAATCTACATATAGCCTTGTTGGACTTGTTTGAAGAAAGTCTGAGTTTCTGGAACACCTGCAAAAAGTACATAGCATCCTAATAGCATTGCAACAGAATTACATAGGTTACAATATACCATGATAATTTTAGGCAAATTTCAACCTCCTTGTAATATTTCAAAATATTTTAACCCCCTTACAACCCTCTTACAACCACATTGTAACCACCCAGAAGGATAATTTGGCATCATAACCATATTACAACTGTATTACAACCCATCTGCAATCATTACAGCAAGTGACAACTACATTAAAATCAATCCTACTAGTTATTACCAAATTACAAGTGCAAATCTGTGTAGAAAATCAAACAACAGCCCCAGTAGTTGCCAAGTGCTAACCAAGCACTGGTCAAGGCATGAGACTTTGGTGACATCACATGCAGGGCAAAACTCAGGCTCAGTGATGCATTGGATGCCATTGAAGGGAATTGCAGTGACTTTAGGCTCCAATTCATGTAAGTTGTAAAGCTTGAATAGGAATCATATTGGACAGAGGAAAAATTAAGCAAAACAACCACAAAATGAGCTGGATGCAGCTCAGGTAATTTGGATGATGTTTGGAGCTGGGGCTGTGCAACCCAGAAAGTCTGACCAGAGCCAAAGCCATGTCATCATCAATTTCACTGGTCTAGCATCATCTTTAATGCTGTTGCCCACTGTCTCACCAACATCCTTGAATGACCAGCCCATGCTGGCCTGTGCACTTTCACATAAACTCTGACTACATTTCAAACTCAGCCCAATGCTCCTTTCTTCCCTTCCACCATCATCTCCACCTTTTCCCTCTGCATCCCTTCCCCTTTGCCAGCTCTCCCTCTCTTGTATGACTCTCTAGATGGATCAATAGTGCCTTGCATAACTATCAGTGAGTCCTTTAAGGTTTTTCTTGTGTGTTCAGTGACCTGAATTGTATATTACAGCTCAACTCAATGATGTCAGTGCAAATCCATAGTACTATGTGTCAGACAAGTGGAATAGATAAAGAATAATGAAGGAGTTGTAAGGAAAGGGCTGGGAGAGTTAGAGCTGAGACAGACCTGTTGTAAGGTGCATATTATCCTCTCCCAGAGTCTTCTCAATACTTACTCCCCCTTCCAGTACCCTCCTCTGCATATTGAGAACCTTTCCTCACCCACAAGGCCTTCTCCCCCTATGAGGTATATACCACCTCTCACCTCCCACAACTCATAGTGGAACTGATCTCCAACACCCCCATGGTCGAGATAGCATCCAACATGAAGACAGGAACCCACCACGCATGTCTAGAGTTGACCTCAATCTTGACAGGTCTCACACCCCCCACCCCAAGAATATTGAGTCACTAAGTTGTAAGTTTGTTCTTGTCTAATATTTTATGCTGAATATTCACTTTGCACAGGTAGTTTGCTCTTAACAACTTTGTCACTCACTGGGTTTATATGCAGTGATCAATACTACCCAGTAAGTTCTCTACCCAGTCTTCATCTACAGAACCTGATCCCATTCAATATTGGCAGGCTTGAGAAGTGCACAGAAGCTGGGTTAGAGGGAGTGGGAGGTGGGTGGCATGGGCCATATGGTGCTTGTAGGGTACCTATGTAATATTCAATGTATTATAGTCATTTACTCAGAAATATAGTCTTTTGCATTCATTTTCCTGTTCAGAGTGATTGCTGAGTGGTTTTCTAGCCTACATGGATGGACCACTAGAGTTATAATGTGGTTGTAATGTCATCTTTAGGTTGTAATAGTGCTGCAACCAATCACAATTATTATGAGGTCTGTAATTATTATGGTACATTATAACTACATTATAACTAGATTACAATTAAGTTATCATATTTGACTTGGCATATAACAGGGTTACTAATAATTATAGGACTTGTAATGCATTATGAGGGTTATAACCCTATTACAATGCTATGTACTTTTTGCAGGTGAACCTTTCTTTCACATTGCTTTCACAAATTGCTCACAATTGGAATTGCCAAAATACATTACCTGTTGCAGGACAGGGACCCAAGTGGAACACAGCCACTGGCACATTCCAGGATCCATTGTGCTGATTGTTCATTTACTTGGGTTTCTAGGAATAAAATGTGGAACTTTTGAGATGGGTACTTCAAACCTGAACCACCATCCCTCTTTCCTCTATTCTAGTCCTTGTTTCCCAGGCATTTCCCTCTACTTGACTAGGCACTACTCTCCAATGCAACTGCTACTCTGAGGTATGTTAATATGTTCACACAAGTTGTATGGAACTGACAAATAATATCTATAGATGGCACCATTTGTTACTGTTGCTACCATCATTGAGAAAGTTTGTTGCAACCTTTAGTCTTTGGAGCCTCCCAGTATGTACATATTTTCTTTATACCAGGTCATCTAGCTAATAATGTTTTCCAGAACGGTAGTGTTAAACCTCTCATATCATGCTCAGCAGATGTAGTATGTGTGGTACATGTGCAAAATCCCTGCCCTTCACCTAATTCTAACAATTGTCTCTTCCCTAGCTACCATATAGCCTGGCACCTCTGAGCTTCAAGATGCAAGACTGAATGGCACAAGTCACTGCCTAGATGTAGGATGGGTAGGATGGGCATAGCTCACTGTAATACTCATGTATATCATTGGTCATAGCTGGTAGTCTGTATTTTGTGTACTACTAATATAGTTTTTAATGCATCTATCACTACTACTGGTGTAGGATACATATCAGGGATGTACCTAACTGCATGGTTATCTGACAACATTGCACTACCTCAATGACAACACTGTATAACACTGTATCATTCTGATATGAAATGGTCATCATATAGTGGTGACTGGCAATTGGCAGGGACCAAAGTGTGGGAACAATAGCACTGCCACTCCCACATAGAGAGATGTGATGGTCTCCCCTTGTAGAGCTTCAACCACAGGTACTTTTCCCCTTGAATAGTGTCAAATCAAATGGAAATATAGCTGTATTTGTATTCTTGAGGGCAAAATTTTGACATGAAGTCACACTGAAGAACCGCATGAAAGATCTCTGGATTGCATCCTGGAATTTATACCTTTTAGGTCAAGAATACGTGTAAAATCACCTAAATTCATGATTCCATACAAAAAACTGCACAAAGAGGGAATGTGTCGCTCCAAATATGGTGCAAAATGAATCAGCGCATTTTTGTTACATAAGGCAGTCACATTGTGTGCGTCTTCCTCTGCCTCAACAAAAAATGGGTCGTACAGCAAAAAGTCTATGCTACAAAGGCACTTGAAAACGTTCTCCATGTCAGAAGACTCAAACAAAAAAATTAACTCAGCCAAAGGACACGTCAAACATGTCAAAAACTTCTAAAAACTCTAAAACACCTATACCTCCCAATTCACCCACATCACACCTCTGGAAATCATATGACTCAATGGTCAAGTATAAGAATGACCTGCTAGCAAAAGGGAAGAATCTTAGAAGAGTTATAAAGTGGAGAAATAAGAAAATAGGTGAACTAGAGGTGAAGGTTGAGAAGGCAGAAGCATGGAGAGAGGAGGCGAACGGGGAGGCAGCAAAGGCCCAGTTTGCATTGGATTGTATTCGAGAGCAGATGTCAACTGTTCTGGATGAAAAGACACAATGGTTAGAGGAGAAGGGCAGGTTGAAGAAGGAGAAACATGCACTTAACATGCGAGTTGCACATTTTGACATGCAGAAGGAGAAGGCAATTCAATTAGCGCTAGAAAAGGCGAAAGTCAATACCTGGGCTGTCAAAGAAAAGGAAGAAATCACTGAGTCATGTCGTATGTTGATACGGGACCTTGTCAGTGCTGAAGTTGGTGTTGAACACATACAAGAAGTCATTCAGATGGTTGCTAATGCATTTGGTGTGGAGGTTGATGGGAGTTTCTGTGTTCGGTCTGTTGGAAGAATTGTCCTTGAGGGTGGAGTAGCAGGACAGGCTCAGATGGCAGAGAACATCAATGACTGCACAGGTACATACCTACTATCTCATGTTGAGCAAAACCTAACCAAGAAACCAGGTCTTACGGTCAGTGGCGATGGTACAACTATCAAAAACATTAATTTTGAGTCACATCACATGAACTTCAAGACGTCCGATGGCTCAGTGAAGCACTGTTTTGTCAGTATAACACCTGCTGTCAACCATACGGCTCAAACGCAGCTAGATGGCTGAAAAGAAGTTAGTGAAAACTTCGCCAAGGTGCATCGGGAGGTCTTTGAAGACCGAAAACCCACCTATAACAGTCGCAGTCTCTTCGCCAAGATGACAGGTGGCAATTCAGACCATTCTGAGGATCAAAAGAAGCTGTTTAAGCTTCTGAAGGCCTACAAGGAGAAAGTTGGGTACGAGCAGCAGGGGGAGAGTACATTACTCAATATGACACCAGAAGAAGCACTCCCACTCTTGATGGAGATTTACTGGGATGTGGTTGACAAGGCAGGAGGGTTTACGGCATGGCTGGGTCTCACCCACAATGAGCAGAAACTACAAAATGACAACATATACTTAGAGTTCTGTGAAAGGCTTGGAAAGGAAAGGTTTAATTTACTTTCTGAAAAGGAAAGGGCAGCTTCAAAGCTGTTCCTATGGGTTGGGTGTGGAATGCACAAGGAAATGAATGCATTCAAAGGAGCAGTTCAATCCATGGAGGAGTGGTGGAAGGAGAATGAGAGGGAGAAACCACCATGCAAGTTGATGAATCGGGACAATAGGGCAGCTGCAGAGTCAGGGTCATCTGAAGCCGCCACTCAGGCTGTGGCTGTATCGAAGGGTGGCGCTATAAAGCTGACAGAGTTAGCTGGTGCTGTATTCCATCACAAGGACAAGAAGAAGGGTCAGCAGGACACTGTGAAATACTTTGCACAACACGTACTTGGGATGCCTATTGTCTTCCCTGATACCAGCAATATCCAGTACCACTGTCACGGTGATGCCAGTTCAGAGCTCCTGGTGAACTATGACTTCTACTTCATGCTGTTAGAAATGGTTCGGGACAAAAAAGGAGCAGGAACATTCACAAACCTCGAGCTAAACATGTATACTGGTCTTCAGGATACTCCAACTATCGAAGAATTGTGTGCTATATCTCTGTATTCACAATCAGTCACCCACCCTTATCTCCGCACAATTCAAGGACCTGAAGGGAACAAAACAAACGCACCAGATTTGGGTCCTTTGCACAACAGACTCATTTGATTCATTCAAAAAATCATAAATAATCCCAACATCCTTCTCTCCCCCACAGCATCCTTCGAGACAGCTACATTTGATGGCAAGAATTGGCAGCGTCCTGAGGTCATTTATGCCATTCAAACACGACTGCCCAACTTACCTCATGTTCGACCATTGACCATCGCCTGTTTTCATGGTGCATTGACAACCTGGAAGAGATTCCTGGTAGAATTTGCCCCCGGAGGTGAAATTGACAAAGCCACAGCCAATGAACATGCCCATGCACCTATACAGGCAACAAATGATGCAAATGAGGGCAGGCTAGGAGGAAAACATTGGGGGACTCACATTAGACCCAATATGACCCATCATCAGCACAATGCGCAAGCAACCTACAAGACAAATAGTGTTCATGAGTAGATTTCGAAAATGGACTACAAATCAAGGACTAACCTCAAGAAAGTTGCCTGTAAACAGGACTCATTGCAGTTGATGAAAAGGTTCTGTGAAAAACAGGCAGCGCACAATGCAAGGGTTGCTGGCAAAAATAAGGTTAGGTTGGCACTCTGCAAGGAAAGAGCTGAGAAGAGGGCTGCTGTAATTGCTTCCACAGTTGCCATTTCTGATGTCAACATTGTGGAATGCCTCAGAGTCAAGGAACTTGACATACAATTGAGGTGGCACCATGCTCAGGGTAGTAAATTACCTGTTGGTATTGAGAAGAAGAACAGGCAGGAAAAGCAGACTGTATTGAAAGAATTGGTTCAGACATACCTAGCACATTCACAGCCATCCCAGTCACAAGCAGATGTGGATATGGACAGTGTGGGAGAGTCTGAAAGTGAGGATTCCAGAGTAGAAGGGAGTAATGTGGAGATGTCAAGAGAAGATGAGTACTCGGAGACTTCTGATGAAGAATAAAGCATACAATCATATTCTATTGGCCTTACACTACCACTTACACAACCTAGAGCAACAGTATAGTAGAGGAAATACAGATAATCAAAGGGTATAGTTGAGATCAAGACGTGGACCATCGATTTGCACCGTCGTCACGGGTGATGGCTTAGTAAGCCTTCACATTCCCACCCAGCGAATTGCCAGTCACCACATATAGAATCTAGAGAAGGTATTGTGACATGTGATCAGAAAGGTGTAGAGTTATCGTTTGCTCGCCTTACATGCCATGAATCCTGATGCTTGACCCCCCATGCCATTCAACTGCCTTTTGCCTTACCATATGGCACAGAAAAGGTATGAAAGGTATGGGATTATAACAGAAGGCAGGACATTACACTGCCATGATGACAGTGAGTAGTAAGCATTTGGGTCTCGGCTTTGTTGATGTCTTTCATGGCAGTCCATTTACCGGGGTCCAATGTAGTCTTATTGCTGAATATGAAGGTTCAGCTGTATATGCTCACTTCTGATCGAGGCAATTTGTCAATAGATGTAAATACCCTTTTTTGGCTGAATTCATGTGCATCTTTCCCACACAGAAGTCTTAGGGCTTTTTACAATAATATTCACTTCCTGTGTGGAACTCTTGGTTGTTGCTCTTTGTTCACCACCTTTTAGTGTTGATCCTCATTGTTCCTTCTCTAAGGTGATAAGCCATTTCATTGCTTCCCTCCCTGCACTGATGGCTACTTCACCAAATGCTCAGCTTCCTTTGACTGTCACATTGGTGACCATTCAGTTTGTAAACTTGCCTCTTGTGCACTCCAATCGGGATGTTGTATTCAGGGTGGACTTTATAGCCTTTGTTTGTGAGAATGGGGGTGACAGCATTCTTTGGGGTTTATGTTCAATTGATGGTGTGTCAATAATTTTACATTTCATGCTGCTTTTTTAATGGGTTTAGGTGTGAATTTGATTGGCTTTTCATGTTTGTTTGACACCAGATACTCTCAAACTTTTCTTTTCCAAGCCTCTAACAAATTCTGATAGAAAGCTTCAAAGAACAAATGCTCATGCTATCATCCTTCGAAATTGACTGAAACCAGCAGCATTACAAGCTGCAGAATAGCTCAAAACTGTCCTTGAGCCATTCTAGCCTTTCAACAACCTAAGTTTGAATATCCACTCTCACCCAGGATCTTGATGAATCAACAGCACATGAGCAAGCAAAGAAAGCTGTCCATGCCTTTTACATGTTGGAGCCAGTCACTATGTTAATTTGTCTAAGATAAAACTAATGGAAAACTACCCAAAAGATAACCTCCAAAAGTCTAACTCAGGTTGTTGTGCAAGTGTGGATCAATGTGATCAGAGTTACTGCACTTAGAATGCCAACAAAACTCTTAGCTATGTTAATTCTCTCTTATTGAAGGGTTCTACTTCAAAGTGTTCACCTCCAGAGGAGTATATATGGGTNAGTGAGGAAGCAAAACTGGAACAGCACACAAATCTATACACTAAACAAACTTGTCATGTATTCACAATCAGAGGAGGCAGAGTTACTTTAGTATATACAAATATCTAGCTGTCCTTATATACAGTCCATGTAATATATCTACAGAAAAATATAAATAATGTCCGATAATCCAGGAAATAATAAATGAGTGACTGAGATGCTAAAAGAGGGAATATTCAGATGTCACAGAGTCTGGCCACTAGGGTATCCAAACATATCTGCATGGGTATCTACGTCTCCAGGCGTTCAGGACTCTATAATTTGTATTTTTCTCTTTTCTAAGTCAGGTATCTATGAGCAGATGGTTGTATCTGTCCTGTTTCTTACAGCATTTCTCTTTTTCTAGCATCTGTACATTGACAGAGGTCTAGATGCCAAAGTTTCCAAGGTCAGAACTTGCTGTTACTGCTTCTATTTCCTTTTGTTACAATTTCTACTCTTAGATGCTCACATCCATCTTGATGCTCATACTTGTACTTCTATTCCTTCTATTCACTGCCCATTTTATGCTTCTTNAAATAAGTGACTGAGATACTAAAAGAGGGAATATTCAGATGTCACAGAGTCTGGCCATTAGGGTATCTGACCATATCTGCATAGGTATCTGCTTTCCAGTGTTCTAAACTCTTAGATATTTGATTTTTCTCTTTTCTAGATGGGTCTGGATGGATGGATGAGTCCATCTGTTCTGCATTCTCTTTTCCAGCATCTGCACAGCTGCCAATGTCTGGGTTTCAAAGCTTCCAAGGCTGGAACATACTGTTCCTGTTCCTGTCTCCTTTGATAATTTGTTCTTGATCTTATCTAGGACTTTGCATTCCTTGAATATCAATTATATGTCTTGTTGTATCTGTAGTCATATAGCTCTGAGGTTGTGTTGCCTCTTGTTAAGTAATTTCATCTATTTGTGCCACATTAGAACTCTTTATTAAGAGATCATTGGCTTTGATTCTGATCTGCAAATTGAATTCCAATGTCTGATCATTCTGATTGTTCCTTTCCAAGTCGTCCCTCTGTTCTGATGTCTTCTCTGAGTACCTCTNATCGATGTGATCAGAGTTACTGCACTTAGAATGCCAACAAAACTCTTAGCTAGGTTGATTCTCTCTTATTGAAGCAATCTACTTCAAAGTGTTCACCTCCAGAGGAGTATATATGGGTTTTAAAAGAGTTTATATCCAAACACACAAACACACACACACACACAAGAGCTACAGTCCCACCAAAAGACTCAGTAGCCGATATAGTCTGACTCTACAGAGTTCAAGACTTCTTTAAGACAACTACAGTACACAGTGTACTGGAAAAGGTTCTAGACCAGTTTCTACAAAGAGCTTAATTGAAGGCCCAATTCCTTTGTTAAGACTCTAAGTGTGTCACAACCTGATACCCAATACACGCCACACTCCAAAAGCCACCAGAACTTTTGGTGTAAAGTTATCTCTTAGAAAAGTGCCAAGTGCACTAAAGATGTTATTCTTTGTCTCTTATGATGCAAGTTCGTTATCAGATTTCTATCTCTCTGGAGTTACTCAGGACCAATCTCCAGGGCCTGAAGTGAGGAAGCAAAACTGGAATGGCACACAAAATTATACACCAAACAAACTCATCATGTATTCACAATCAGAGGGGGCAGAGTTACTTGAGTATATATGAATATCTAGCTGTCCTTATATATGGTCTATGGAATATATCTACAGAAAAATATAAATAATGTCTGATAATTCAGGAAATAATAAATGAGTGACTGAAATGCTAAAAAAGGGAATATTCAGATGTCACAGAGTCTGGCCATTAGGGTATCCAACCATATCTGCACAGGTATCCACTTTCTGGTGTTCTGGACTCTTAGATATTTGATTTTTCTCTTTTCTAGGTGAGTCTAGATGGATGGATGAGTCCATCTGTTCCGCATTCTCTTTTCCAGCATCTGCACAGCTGCCAATGTCCAGGTTTCAAAGCTTCTGAGGCTGGAACATACTGTTCCTGTTCCTGTCTCCTTTAATAATTCATTCTTAATCTTATCTAGGACTTCACATTCAATTATATGTCTCATTGTATCTGTAGTTATGTAGCTACACTTGTTCTGGGGCTGCATTGCCTCTTGTTAAGTAATTTCATCTATTTGCACCATTTTAGAACTCTTTATTAAGAGATTATCTGCTTTGATTCTGATCTGCATATTGAATTCCATTGTCTGATCATTCTGATTGTTCCTTTCCAAGTTGTCTCTCTGTTCTGATGTCTTCTCTAAGTACCTCTGTACTGTATGACTGCATGTTGCACTTTGCAGATGTCATAGAAAAGTGAATAAATTAAAAAATCCCACTGATAGCACTTTGAGAGAGCTCAGTTAACTAGCCAACATGTTTGTATGGTCATAGTTAGGTTCCCTACAGGTTTCAGAAGTGATCTGCTTCAGATCTGATATATAGATAAGTCAGAATGTACAGCTTAGACACCTCTGTATAGTGTATCATATAGCTCTTTGTACTTTCTAACACACTGTAGCTTCTCTAAGGCAATGACTAGCAGACTGGGCTTACTCTAGTCCTTATTACCCATTATCTTGTGTCATATTAAAGTGTTCCAATTCAAAAGTAATNGTTAGGTTCCCTACAGGTTTTGGGAGTGATCTGCTTTGGATCTGATACTTAGATAGGTTAGAAAGTACAGCTTAGACACCTCTGTATAGTGTATCATATAGCTCTTTGTACTTTCCAACACACTGTAGCTTCTCTAAGGCAATGACTAGCAGACTGGGATCACTCTAGTCCTTATTACCCATTATCTTGTGTCATATTAAAGTGTTCTGATTCAAAAGTAATGTAAAATGAATAAAATTGGTTCTTTTCTAGGTTTGCCATATTACCGTCATCAATTCCATTGACCATGTCACAAAGTTTCTGTCAGAAACCTTTTTGGGACATCCTGTACTCTTCTTAGAACATTTGTATGGGTCTCCAGTATGCTTCATGTCATGATAATTGCAGCAAATGGAGCTGGGGTCAAGGTTAAGTTTGTCTGTGATTTCTAAGTATTTCATTTCTTGTTCTTCATGTAAAAATGTGATGAGACATCATTTGATGGGGGTACACTTTGTATTAGACTTCTGAGGGCTATTTCAGGCTCCTCTGGGAGGCCCATAGGTGAAGCAGCACATGTGCAACAATGGTTGAAGAGCTCAAGACCCATGGGAATAAATTTCTCATAATGGTATTGCAAAACTTTTCGTGCCAACTGTAGGTGCTCACTGTCATTTGGCCCTCCATGACCACATGACTGAAATCCTTCCCTATCAGCAACCACCATGTCCAGCTCTGATGGACTGTTCAACAAAAGTTCCTTTGATATGCCAAAGTGCCTCTCCAAACTATCTGGTGCACCAATCTCACTGCCAATTGATATCACTGATACTACAAAAAAAGAAAAAGCATATCAAGCCAGGTGGGTATCAAAGTTGTGTTCCATCTTGGACCATATATAAAAATTGACTGTCAACACATAGCCATACATGAAGATGCAAGTGCTTATTATACCATATGCATATATAGCATGAAGTTTTGTGACAGATGTCTTAGGAGCCTTTTTCAAGAAAACAGGAAGCAAGAAACCAGAGTCCACCTCATTGGCACCTGAATCTGTTGACAAACACAAAAAGGCTCAATAATCATACTGTTGCACAAAGTGATCTGGAAAGGCAGCTGGTAGATCATGATAACCATATAGCAAAAGTTGCATCAGACAACATAAAACTCATGAAGGAGAATGAAGAATTGCAAAAAAGCCAGTTATTGAATGAAACAACAATTGCTCAGCTTGCCTTCAATAATCAAAAGGCTGTGGAGGCTAATAATGATCTGTCAGAGCAGTTGCAGAATGCTAAGGGAGATCTCAACACCAAGGTGGCCCTGCAGGGTGATCTGATGAAAAACATACTAGAGGAGAAGAATCATATTGAGGAGCTTTCATCAGAAAACACAAAGCTCATGCAAGATAACAAAGCTTTATGGAAAGCGTGTGAAGACCTACAACAGATCAAGGAAACATTTCAGCATAGACCATCAGAAGACTCTTGAGGCTAATCACAATCTGACAAATCAGCTGCAGCACATGAGGCAAGAGCTCAAGTCTAGAAGTGTCAGGTTCAGGAGGTAGAGAGAGCCAGATACATCACTATTACTCTTGGTAGTAGTCCAGGTGAGTGTTAAGAGGCAAAGGCTTGAGCTCAAAATTTATGTTTTTTTGGTTAACTCTAGACCTCCTAGAACTAAATGGTGTTTCCTCAGCTGCAACACATCCTCCCACTTCCCCTTCTAAACCTCCCTCATCTATCCCACTTGCTCGCTATGTTTCACAAACCCTGCAAGCCACACATCCTCCCAATCATCCTGCATCAGCACCTTCTGTGAAGCACCTGCTTTCTATGACTGAGGTGCCGTTCCAGACTCAGACACAAATCCAGCTACTAAACATATCTTCAGCACACCTTTGGTTCCCATCAATCTGAACTGATTAGATGCCACAATCAGGTCAAACGTGGTGTCTGATAAGATGGTTATCACTGGAAATTTGGCCACACCCCACTGCACCCTTCTCCTGCTCCTCTCCGCTCCTCTCCCAGTGCCTTCACTCTCCCTCAAGATTCTTCAAGACCCGTCTGCCAGTGTCACATGACTCATCTCTGGCACCTCAACATATCACCGCTGCTCAAAATTCTTTTGCCTGCCGCCTTATTGCCATGTCAACGTCGCTCCCACAACCTCTGTCATCATCCCAACTCCCTTGTCGTTGCCGTCATTGTCATTAGAAAAAAAAATTAGGTGCATCCCATTTTTTTTCAGGTCATACTCTTCATCACTAAAACTATGCATCTAGCTTCTAATATTCATTCATTATTGCTCCATTGTACCCTATGATGACCAATGTAAATCAGAGGTTTTTTTCATTACCATCATCTTGCACTGAGACCATCTACAACCCAATCAAAACCCTCTCCCTGGATTCCTTGAATATTGTGGTCAAGTTTGACTCTGTTCAACTTTGTGGCAACATCGTCATCATTCCCTTTTTGTTCCACCAGATTGGCTCATGTCGGATCCACTTCCCTGACCATCAACTGCACAAACACTCATCGATAGCCACCTCTTGACATCAAACCACCATCATCTCAGCGCCTCAGCCAGTCAGCCCAGTCCCAAACTCTCTTCCCTTTCTGGATTTATCACCGAGACGAAGAGTGTTGTCTCTGTTTGCCATCTTCTGAGTTTGGTGAGTCATTTTCAACTATATGATGTCCTATCAGCTGACTTATTTCAAATGACAGCCCTTCTCACCCAGTCTCAGGCCATCCCCATGAAGGAACTCATGTTTTGGGCTCAGAATTGAAATTCGTCAGTCAAGAAATTGTGAGGTAGCTGTTGTTATATGTGACGTGCAATCATATTTTGGCAAGATTTCATGCAAGGCGTCAGAAGTGAGCTAATGCTTATTAAGTTGTCAAAGAAGGTTTTGCGCTCAAATCAAGATCTACCAGTGAGCAAGTACCATGCTATACCATTATATTGGCTACATAATTTCTTGCGTGCTATGACAAGGCATGTGCACAATGCTCAAGGCCTAATCAGTGGCAGCATTTCATAATCGCTTAGGTAGAACAACATTTCAGATGGCTAGATAGATGCTGAACATGTGTATGCTACAATGACCAATACTTCACATTTACGTGCTCCACCATGTGTATGAACATGAATATTGCTACTGAAGTTGAAAGGATTAAATATATAGTATCACCATATTCACTACTGGTAGATTGAACTTGCCTGATTGATCATGCGCTGTTAACAGCTTATTGAAGTGTAGCATGTGAACTATCTAATTGTGGGGCAACTGTAATTCATGCAAGAAAACATGGGGCACAGTTTCATGCATATTGAAGATTTGATCACCACATATCACCACGCATTATCACACATCACCACGCACCTCCCCACCACACTCTCTGCATTGCTCAGTGGATACTCAGACTGTGTCAGAACACTTTCTTGAATGTAAGGTGATTAATGATATTTCTGTTCAACAGTGAGTTGGATTGTTTTGATTGGTATTTACTAACATCCCTATGACTGCCCAACTATGGGACCAAAAATTCTTACCTTTTCAATTGACAAGATATTGTCACTAAGTGATCATAGGTATCTACTGAGCTTACATTCAAGGTTTAGGGACATTGTGATAATGATTAAATGATACATGGATATTTCTTTGAATTTCAGGCATGATTCCAAGATGTCTGAGGCAAAGTTCTGCAGTTGTATGTCAACCATTCTCTGTTGTACAATGCTCAGATTGATTCAATACATGCTTTGAGTGATAATATTTATCATTCTGTCTACATTTGTGATTCTAAAGTCCAACATTGCGGTTCGCTTCACATGCACTGCCATCCACAGCAACGCTCACACTTCAATCTACATTGTGAGCCCCCAAGTACCCTCCTTTATGAATCTACAGAGTGTCAGCTATGACTGTTAAGTTCCTTGTGCCTTGAATAGATAAATAAAATCTCACTTCTGGATCAAAGGTACCGAAAAGATAGCTTTGAGGCAGCTGTAATTCTTGTAAGCATCTGCACAGCAATAAAGGGCTCAGGACGGAGGCGGGCATATGACCCTCATGATACCTAGTGTGACATTGAGTAAATGGGCAGCTTCTTTGATAGCTTTGGCGTTAGAAGCTATCGGCACAATAATATGAAGCGGTACTCACTGTAGCATTTAGCGATGCCAAAGCAAACATCAGTACCCATCCCAATGTTCTGAACCTCAGGTCTCAGAGTTAGGGCACCTGTAAATGAGGCAGAAATGAGGCAAAAATCCCAAAAGCGCCAAAGCGAGGCTGCAGTCATCGAACCACCGAAGCTCAGAAATACAGCTGTCATTTGAAATAGGTCAGCTGAGAAGACATCATATAGTTGAAAAATGACTCACCGAACTCAGAAGATGGCAGACAGAGACGACACTCTTTGTCTCGGCGATAAATCCGGAAAGGGAAGGGAGTTCGGGACTGGGCCGACTGGCTGACGCACCGAGATGATGGTGGTTCGATGTCAAGAGGCGGCTATTGATGAATGTTTTGTGCGGTTGATGGTCGGGGAAGCGGATCCGACGTGAGCCGATGTGGTGGAATGATGACGACGTTGCGTGATGGGGCGGAACGTGCTGGGCTAGAGGGAGAGAAACACGAAGTTGAACAGTCGAACTTGACCACAATATTCAAAGAATCCAGGGGGAATTATTCAGGAACCCCTTCCACAAGCCAGACTCGCCACAGAGTCAATATGTTGAGCGGAACGAGTCATTCCGCCCCACATATTTGCCGGTTTCCCTGGGAAACAAAGGTGTACAAGGAGGGTATATAGAACCATAATCATTATAACTGATTGTAGATAGTTAGTTTGGAAGAGAGAAGTGAAGTGTTAGAGGCGCACCTTATACCTAGAGCGACGGCGACGACAACTACGGGACGTTGACGGCAACGGGAATGACGATGATGACTGTGAGAAAGATGCCGGGAACGTGGTTTATGTTGAGGTGCCGGGGATGAGTCACGCGACGCTGGCAGACGGGTCTTGAAGAATCTTGAGGGAGAGTGAAGGCGCTGGGAGAGGAGCGGAGAGGAGCAGGAGAAGGGTGCAGCGGGGTGCGGCCAAATTTCCGGTGATAACCGTCTTATCAGACACCACGTTCGACCTGATCGTGGCGTCTAATCAGTTCGGATTGATGGGAACCAAAGGTGTTCAGCACCACCCGCAGCTTCTTCTCAATCAGCTAACCAGTCTGAGTCCTCTTCACAAAGTCTCACGTCAAGTCCTCTTCTTCTTACTCAATCACTGCAGAACGCGACAATTAAAGTTCTGCAGCCTGTCTCTCCTCAACCCACTATTTTATCTTCTAAAATACAATCTAGTCCTTCACCCACTCTACCCTGTCAAGGATCTGAATCATCAGCATCACCAAGGACAGGCAAGTCGATGTGTCCAGAACATTCCATTCCTTTGAAATGAGGCTCTTCACCAAGCACTGACCTCCGGCCTGGGAAAGGACGAGACTGGATGAGATTCGTCAAGACAAAGTCGGGGTTACTGCTTCCAATACTCACACAGATGCGAAAGGGACCGTGTCGCCAAGTCAATTCCCTCCGTTGGTACCAAATCAAGACGAGGGTGAGGAGGAAAATGTACGACTTGAACGAGAGCCGGATGGACTGTTCAAGGAGGAGGAGGTCGTTCTACATCTATTCGAGTCAGACGAAGGTGACGATGGATTGCTGCAGTGCCCATTCTGCCTGTAAGTGTCTTCATGGAAATGATCTGCTTTCGACCTTTCATATTCTGCAGGGCTAACTCTGATATGCCACCGCGAAACTTCGCCAGCTCCTCAGTTACCATACTACTCCAGCGCTACAAGGATAACCATGCTCACATACTGGCTAAGGCCTGCCAGGAGAGGCTCGATATTTTGTATTCGGATTGACTCTTCGTTCCTCAGCCGCTCTGTTGTTGGTCTATGTCACTCTTACTGTTTGTATCAATGTTTCCGTGCAGCTGCTTTTCAGATCATTCTGCTTCATTATTCCCCGGCATTGACGATTGCTTCCCCTGTCTTCTTGCATCCCTTCCTCGTGCTTTCCCTAAGTTTTGTATCACTTGGTACTTTGTACGGATGTATCAGTGATTTACTTTTGACCTTGTCGCGTGCACGTGTTTGGCTCACGCGTCGTGGTCACGGCCACGTATATTTTTTTCGCCTTCGACAACCACCATGTCCGACCGCGACTACGATCTGAGAACCTTCTGTGAAGCGCCAAAGGTCATACCAAAAGTATGTCCAATTCCGACCGATGAGAAGAATGGATCGGATGTCGCGGATTCCATAATCAATACCCGGAGAAAACGAAGTAAAACAGGTAAGTCGCATGAAGTTGTACAGATAGCTCTCACTATGTTGACTATCAACGTTTGAAGATACAGGTATATATATCATAAGCTTATTTTTGGTTTGAAAATTCAGGTTCTTTCAGGTGTCTCGCCCCGGGATCGAACCAGTCGACTGGTGCCGGATACGTCCACACATCATGATTGTCAGCCTCCCAACATCAATCTAAACCGATTCCTCAAGCTCAAGCGTCCTGAATCACAACCTGATTTTTCAAAGCAGCTCTTGGAGAAGGATGACCGTATCGCGACTCTCGCATCGGAGAACTTAAAACTCCTGCACGAAAACGAATCGTTGCGGAAAAAATGCGAAGACCTACAACAGAATAGGGCGTTCAATCAGCTTTCTATTGAACATCAAAAGACTATCGAAACTAATCGAGACCTGATGAAGCAGCTGCAGCACACGAAGGGAGAGCTTGAGCTTAAGGCGAACGCGCTTGACACCGTTCTGCATCAGATCCAGGACTTGGAGAGAGCTGGATGCATTACCATCAATATTGGTCATCGCGTGCAATGTCAAGGTTGATCTCCAGAAGCAGCATTCGCGATGAAGGCGCTCACAGCTCTCTTTATCCCTAGATTCAAAAGCTGATCCACCACTCTGCCCAGCGTATCACGAGTCATTTTTATCCTCTATCACCCCGACGCAGCCCCCATCTCCTTCTCCTTGTTATAAGCCGCTTACTCACCCCGAAACCCCAATACGCTCGGCAAATTTTTTTTTGTCTGCTCAGACCCATCTTGTTCAATCCATTCCGTCGACTGCGCTCAGAGCTGTGGAAATAACGAATCAGGACATGCCCCGGTTACAAACATCTATATCTCAGCCCAGTTCATGGACAAAGACCCCGGAGACTTTAACGGCTACTACATCCACCAGCGCCACGCTACTCGACTCTTCTCGAAGTACTATATCACGCTCAAATTCGGAGCAATCACTTCAGTATCCTTCGCCTTCACGCCATCCAACGCCAACGAGCATAACCAAGTCCATGAGCCCAGAGCCTCCGATTCTGGGCTCGAAACGCAGTCCTTCGCCCAGTGTTAGGTGTCAAAAGCGGATCAAGTTGGAGGAATCTGGTGGTGACGACCCAGCTTCCCGTCCGGAGACTAGGACAGTATCTCTGGATCAAGCCACCGCATGCTCGCTTCATCAAAAAGGACAGGAGGAACAAAATGTGCATTTGGAGCGCGGCCGTGATGGACTGTTCAAGGAAGAAGAGATCATCCCGCACTTGTTTGAATCGGATGGAGAAGACGGCGAACTTTTAATTTGTCCATTTTGCTTGTATGTGTCCCTCTTGATCAGATCCGTTTTCTGTCTCTCTCATTAACTTTTGCAGGGTGAGCTCAACAGCGCCACCACAAAACTTTGTGGATGCTCCCGTCGCTGAGTTGCTTCAGCATTATAAGGAGTACCACCCCCATATACTCGCAAAAGTTTGCCGAGAAGGGCTTGATTTCCTATACTCGCCTTAGTCATGATTTGTCGGCCTGAATATGTTGTACGACATTGTCCCGTTCTTGTACCCCGATGACTCCTTCCCTGTCTCGCTTTTTTGTCACCTTATATCTTCATTTATCTTACGTTATCGACTGCTTTGCCGCTTTAACCGTCTTGTACCATTGTATCTTGTGCTTTGCTGTAGTATCATGTTCAGTCGCTTTTGCCCCGCACATCGAGTCATGCATGCCCTTGTAGTTCCGTAATCCATTCATGATATTCAATGAACTACATAGGCTAGCAAACTAGTCCGATTGCTATAGTAAGAAAGAAAAGATTAGTTCAAAGAATGTCCCAAATACCCTAACAAAGCCGGTTACATGTCGCATCGTGAGGTAAATACAAAACGAGACAGAGGACGAGCACAAGGCAGGTTCATCGGGTCTTAGGGAGCAGTGCAGTTCGGGATCTTGACGTTTTTGAGGCTGCGGTCAGCATTGAAGAGACCCCACCAGCCTTCGACACCACCAAATTGCTTGTCCTGTAACATTACGGTCAGCGACGTGATATGATTTCACAAGTTGCCTCAACATACCTTCCATTCCTCATCAAAGAACTAAGGGAGGAAGAGCATTAAAATGGTTCTTGAAAAAGGTAAGAGGGAGTAATATACCTCAAAGTAGAAGTAGGGTACTCCATTCTCGTTTGCTTGACAAACAAAGGTATCCAAGAAGATCTGAAGGTTCCCAACCGAAGCTGCTGATGCACCATTGTTGGCGTTCGCTGCGTCCGATGATTTCTACAAAAGTAATGCGAGATGAATGACAGCTTGGCTGGAAGAGAAAAGAAAGAGTGCCTACCGTCGGCCAGCCGGTCTCAGCAATATACATTTTCGGCTTCAGACACGAATCAGTGAGTTGTAACAGTCCTCACGGAAGCTAACATACTTTGTTAGGAAGTTGAGATGCCGGCTGCACGTTCGTTTCTTGGAAGAACTGGTTGGTCCAGGAAGCGGCGTCTTGAATGGTAGTGTTGGCGAACCACGGGTGGACGTTGGCCAACTACGAGAACATTTACTGAATACCAAGAGTGATCACCGTTACCAAACTTGCAAAACTTACGCCGTAATCCGAAGCCTCCAAGACCTTGGTGTTGAAGAAGGCTCCCGCATCCGAGTTACCAACGGGAATTGTCTTTGGTAAGTTCATATCGGCAAGCATCTTCCTTGTATCCGCAATGTTATCAATCAAAATCTGGGCACCTGGCAAGACTTTAGGAACGGAACATGGGAAGAGTCAACACAACGCGAATCACCAGTGTTACCAATGGCGCTGTTGGGGTCGGAGGCACCTTGGTCATTGAGATAGCTGTTGAAAGACCATGTAAAGCCTGCTGTCTCCGAAAATTCGAATGTACCGTGACGCACTTGAGCATGAATTCATTTCCGACAGTGATTCCAGCAATATGATCCGTTCCGTAGTCCAAAATGGCCTGCTTGATGGTATCCCGCTGTTATAGGAAGTGTGTCAGGGAAAGGCGCTCATTTGTGCTATATTTAAACACCGCACCTGTCTCCTGTAGGCAACGCCGTTATCAGTAGGTATAACATAGTTCCCGAGGTACACTTGAATATCGGTCTTGGTCTGCTTGATGGCCTCGAGCTGCAACCGGCCGAGTCAGCCCGTGAAACGAGGCAGTATGACTGGCATTGTGAAACGTACCACTAACGCAGATTGGTCACAGTCAGCACCATACAACCGAACCCGATTAGTGATTTGGGACATGAGCTAGAATTCCAACGAATATCAATGGTTCCGTAACAAGCCGAGCATGAAAGCAAGAATGTTACCTGAACATCTTTAATAACGTTTGCGAGGCTGTTGCCGCAGTTGGGGAGTTGAGAGCCTTCAGGGGTGTAGGCAATACCATAGAAAGCCTTGTGTAAGTTTGGATCTTTGACAAAGGTGCTGGGGTCATTGGGATCGGACTGTGCAGGGCCACCAGGGTTTGAGGCGGACCCTGCAGCCCCTGTTGTTGATGATGATGAGGACGAATTGCTGTTCTTGTTGCTTTGAGAAACGCCAACGCCAACGCCAACAGCAATAGCGATGACAGCGACAACACCGATTACTGAACCAATGATCTGAAAACGGTGTCCAGTTAAGCAAAAAAGGATGAAGGGATGGAGAGCTCTTGAAAACATACGATCCACTTGCGACGACCTGAACCGGAAGATTCACCTCTTTCTGAATCGTAAGCCATCTTACAGATTTAGACCTGAAGCTGGGATGCTTTAAGGAGTGGAATGGGACGCCGACACAATTGTGAGCGTTTTGAGCGTTTTTGATTAAGATGACAAGTGGAGAAAGAGAGGAAGAGTTTGACCCTGAAGGTGATTGATCGCCGTTTTAAACAAACTGAGTTTTGCCGGAAATAGGTTCACTATGCCCTGGCAAGGGGGGAAATGACCGTTGTGCCGAACTGGCCTTTGCCTGGGCATAACACATCGAACGACGTCTTGGACGGTTGACTTGAAAGCCTCTAAAAATTATTCCAGTAGATGTAAGTATTACAGTATGTGCCCCGAAAAGTGATACACATCACAGTGAAGATAAAAATAAAGTGCCGCAGGAACGTTTTACATTCGACCAAGTGTTACGCCTCTGGATCTTCTAACCACAGCGGTAACATGTGTCCCATCCTCAAAACTTTTGTCCGAAGATACTTGTCCAAGTCCTCCCCATACACTGCATTCCCACCGATGAGGGTAGCACCTGCTATCCGATCCTCGGGGTCTGCTTTTGTTTCACCTACGTGGGTATGACCTGCCGGAACTGCCAGGTGGGGGTTTCGCAATTTCCAGCTTCGCGGAATCATAGGAACACGCTCGACAACTCTGACGCCTTCCTTCGCCAGCGCAGCCACTTTATCCGGATTGTTCGTCAACACTCTCACACGCTCACCACCTTCTGAACCTAATCCCAAGTCTCTCATGATGGCACCTGCTATTTCATACCCACGTTCGTCAGCCTTGTGACCAAGCATCAGATTGGCAGTGACGGTGTCATGACCTAGGTCTTGTAAATTGTAGGCGCGGATTTTGGATAGCAGACCGATCCCACGACCTTCCTGCCGAAGGTATATGACGGCGCCTCGCCCTGGGATAGTCTTCTGCGGAGAGTCGGGTGATGAGGACGAGATCGTGAGAGGCTGTGATATTAGTCTGATGGCCTCGTCCAATTGTTCACCGCAGTCGCATCGCATACTTCCTACGGTCTCTCCGGTGAAACATTCGGAATGGATTCGAATGAGAGGCGAGGGAATATCGGTGTGGGAACTAGATGAGTTGTGTGTTGCGGGGGTAAACGGTGATGATGGGCGTTGGGTTGAAGATGATAGTTTGCCTACGTAGGCACCCCGAGTTATACGATCCATTTCGGTCTCGTTTTCGCTCCAGACTGCGTCTAGTGACTGGGAACGGATATGTGGAGGTGCGTCGGGAGACGGTGATATGTTGTCGAATTGAGCGGGATCGACAACGATGGCGAGATGTTCCTTGTTGTCATGGTTATTATGGTAGAGGTGAAGGAATATAGGACCATGAGGAGTTGGTACGCGGGTGCGGGCCATACACTTGACCTCTAATGGGGCGTCGGGTTTCCGTGGTGGGACGGCCGAGGCAGAAGGATTGGTCGTAATATTCTTGGTGCCTGGCTTTTCTTCAGAGGTTGCTGACAGTGACGGGCGCGGAATGTTCTGGAGATTGTCCACTGCACTGAGTGGACTTGATGTTAATGTAGCATCGTTTTCTTTACTCTCCTCCGGTATTGCGAGACCCAATCGTTGTCTCCGCGGTGCTTGCCGGCTAACATATGCCAGGCGCTTGCGGTCGCTCTTTGATGATGACGAAGACTCCCCTTTGAACTTTGTCCAATCCCAAGACTCTTCGTGTTGAGGTAGCATGACGCCGGGGAAGAAATCGTGTGCATAGTGATTTCTGGTGATATGGGGACCCGATGCAGCAGCAGCAGCTATGAGAAGGGGGTCTAGTGCAGCATCCCGTCTCGGAAGGAAAGTTTTGCGAGTAGGGGGGGTAGGAGCTGTGAGAAATTCGAGGAGGGCGGCATCTGCCTGGGGGTCAGAGGAGTGAAGCATTACTGGAGAAGAATAAGAGGGAGAGAAAGAAAAATACACTTGACCGTGCAGATGATCACAAAGGGGAATTATAAGAAAAAACGAATCCGCAAATGCATTACCCGGAACCATCAATCCCGAGTTCCCGTACTGTGTAAGCGCGTAATTTCGATCTTGTGGGAATAATCTAACCTGCCTGCATAGTAAGCAGATATAGGCACTGGCTGAAACGGAGACTCAAGTCTTACGCCACCGTCAGCCATTCCAATCCTTCCCACATTGCGTCAACCTCTCCTAGCTTACTGCCACGAGCACTTGTAGCACCAATGTCAGTTTTTATTACTGAGTGATGATTAATCTATCGGACATACGAATGGAGAATGCGCCGGTCGCTGACGCTGACGACCCCCCGCCGCCCTACCAACGACCTCTAACCTATGCCCTGCATCAGGAACCTGTGCGCATCCCGCCAACGTCGGCCCAGAACAGGCCTGGAATCGGATGATTGGGATGAGCTAGGATTGTAATACTCATCTCCGCGTGTATATTTTGGCCCGTGGGCCTATGTATTATCCTCCGAATGCCATGTTCTAGTCCCCTTTGTCAAGTCAAAAAAAAAAAATGTACATGGTTTGTTATTTCCTCCATGGTCCACGGCAAGCTCAGCGATAATCAGGGCGCCGCCACAGTAATGCACCGCCTGTGCACCACTCACTGCAATCCGTGGCCTTCCACGGTGTTCTGAACGGTCCAAGGTAACATTTCCATCAAATCACGATCATGTAAGTATAATAGTCAAAATGGTAATCGGTTGTGAAGGCTCTGTGACGGGAGGCACGGAAATCGAACAATAATGGAGAGAGCGAAGCGCTCTAGTATCCTGTTTTCACATTCCCTCTCTCATCTTCGAAAACGATGGTGGAAGCCAGAGGTAGAACGACTCTTTGCACCAACAGACCGGACGACGGGAAAAAGTTGCCTACTATTGCAAGCGCATCATTTCTATTGGCTGGCAGTTTTCAACGGCTAACCTGAGGGTCACGATCCCAACTCGTACTTGGTTTTCATCCTTGCACATTGGTCATATTCCACCATCGTCGCCTGCGATGAGCTCCAATGGCTCACCAGCAGGTCTCACACCCAGGAAAGTCAAATTTGATCCTTATTATCGCGTGTTTCTCTCTTAACCTCCTTTCATTTTTCCAGTTCACCGACGACCCTGAATCATCAGCAAATCATCCTTCAGCTCCAGAACGAAAACATGATCATGAAGCACAATCTAGCAGAATGGCATACAACGGCGATGAAATGGCAGCAAGAAAATACCATTCTCTTCCGAGATAATCAAAAATTGTTTGCGGAGAAAAAGTCACTTGAAGCGGACAAGCGGGTCCTCGAGGCGTCCGGTCCACAAGCAGATTTGATCAGGCAGCTGGCACAGAGGGATACCGATATGCAGAAACTCGTCTCGGATAACACGACGCTTTCCCAGCATAATCAAGCCCTGAAGAAGACTTGCGACAGCTTGCGCAAGGAGAAGGACAAGTTGTTAGAAGTCATCACTTGCTCGCATAACGAAGCGACCTTCAATCAGCTCTCCATCGACTATCAGAGGACTTTCGAGGCTAACCGAGTCTTGGCAAAACAGCTGCAGTACACCAAGGGAGAGCTCGAGTTTATCAAGAAGGCCTATGATATTGTGTTAGGCCAGGTCCAGGAGTTGCAAAAGGCCGGATATATCACCATGCACTATGGTGGTCCTATAACAAGTGATAGTGAGTACCAACAAGTACCAACTTGACGCTGACGTTGACCGTTTCTTGATGCATTCTAGATGCTTCTAACGGGGTTGGTGTTCGCTTCGCAGCCTTCCTAAATTCCATACTAATTTCTTTCTTCGTAGGGACCATCATCGCAACCTCCTTCGAATATCGCTTCGCCGATCAATCCTGTACACTACTCGCCCCCTTCTTCCAACCCTCCCTCACAAATGCAGCCTGTCCCACAAGCTCTGCCGCAGAACGGCATGTCTTCTCATGGACCACAGATGGCCCACAGTCATCCCACACAGCTAGTCGTCGTTCCTAGACGTCCGCCACATCCTTGTCCGCCGCCTACTCAAGTCCAGGCGCCAACGCAGACTCAACCACAGCCTTTTGTTCAAGGCAGCTCTGTGGTTCCAACTTTAGTACAGAAGCACGCCCCTCAGCCTCCAAGCCACTCTGCTCCATTTCGGGTCATCATACCGACACCCGCATCTTCTAAACCGACACAGATTTACCATTACCAATCACCCAACCCGATGAACTTGCACCAGCCACAGAGTTCACCGTCAACTGCGTTCATTCCAACGCAGAATCTAAACCCCAATCCTCCACAATCTCAATCCGCCGGTTCACCTCAAACGACGATTTCAACCTCTCATATGCATATCGAATCATCACATATTCCTTCGCCCTTGTCATCAAGCCATCATCCTAACATGAGTCAGCCCCATTCTTCGCCGCTGAGTATGCAGCTACCTTTTTTACCACCCCAGCATCAGGAGCAATCGACGACATTAGTCCCAAGTGCTACGGACTCCGAAGCTCGGCAGATACAGATGCAGGAAATACCAGCAAATCCCGCCACAGGCCTAACATTCAAACTTGAATCAGGGCCTGAGGTTAACGCACCGCCCACGCCACCAAGGTCGTTAAAGTCGATGAGCCCAGAGGAATCTATGCATGGTCGTTTGAAACGTAGTCCCTCGCCGGCGTCGAGAGGGAGCGAGGATGTTGGCGGGGACGATCGTCGAAAGAGGATCAAGCTGTATGAGTCCGGTGATTCTAGTTTGGAATTGCAAACGGTAATTCCAGGAGCGGAGGTGATGGTTGATTCGGGGACTCGGATGCAGGCTGTTGGCGTATCGAGTACGGGGCAAGGTAGCAGCATGGAAGCAACAGCTCCGGCGGCAATACTACCAACTGCCGTTGCAGAACAACCTGTGGCGCCAGTTGGCTCTTTATCGGCACCTATGGAAGCTGAAGAAGAGGAGGAGGAAGAGGTTATACAACTTGAACGAGGACCTGATGGATTGTTCAAGGAAGAAGAGGTTGTACCCCATTTGTTCGAGTCAGATGGGGACAATAATGAATTTTTGCATTGTCCGTTCTGCCTGTAAGCGCCCTTTTTGGGATACGCCTTGTTCAATCTCCTCATTGCTATTATACAGGGTCAAAGAAAGGGCTACTAATATGCCACCTCGAAACTTTGCCGACGCATCGATCACTGAGCTTCTTCGACATTATAAAGAAAACCATTCACATATACTCGCAAAAGTTTGTCAAGAAGGGCTCGACATGTTATACTCACCCTCGTCATGATCGCTATCGCGTTTTCGGCCTGCTTCCATCGTCGATATGTTATGCACACGCCTTTTTAGCCGTCGAATATGTACCTATACCCCACTGTTCATACTGTTTCATGTTATCATGTTCCCTGTTATTATTCCTGTTGTTCCATTTTCTCGTCCCGGCACGGAGAGCTATACTTTACATTTGCGTTGATTCGTATAGCATATATTGTATCACTGCCAATGCTTTTGTTCGACATTCTTATCGCTAAAGTACGCTTGTTTGCAAACCGGATAGTTTGACGTCTCCATTTGACAGTGATCGAAGCTGCCTTTCCTTCATCCACATCACTATGGACTCCACCAACAATACCGCTCCAGCTATACCCCAAAACCTTCATGAACATGCTTCTAGCGCATTGCTATTAGATGGAATCTTTCAATCTTTCGCGTTAGGGCTAGTCGCCGGGCAAGCATTCAAGTATTACGCGGATTATCGAGACGACTCGAAGCAGAAGCGAATATTCGCCGCGAGCGTCGTGCTGCTTTCCATGTGCGTTTCTTTTACCCGTCCTAAAAGGCGTTTTCTTACATCTCGCTCAGTCTACAAACTATCATCGAAGTCTATAAACTCTGGCTGGTTACGGTTCATCACAAGCCATGGGTGAGTTGTCGGATTGCTGGCGTATTGACGCGTATACTGACGCGTCTAGTAGTATGCAAGTGTTCTTTCTTGGACGGATTTGTTCTTCAATGGGTGTATTTGTTCTCTGTGTCACTCGTTCTTCATCAGGAGATGCTGGAAGGTGATGTCGCCTACCTCGAACATGTTCGTTTCAACCCGCTCAGTCCATATCACTTTCAGCTGACCGAGAGGTCTTGGGTCCTGTATTCCCTCTCATCAATCGCTACAATCACCGCTGCGGTCAATATCTTCCTTGTACGTCAATCAAGAGATCATTTGCGTGCGCTCATCATTGTCCCCCTCGACTAGGTCATCAATATTGGATTGATCTTCACCAGGGATGACTCGTCAATGAGGGTAAGGTTGGTTTTCATGTCCTTTGAGCTATTGATCCCAATTCTTTTCCTCAGAGACAATTCCTATGCCCAGCGGTATGCCAAGTTTCTATCTTTCGCAGCAAGATCCTTAGTTACTTCTTAGATTCAAATTAGTTTCACTGCCTGGATCTCTCTTTCGTTGTGTAAGTGCATATCAACATTCGATATACACACCCAGCTCTTATAGTCGTTCGTAGTTTTAGATGTGACGGTTTCGTCTATTCGTGAGTCGGTATTCGACTTGTCTTCCACTGAATCGCTCCAAGACCCTCCTTCTAGTCGTCACCAAACTTTGGAGGTCGAGAACTGGCACTGCGGCAGCTGACAATGTTGTTCGTGGCGTCATCAGTATCACTTTCCAATCGGCAGTTCTTCCAGCCATCTCGATGATTATTGCAATTAGTTTATACCGTTCTGTGAGCACATCTCTTCATCCCGCATAGATGTCCTGCAATTGAGTCGATATATCATCTTTGCAGTCAGAAGGAACCAATCTTACCATCTTCTTCACACTCATGGCCGGGAAGTTTTACGCGTTTGGACTTCTCCGCACCTTGAACTCTAGACAGAAACTACGCCATCGTATGGAATCGCACGACCTAGGACGCGTCAATCTCAACTCATGGCAGTGGAATACCGCCGAAATCCAAAGATCGTCCATGATACGTTCCGGAGAGGTGAGCAAGACTCGAGTTGATTCATAGAACGTAAGCATCTGAGATATTGTTCCTTATCCAGACACTTCATTCGGACTCCCCTATGGTGTGTGGAACGACCGTTCGAGGTTCAGTAAGCAGTAGTGGATGTAATAGTGCCGCTCCTCATGGGGATGTTCCGGTTGTTGCATCGGGAATCCCCCTCGAAATGCAGTTTAGCTCTCCACGGTTAGACGCCTTTGAACGAGGTGGCCCAAGGAACAGGATCTCTAGTAGACCTTGACTAGCTTGTATTTCTTTTGGATGTTACGCTGCCTTGAATGTCCGATTTTTCCGAGCGGGCCGAGGAAACAAACTTTTATGAAACCTTTGATGACGTTTAAGTATACTTGCGCTTTTTCGATTAAAAGTCTTATCGTAAAGAGGCTAATCGTAAACAACCCCTTTTGAAGCTTGTGCTAGCATGCAAAACGTTCCTCAGTCTCTTCCCCCTACGACAACTTCACGACCATGTCAAGCTGGTCGTACCAACGCTTGCCCTCCAACCAGAGGTGTTCGAACCCTGTCTCCCAGTTCATTGGTACCGGCAAAAGGCGTCTTTTCATTATAGGAGTCGGCGTTTTCCTCTTCACACTGGTCCTCAGTGGCTTATCCCATCCTGCGAGGGAATTGTACGACCGAGGTTCAGAGAAGGAGGGCCCGACCAAGTTAGGTTTTGGACCTCCCACGTATGAACGGTTAAAGGAATGGGAAGGCCAATTACCGCAACACAATCTCGATTTGCCGTTTCTTGAGGGTAAAGAGGGTCGATATGTCAAGTTTTCGAACCAGATAAAAATGCTTGGATGGAACAATGTTCTCAATGAAGTGTGAGTTGCTATATTTTTGTGTTGTTGCAACCCTCGTCTGACGCGCTTCTTTAAGACTCATGAATGCTCATCTTGCATACGAATCGAAACGTGCCTACGTCTTCCAAGATTACGTCTGGAAACCAGACTACTATGCGTGGCCAGAGTCTGAGTTTCTGGAATGGCCCCCACGAACCCCTCTGAACGCGATCATTTCTGGACCAACCGCTGGCGGGCTTTGGGAGGCTGGAGATCTTTCCCCCCGTAGCGTATCCGAAAAATGGTTCGATGTGGTTTGTCCAGAATCTCAACGTCGCGTAATTAATACCCGTGAAGTCAAACCAGCTGTGCAGTGGTCGTCCGGCAGTGAGATCTTTGAAGCCTGGAAAAAAGTCCTCACCGATGCTCCCGAACGGTGTATAGAAGTTGTTCCAGAGGACAGGGAAATTGATGCCTATCCCCAAGTCTTCGATCTCTACCTTTGGGGAAGCGATCGCGTTCTTTCCCTCTGGGAATCGTTCTCTCAATCCCCGACTTCGCGGCTTTTGGGGAATTCGCCCGTAGTCGACAGTGCCGTTATCCGGAATCAATACTTCTTCCTGCCTCATGGTCCTCGTCCGCCTTACTCCGTTTCGCATAATCCATTCGATCGTCTGCTGGCCATGCATGTTCGGCGTGGTGACTTTAAGGAAGCCTGCGGGGGATTGGCGACGTGGAATTCGACATTCTACAGTTGGAATCTCCTACCGGAGTTACCGGACAAGTTCGTTCCTCCCCCAGGAGGTGAATGGGGCAAAAATATTCCAGAGAACGAGGCAAAGTACATGGAGCACTGTCTGCCGACCTTTGATGCCATCGTCCAAAAGGTCCGGGACTCACGAGCAGACTATGTTGCGGAAGGAAAGAGAAAAGGGGAAAAGTATGACAGGACACTTGATGTACTGTACCTCCTCACCAATGAGGAGAGTGACTGGCTGGACAAGCTGAAAGACACTCTGCGTGCCGATGGCTGGCATACCATTAGGACAAGTCGTGATCTTGTTTTGGACCAGGAGCAGATGGATGTCAATATGGCTGTGGATATGGATATTGCGAGAAGGGCAGCTGTTTTCATTGGTAATGGGGTGAGTCTTTCCGACTTTCACATTAAAACATTTCTGACATGTTCACAGTGGTCCTCGTTCACGAGTAACATTGTTCACAGAAGGCTAGTGGATGGAAAGGAACCGATTAGTATTCGCTTTTATTGAGCTAGACGATTCGTAACGTACAAAATAACCTATTTCATCGGTAATGCACCCATAATTCTGGCTTGCACTTTATCATCACCTCTTCACAGTCACTGCGACAAGCAGCAAACACGGGCGGAGATATCAGATCATGGTATCCCCTTTGAAGCTTTGGAGTCTAGAATTGTTGTGTCATTCATTTCCAGGGATTGCCCTGCCATGGCAAGGTGGTTGTATTCCAACAATATGGCACTGAAAGGAAAATCCCCCCTACGTTTGCACAGTTCATAGGCACGGGCAGACGACGCCTCGTCTTCATCGGGATCGAAGTTGCCCTTTTGTTCACCCTTTCTCGTTGGTCACCGTCATGGACGAAGGGGAAATTTCCCATTCGGCCCTCCGACATACACTTGGCTCAGAGACTGGGAAGACTACCTACCTCAACATGATCTTGACTACCACTGCCAGAGGGCAGGGGCGGTTGCTACGCCAAACTCAGCAATCAAATACAGAAGCTGGGATGGAATAACGTTTTCAATGAGCTGTGAGTCCTGTATCAACTTATTTACGCCATAATTCTCTTTATTAGTCTTTTGAACGCTCATTTGGCATACGAATCAAACCGAAGTTATGTATTTCAAGACTACCGCTGAAAGGAATCCTGATACCCATGGTCGAAGCTGGAAATGCACTCATGGCCTCCACGAACACCTCTCAACGCAAGTGGTCCCTGGGAAGCTGGGGACCATGTACCACGCAGCATCTCCGAGAAATGGTTCGACGTCGTCTGCCCACCGTCTAAACGTCGCATTATCAACAGCCGGGATGTAAAACTTGCGATACAGTGGTCGCAAAGTGACCAGATATTCAAACATTGGCGAGAGCTGTTGGCGGATGCTCCAGAACGGTGTATTGAGATCACCCCAGAGGATCAATCTGTTGATAGTCCCGCAGATTTTCGACTTGTGGTTGATAGGAACAGACCATGTTCTTTCTCTCTGGGAATCTTTCTCTCGTTCCCCTACATCCCGACTGCTTGCTAGTTCACCTATTGTGAACAGCGCTGTGGAGAGGAATGCATATCTCTTCCTATCTCACCCCTCGACAACCCCATCCCCCAGCCCATATGATCGCACGCTTGCAATGCATGTCCGACGCGGCGATTATGAGGACGCGTATCTAGACTTGGCCAAGTATAACTCGACGTTCTATTGCTGGAACCTTCTACCATCGTTGCCGGACCATTTCACACCTCCCACGAACGGAGAATCGGGTGAATATATCGCCAAGTACTCGGAATGTTTGTCTACCACTTTCGACGCAGTTGTTCAAAAGATTCGACGAACGATGAGAGTGATCGGTTGAACAGGTTGAAGGCAGCTTTGAAGGCAGAAGGTTGGCATACTATCAGGGCCAGTCGTGATTTTGTCTTAGACCAGGAACAGACAGATGTCGGCATGGCAATCGACATGGAATTGCAAGAAGAGCAGCTATCTTCATCGGCAACGGGGTGCGTTTTAATAGTATCTCATGGTCGAAACATACCAATTTCGTTGCAGTGGTTCTCGTTAACTAGCAATATCGTTTATAGTCGTTTCTATTGATTCAGCTTGAATCATGTGAACCAGGGCAACTCTTGTGCGCTAGATACTATACATTTTCTATATATACATTTCTATCTACTGCTTGAGCATCTCCTTGAGCACTTCTACGACCTTATCTCCCAATTCAGCCGTCTTGACTGAACCACCCAGGTCAGCTGTTCTAAGGGCATAGCCGCCGTCATCTACGCTATCTAAAGTCTTTCGTACCGCGTTCTCGATCAGGGTGGCCTGTTTATCCAACCCAAGAGAGTATCGCAGAAGCATTGCGGCACTGAGGATAGTACCAACAGGATTGGCGATGCCTTTGCCGGCAATATCTGGTGCAGAACCGTGAATAGGCTCGTAAAGGCCAGGCGTTGGATTGAAATCGGCGGATGGTCGAGACGGCGCTCCGGCGAGGGAAGCGGAAGGTAGCAAACCAAGCGAGCCTGGAATGACACTTGATTGGTCGGAAAGACTGGAGGTGGTTGCGTTAGTGGCATACATAAAGGATGTAATAAATAGACTTACATGTCGCCGAACAAGTTCTCAGTAACAATAACACCGTTTAGCTTCCTGGGGCTCGCAACCATGACCATCGCAGCAGAGTCGACCAAGTTATGGTCGAATTTGAGTTGTGGATATTCCTTTTGCAAGGTCTCTGTGACAGTCTTTCTCCACAACCTTGATGAAGCAAGGACGTTTGCCTTGTCAATGGAGTGGATTTCGAGTGGCGGATCGACGGCAAGAGCAATTTGAGCAGCGACTCGGGTTATACGCTGGATTTCGGCTTCGCTGTAAATCATGGTATCGTATGCTGTGCCAACATCTGGTTCAGCACTAGCTTCCTTCCGCTTGCCGAAGTAGAGTCCTCCGATAAGTTCACGAACAACGATCATATCGACACCTTCAGCGACAGAGGGTTTGAGAGGTGTGTATTCGAGGAGGGCTTTCGATGCAAAATTGGCTGGTCGGATGTTGGCGTACAAGCCCAGGGTTTTGCGGAGAGCAAGTAGACCTGGTTCAGGTCGTACTTTGGCGTCTACACCCCACTTTGGTCCTCCAATTGCCCCTAAAGAACCTATGAGTCACTGAAGGACACGGGAAATAATAACCACGTACCTAAAAGAACAGCATCTGCCCCCTGGCACGCTTTCAAAGTTGCAGGGGGCAAAGGCTCCCCGGTTTCGTCGATGGCAGCACCTCCAAAGATGTGGGTTTCCAATTTGAGATCGAAATCTGGAGATGCAGCTGATACCGTCTCTAAAACTCTAACGGCCTGGCTGACGACTTCCGGTCCTGTTTACAGTATAATATAAACATCTGGAGCAGTTGACCTGCAACGGGAATCATATTCACCAATTCCGTCGCCAGGAAGCACGACAATGCGAAATCTGCGCGGATGTGTGAGAACTGGATCTCTGAGGGCAAGCAGTTTGACCTACGATTTTGGAGACATATCTAGAGATGTAGTGAGGGTCGTAAAGAGAGATGTTAGAACGTTAGTTTCAGAGTGCAGTAGATATATATAAAAATTCTTTCGGACTGAGGATCAATGCCGATACCTATTTCGGCCGAAGCCGCATAGATCAATTTTTTCAGTACTCCTTCGAGCACGCGTCCCATCTGACACTCCATCTGCAGAGCTGCTTCGATATCATTTCCATCATTCTCGAGTAATTCATCTCTGGTTCAGACCATGACAGCCACCCAGCAGCCAAAATGCAAAATTCTGGTACTCGACGCAGGCCCTCTTCTGTCACTTTCGCCATTACGGGGACTCGCAGAAACATATGTCACTGTGCCCCAAGTTCTCTCCGAATTGAAGGACAAAAACGCAAAAGAGCACTTGGAGCGCCTAGGCCTCAACTATGGTATTAAAATTGAAGTAAAGAACCCTGATCCTGCGAGTCTAGCTACAGGTACGTCTTGCTAACTCCTCTAGTCATGATCCATTCTGATCGTTGCTTTCGATAGTCATACAATGGGCAAAAAAGACTGGAGACTACTCCGTCCTATCACATCCCGACATTTGTGTTCTTGCCTTGACCCATACGTTACATGAGCAAGCCAAGAAACAGGAATCCGAAAAGAGCCGTGATGCTCAACCACTGCCTGAGGCAAGTTTTTTCTAATGGAGTTTTTCGGCAAATATGGGGTGCTGACATTAGAATTAGTAGACTTCTCCGAGCTCTGAGCCTGCTGAAGCGACAGCTGATGCTGCACCCGAGTCCTCTTCAACGTCCGAAGATACCGAAAACCTACTGGAGAAAGGCGAGGATGTAGATGGCCCACCTTCATCAGAAGAGGATGACAGGGACGATCAGCAGGGTCTGGAGTCATCTGAAGATGAGGTGGAGCGGGAACCACTAAACGTAGAGCTGCAGCCCATCGCAGATGACAATCCATCCTCAAGAGCCCATGCTCCCACACCTCCCACAGCCGTCACTAACGCCCCGCTGTATGAAGACCCCTCAGACGAAGACGATGGTGAAGGTGAATGGATAACTCCGATGAATGTTGGTCTGCACAAATCCCGTGCATTAGACCTCCTTCCAAGCGACAGTGGAAAAAAGGGCAGAGGCAGGCAGAGGGACGAGTTTATCTCAGTAGGTTGCATGACCGCCGATTTTGCAATGCAAAATGTGCTATTGCAAATGAGCCTCAACTTGGTTGGAACGGAAGGAAAGAGGATACAAAGAGTTAAAACTTGGGTGTTGCGGTGCCATGCCTGCTTCAAGTGAGTATCGCTCCGATCGCCACGACTTTTACATATTGAAGACGCTTCAGGTTGTGCAAGGACAACTCCAAAAAGTTCTGCCCCTCATGTGGAAACCCTTCGCTCATTCGTACTTCGATCACATTATCTGCACCAAACGCTGACTCGGATGCACCTGTGATGCAGGTACACCTAAAGTCCAATTTTCAATACAAGATTCGTGGTACCAAGTACTCTATACCTGCACCGAAACCTGGTTCAGCCAAGACTGGTACAGGAGAAGGCCTGATTCTACGCGAAGATCAGGCCGAGTATATGAGAGCGAAAAAGCGGGCAGATGGTAAACGGGAGAGGGAAGAGACAAAGATGATGAAGGGTATTCTGTCGAAAGGAGTGGATGGTAGTTCTATCGCTGTGGGTTCTTGGATGGACCCAGACTGGGTGCCAGAGATCATAGCCGCGAGCCCTGGTGGTAAGGGACGTACAAGAGGTGGTGGAGACGATATGCCTACCATCGGTTATGGGCGAAAGAACCCTAACGAGAGGAGAAGGCACAAGAAGTGAGGGTCGCGGTATTCGATTGTAAAGAGGAGATAGGATATATCATTACATGTTTCTACAATTTTGACTGCATCGCGTCTATTGGCCCAAGCTTCTGTTCATGAAACGTCTCTTCTGGAAAGACATCCACCACTTGCTTGGTACGTCGCCATCGCCGTAAAGGATGTTGATCAGACGTTCTGACAACTCCTGCCTGACTTGCGTCAAGTATGAGCGTAGATACTCTGCAAAGTACAAAACAATCAGTGCTGTAATTGGCATCGATAGCATAGATTACGCACCAGCATCAGCACGACTAGCAGGCGCAGCATAGTGTGCGTTCAGCGCAAAATTGGCGTCTCCTGGTATAGGGAAGCTATCCACCGACAGCGTGTTCAATGACTTTCTAGCTTCAATCTTCCCAGGTGTCGTTCTAGCACTGCCGATCTTGGCTAGGCAGTCGGAAATGAAGAGAATGAGGACGATGAGGGTACGGTCTGCTGGACCTTTGATCTCGAAATTGCGAAACAGGGAGTTGGCACGAAATAGGTCAAGAGTTTCATCGATGATATCTGGTTGTTCTTGGTCGGCTTTTGATCGAAATAACATATATTAAGAGGTGCTGAGAATGTTGAAATACGAAGCTGCGCACCGATTGGAGAGGGACCTCTGATTTTGGTCTTTATCGGCAGAATTGACATGTTTCCGACCTGGCGAACATCTGGGACTTCGTTGAAAGATGAATGGTAGGCCTATTTCAGGTAAACCAGCCAGAAATACGTGTAGACCATCGGAAGGACTTACGGGCATGATGAGTAGCTCTGTTCAAGCGTCGTGATCCGGGAAAATTTCCGGAGTCATTGCAACATAATGTAGCTCTGCACTCGATAATCTTATCAACGGCTTCAGAGACACTCAGGGAGTCGGGACGCCCCCAAACTATTCCGCAGAACATGGACGTATATCGTGTATCCTGCAATACTACTCCTACTATGTCTACATCTAACCCTGTGTACGGGGAAGGCAGACAGGCCAGGAACGAGATGGCTATGCCGTCATTCAAGTTGCCAATTCGACGCGTGCTCGTCATAAATTAGCCTCAGCACCTCTTGTTTCCTTACCACGGCGACAATGTCCAACAGTGCAGCAGAAAACGGCGATGCTGACTCTTTACTCTCTGTCGAGTCGGTCAAACCACGTCCTGATACGTTGACTAGTGAGTGCTACATTCGTCTCTATGGGGTTTGCTGAACGAACGTCATGTTTCAGAGCTGGTCAAACGTCTTCGTGCATTGACACTGCAGCTGCTGCCCGTTGAAGCTGATCCGAATAGCGTCAGTGAACCCACGAGCCGGATTATAACTCCAGAGGTCATTTCAGCGTATATGGCTGCTGCAGGAGATTTCTTAGAGGCAGTGAGTTCGTTAGCATTCCAAGGGCTAAAGAAAGGCTCACATTCAACAGCTTCCTTACTGTCTCCTTCGGGCAAGAGCGGAATTTATGTGGGATGCGAACCATAATCCAGCTGACTACGGTGAAGATTATTGCCGAGGTTCGGAAGACTTTCACTTCCGCACACCGCCTTACCCCCTTCCACAGGAATCGCTTGCGAAGTTCTGGCTCGAAGGATTGTGCACAAAACGGCGCCTGACCGTCTGACTGCCGTGATGTCTGCTCGTTACAGGCATGTTCAGATTGATGGAGATGAAAGTGACTTGACTAGTGCGTTGGAGATGGCGATAGACTCGCATTGGTAAGATCCTGATATCTCCTCGAAATCAAACTTAAATCAAACTTCTCTGACTGGCTTGCTTGTCTAGTACCATATTCTTGTCTTCAAGTGAGGCCCAGGATGGTGAGTTGATTATTGATCACCCGAGAAAGCTAACTTGACATCATACAACTTACTTCAGTGGTAAACGCGCTATGGGCTGGCGACATTGTTCAGAAGAATAACGAAGATCTAGATGTTGACTGTATGACTGCTTTTCTTTCTGTTGATCACCAGACAGCTGAACGATACCAGATGTTGCCTACGGAGAAAGGGAACACGATGGATTCTGGGCTCATTTGGATCCTTCACGTCTCTGTGTCCCTAGGTGAGCTCGAGCTTTGAGTCGTTCGTGTCGCCGTCTCGACAAGGCCCGATATTCTAAAGGTATCAGAACATCTTTCGCATAATAGTATGGCTATTCTTCCTTTTTGTTTATTCACAAGCTGGTGCAGTTCATTCATCATTTCGTTCATCAGTATTATATTCATCGTTTCTTTTGCAGTGCGCCAGCCAGTGGAAAGACTTGCAGATCCTACTTATAACGCAAGACTTGATGAATGGGAAATAATTCTGTACATCCTTGCGTTGTCTATCTTCGTCGAAGGTCAGTGAGTCGATGGCCTGGTTGCTTTGTGCGTCCTAACGCGCGTTTCAGACGCACATAAAGTAGGCAGGGTCCCAAAGCACCGTGATCAGACATTCACCACGGATCTAGTTCTTCAAACTCTTGCAATTTGTCAATTACCGGGCTTTCACCTTTTGGAACGTCATTTCTGTCGTTACCGACTCGCTCTTGATTGCTGCTTTCGTATTGCGAATGGTCGGTATGAAGGATGGCAATGCGGCCTTGGGAACTACTAGTTTCCAGGTTCTTAGTTTTGTCTCGCCGTTTATATGGTCAGTACCGTAACCTTTTGATCCAGAGTCATGCAAACATGCTCAGGTTTGTCTAGGATGAGTACGTGCTCCACATTCTGCTTATTCGATCCATCATTTACATGCGTTGAAAGAGCTGGTCACCGTTTTTGACGGATACAAGTGGGTTTTGCAGCTGCCTTGATTCTTCGGATTCTGACTTTCTCTAAGATACGTTGGGATGATGCAGATTTGCGTGGCCCGTATGTTACAGGAATCAGGGATATTCTTCGCTGTAGGGGAATCGCATATTTTCCGTACGCCTACCGCTCATTCAGCTTTTAGTTGCTGTCGATATTAGCTCTTGGTTTCGCACAGGCCATGTATGCTCTAGATGCTGCTGATGGGAGGACAGAGCCGCATGCCGATGTGAGCACTTCCCAGGTCAATGAGGGTTCAAGTAAGCTGATTCAAACCAGGTAGTGCATGCACTTGTGCAAGCACTGCTGCAGTACGTCGTTTCTCGAATAGACTGTGAGCACCACCTAACGAAATGTTAGATCTCCCGATTTTGAACGATACTCCGAAAGGTAGGTAATCGGGGAAAGAGAGTGCCATATTAAGTATTGACTTCTATTCCAACAGTCTCTCTGGACAACTCATGTACTACTTGTGAGTGAGTCCATGTTTTGTCCGATTTACAATTCATATATTTCTCTAGGTGGAATGTTGTGACGGCAGTTATCCTGCTCAACGTGCTTATCTCGCTGTTCTCTTCTGCATACGAGGACGTGAGTTAGCAAAAGTTCGGATTTTAATTGACGCTGACGGTTTTATAGGTGGTCGACGATGCCGAAGCCCAATATCTAGCATTTTTTGCTGGAAAAACAGTGGGCATGGTTCGGGCACCTGATTCCTATGTCTATCCTGCGCCTTTCAATTTGATTGAAGTGTTCTTCGTGTCGCCATTTGAGTGAGTATCCTTTCCTCCCCTTGTTAAGATGGGCCTGATTTTAGCTTGTAGGTGGTGTCTTGATCGCAAGGGTTATGCTAGGCTAAACCGGGTTGTCATGAGCGTTATATTCTTTATTCCGTTAACTATCATAGCGCTATTTGAAAGCACATTCAAGCAGCAAAGAGAAGAATGGGCTAGGAATTGGTTGCATGGAATGGACCAAGGAGCTGAAGACTACCCTGAGACTAGGGATCCTGAGGTCGATGATGAGAATGGACTAAAAATCAGCAAGGTTCCGTTCACGGAGCTGATCAAAGTGTTCCCAAACACTTCGATGGTTCGTATCTCCCACTACTTCGCACCTTCAAAGGCTAATTTTAGGTTTAGTCAAGCGATACCCTTCTGCTCAACGAGATCAGGGATTTACGCAAGAAGTTGGACTCTGTGCTTCAGAAAGTCGAAGGCAGCTGAAGGAGGTCATGAACTGATGTTATCTAAAGGACTATCTTCCTGAATTTACGATTTCAATGTTCGCGGTACCAAACAACCTGTAAAGGGGTATGATTACAAATTCGATTCTCTATTTACATCGTGTCCATAGTGACGTCGGGACCAGATGACTCTCGGTATAACTGTGAGAGTACTCCTTTGGCGTATATGAAGAAGGGTCGAATCTCGTTGATCTCCATAGCACATAGATTCGACATCTACACCGGTTAGGTAAGCACAATATTGTGAAAAAAGTAGCATGTTGCGCACACTTGTCTCCCCGCGATCCAACACTGCAAGGCCATCTCTAGACTTTGCTTGACGTGCTTCACGGAGATCCTTCAGAAGTGAGCGTATCTGGTCCGTATTTTCCAGATCATCAGGAGCTCTGGAATTGACATGAATAACGCGTACAACCTGTAGGAGAAGCGAACATACACGTCCAACAGAATCTTAGCAATTTCCGCAAATCGAAAAGGCATCTTGCTGAACGCTGCATTCTGCGTTTCTTCAGCCAGTCGATTTGTAAGAGACTCTGTTCATCCTATCACAATGAGTTACAATGACCGCACGCGACAAGATTTCGCGATACACACCAACATTTAACCAGCTTGGTGCGACAATATGGCATTTTTTCTTTAGCTTCAAATTCACTGCCATCCATAACGGCACTTGTGATTTGATTGGGGGTCTTAAAGGACCATATGCGCCCTGAACGGGTTCAATCAAACGATAGCGAAGATAAGACTTCACACAAACCGATATAAAAGCGGTTTTCTCCATTGATATCAAGGGAATAATCTCAATGAGCTGTTGAGATGCGATAAGTTCTAGCTCTGGAGGAGTGGCCGAGGTTCGCAGAGAGGCCGGCAGCGCCATAGAGGTCGGGAACAAGGATATCGATCATGTGACGCGACGCGTTTCGCCACGAGGATGTTGTTTGCTCTCGCTTACCACGAACATCTTATTCTGCTGATATTCTGTGGGTAGTTTCGCCTCGTTGTCGCAATATTTCTGATGATATTCACAGATCTCAGCCACGATTTCTATATTCTTATTCCTTTCTGTTGGTTTTGCAGTTGGAGTCGCAGTCTTCTGGCTGTACGGCTCTAATCTTGGTGGAATGCTCGGAACAAGGACGAAACAAGTCAACACATACGGAAGGCGCGGTCAAAGGATTGTTAATGTAACGGAAGACGGAGCAGTCATTCGGACCAGACGTCCTCGGGAACCGAGCATTTTCGACGACATGCCGCCAACCCAGTTAGCGCCAGTTGTTTCGAAGATGAAGAATAGGGAGAATATGGCGAAGAAGTCGAAGGTCATGTCGCCCAAGGGAATTAAGAAGAAACATTCTCCTCTTCGCATCAAGGCTATGTCAAAGGTCATAGCCCACTCTACTCTCAGTCAGACGTCGCCGGCAGTCAAAAATATCGAGAACACACCCTCCCGAACGCCGCTAGCAGTTGTGCCTCCCAATCTTCCTCGATCACCAGCCGTTTCTGGTGCGAAGATATCCAAGAGGCCTCGAGTACCATCTACGCTCGGCACGCCGGTCAGCAGAACGAACACGTTTGTAGACACGGACATCATCTTGTTGGACGAAGATGGCCATACGCTCAGCCACGAGCGACGAGTGTCAGCCTCCAAGGGCGATGTGGCAGCGGAAGAGCAGTATTCAGACAGCGAGTCAGAAGCCCCAAAGCTTCGAAGTCCCACCAAGCTCCGTAAACGAGCAGCTCCTGTCATTATCCTGTCAGACGATGATTCATCAGAGGACGATGAACCAACCATTTCACCAGTAAAACCACCCATCAGTACTTCGACAAAGTCTGTACCTCCCTCCCAACCGCATCGTAAAACCCCTTCCAAAGCCTACAAAGTTCGCGTGGAAGTTGTAATTCCGCCGCCACCATCACCCCTAGCCAAGTTGATCAAGGATGAGCCGCCCATACCCATCCAATACAAGGATACCCTTTCTCCCATCGTAAAACCGCGCCAGCTTACTCCATTGCGTCCTGGGCGAACTCAAACCCTTTTCACTCCACCTAGTCCACCTTCTCCGTTATCAGATTCGGAACTAGATATTGATCTTGACTTATCGGGTCTAAATCTAGGTTCTTCACTTCGCGAAGAAGCCATTCCAGTGTTTCCGGAGTACCTGCGGCCTCTCCTCGAAGAATGCCAACAGGATAAATGTGGATTGCATGAATTCTCTGCATTTATCGAAACATTTCCATACGACAATGTTGTTCGGTCTTCATCTCACAGTAATGCTTCCCTGCATGATCTCAAATTCCGTAAGGTAGGGGAAGCCAGCTACTCAGAAGTCTTTGGTATTGGTGATGTGGTGCTCAAAGTCATTCCGATACGTGACGAGACCGATGCGTCAATTACTGCCACGGAAGAGGATGGTCCTTTCCCTAGCGATGCGAAGGATGTATTGAAGGAAATGATTGTAACTCGCGCGATGGGTGATGTGGACGACAGATTCGTCAAGCTCCTGAAAACATACGTCGTCAGAGGACGATACCCTCAAGTTTTGCTCGAACTCTGGGACGAGTACCTTGAAGAGAATGGCTCGGAGAGCGTTCGACCAGGTAATTCCCAGTCTTCTTGTGTCTGAATAACCCTCTGATGTATATCCTCAGATACTTTCGGCGTTTCTCAAGTATACGCTATCATCGCTTTACCCAACGGTGGTCCAGACTTGGAAGCATACAAATTCACCAATGCTAGCAAGACCGGATGGCGACAGGCTTCCAGCATCTTTTGGCAAGTCACCAAGGCTCTAGCCCGGGCAGAGCAGCTTGTGTCGTTTGAGGTAGTCGTAATTTCTGAGAACCCGTCCCTTACTGACATCCGAATAGCACCGCGACCTGCATTGGGGTCAAATACTGATCAAAAATCTCCCCGTTCCGCAAGTCATGCCGATGCAAGAGCAGCGACTTAACAATGTCGTCAGAGTTCGTGCCGAGAAAACATACATGGATGATCCGTTGAATGGGGTACAAGTAACCATTATCGACCTGGGTCTTGCTAGAATGGACGCTGGTGATGGGAGTGGGGGAGAGATGATTCATTGGACTCCTTTTGATGACGAGGTCTTCGAGGGTGAAGGTGTGTCCTGTGAGTTTCTTATACCAGCGGACACTGAACAGACCTGCAGGGGACTATCAATTCGACATTTACCGAATGATGAGGGAGCAGCACCGGAGTCAATGGAAGTCCTTCAACCCTCTAACGAACGTCATGGTAAGTTTTATGGCAACTATTACCTTGCACTCGACTCAGGCTCTTTTCAGTGGCTCCATTACTTACTTGTCAAGCTGCTGCAGAGCAAGCGCCTGAAGCTACCTGCAGCACCGCGGAAAGGGCAGGCAGCCACACACTCTACCTCCCAGTTCACCGAAAAAGAATGCTACGAGTGCCTCGTTGATTTGGAGCAATGGTTACAAGAATGCGTGACCAAGGCTACTTCACGAGCAAAGGCAGCAGCCAAGGCGGCGGGAAAGAAGAAGTCCTCCAAGGCCCCCATGATGCAAGCAACGTCCGGTCTGTCGCCCTTGTGTGCTGGCGAAATTGTAGAGTATGGGATCAAGAAATCATGGATCGCTGCTAGAACTACATAAGATCTATCTCATAATGTTTCATCGGATTGTAGCTTATCTCGCACTGTCGGATCTTGCACTGTTTTCTAACTGTTTCCTTGTATGTTATGCACATTGGAATGTACTGTATAACATCGTCTACTGAAGGCAGCTGTGAAGGTACAAGGATTATCTATAATTTGTCCGTGTCTACACTAGTCTATAAGTCCTAGTCCGTTTCGTGAGCGCTTTCGGTATACTTTAGCAGGTGTCGATGAGGCTATTCTTTGGCCAAGGTTGCTTGTAGTCGTCTACCCATGTCGTTTTGTTTGGATTTTGGTAGGCTTCCATGTGCCTGAGTGGATGGTAGAGTGAGTTTGTTTTTCTACTAACTGAAAGGGTAAACTGACTTCTGAATATACGCTTGTGTCGGAAAGTCTTTTGGATCACATCCGACGTTGATCTTTTTGGGATCTTGATACACACGAATCCAATCAACTTGCATGTGATTGGGGAATGTGAGGTGATTTATATCGACTTCTCCAAAGCTTTTGGACATTCCCAAGTTCATGATGATGTACTGTAAAAGAATTATCAGACGCATTCCGCGGATGACCCATGTCGCTAACCATTGGCTCTTGCGGGATAGGTCTTGCAGAAATTTGAACTGCATCGTCAGCGGCAAGACCCCCCGCATTTATTGTCCATGCTTGTTTATTGTCCGACATCCATGAGATGTACTGAATGAAGCATCAGTATGAGTGCTTTTGCAATCAAAGTAACCCACAGCATTGTCGAACCCTATCCGCCACGAGTTGTCTTTTTAGCGAGGTCATGTTAGAATTTATAGTATTGGACTCGTACCAGGTTTATACTGTCTCGTTCCTTCGTCAGTAGCAGCAATCGCGAATTAGGTGTCACTAACGACTAACCTCGAATCCATACACAGAAAAACAGGGATCAGGAGATAGCTCGTAACACCCTTGGTTTGTCTGCGTAGCAACTGAAGTGGCCTGCTGAGTTTTTCCACCGATGTAGGTGTTGAGCTTAGAAATCGTTGCATCGTTGATAATAAGGTTATCTGAGGTATTCTTCCATACGTATTTATCGTTGAAAGGCTGAAGAAGGCATTCAGAAGGCACTGAAGGAAACAGCACGTCGGTCACTCACTGCCCACTGTGCAGATTGAGACACTTCTCCGACTTGGTCCGATACTTGGGCTTCGAACATATCAATTTCGGGGGCTCCACGACCAACGAATGTACCATCAGAGTGTACCGGGCCTGGGTGCTCACTGCTGCGGCAAGTACAGCGGGACAGCCTTTGCCCTGGTAAGTAGGAGAGCGCGTAATTCGCGTCCTCCAAGCCATCAATTGTCGCAGCGACGGGGAGGCCATTTACAGTTTGATTGGGTGCAGTGCCAACGTCGCATGCGTCGTAACTATACGGCCACTGCCAGAATAAATTTTAAGTTCGTGAGTAAGGACGTAGTTATGTGCTCACTAGGCCGTCCAAGGTAGCACCATAGCCGGCTCTGCCTAGATTTCCCAGCGTCCAGATAGCAGGCCACTGTAAAGATCAGATTACTGTTTGATTACCACACAGCTGTGGAAAACTATACCCTGTAGAGGAGTAAAGACTGCGATGAGATTTAGTCTATTGTTTGCCAAAAAGCGCTCACATTCCAACGATATTATTCGCATCGGGTAGTTGCACAGAGGCTTCAATGAGACCTCCAGTAAAGCAAAACTTGTTCCTATCGCCATCGAGCATGAGAAGACCGCTAGTCCATAATTGGATGAAATGGATCTCACCATGTGGTCATCATCCCTTGAGCTCGTTTCAGAAGATTGTTCTAGAGGTGGATGGAACAGAGAAACTACGCACCTCCCTGGTAGTTCAAACCATGATTTTGCTTCTCAGAGAATGTGAACACGAGAGAGCCGCCTTGAGTGGTTATTGCTTCGGGGCTATACCATTCCATGTTATTTGTTCCCTGCAGACATTTTAGCTTGAAGACGGATGAAATCCACAGGTTTGAGGCGCACCCAGTAATGAAGATCTACTGCCTCCCAGTATGGATCATCTCCAGGGTAGAACGTCCTTCCGTCCTTGCTGAATTCGTCTGAAAATACCAGCGACCACTCTGATCCACCTCTCAACGACTTCTTGGTATACGCCTCTTGAGGCGTGTCGAGATCAATAAGTCCGAAATTGCCAAGGTCTGGAATCTACAGCGAATCCAAACATCAATGCTTAAGATTACAAAAGAAGAGGCCAAGAGATATTCAAACCTGTCCTGAGGCGTTGATTCCTCCAAGATTATATCCCGCCCTCTGAGACTCGGGACGCTTGACATAGGTAAGGATGGGATAGCCGACACTAACACTAACGTTTAGTGGTGGACTGACGCTTAAAGGGACTGATGGCGCACAAAAGCATGAGGAGAGCGGCAAGAAGAATGAGCAAACATCCATAGTTTTTCCAGCCTCGACTCGACGAAAAGGAGCTTTCAACGGCATCCACAAACTTCCCATTCTTAGTGTCCGGATCGTGCATGTCGTCATCGGGTTCAGGAACGTGGGGAGATACGTTGAAGGGCCATTGTTGCGGATTCGGAGGGAACGAATACTAACGAGGAGCAAATGAAAACAGAACTCGCTTGTAGACGAGGCAAACACTCACTCTTTCCGAAATAGAAGTTATAAGCTGAGATTCAGTACCTGCTGAATATCGACTTTCTGAATGAGCCTGTTCTCGTAACTCAGTAGCTGATATGTGACGCGCCCAATCCACTACTTGCATTATCCCGCCAGGGAGGTGAGGGTTGATACGTCGAAGGTATTGGATGGTAGTCGCGGTGAGAGAACATGAGGTGAGAAAGACAGGAAATAGAGTTCGTAAAGACCTACATGCAGGACTGAAATTGAAATCCCGAAGTGGATCGTGAACAGGAATACTCCGAGGCCAGTGGAGGCAGCACCACTGAATGATCCTAATTCAGTTATGGAGTAAAACGCGTCAACGTTGATGCATGATTCTATGGGCCGCCGCAGTCTGCGCGAGTGACGAAGAGCAATCTTATTACTAAGACAACGCTAGTGCAGATCGACAAAGCATTGACAGTACCTATTGCAAAAGCTATCCATTCTCTGCAAGTTCGAACTGTAGGTAGCCCACAGTCAGACGGAGGCATGGCTATGGGTAAGCTGTGGGCTCAGCTGGAGCATGCATACTCCAATGATTTCAAACTGCGGATTGCACGGCGTTAGCCTTTTGTTCGCGGGATGTAAGCACTGACCTCATATTTCTATGGAAACCTTTGGAGCAGCTATGACATGAAACCGACGGTATGACATGTGTGTGGCGCTTAAAGTTTACTTCAGGAGGACGGAGCGAAGTGACGAATGGCAGGGTTAGGGGTTAGGTAGTTGGGGTCTGGGGATGGCTTATGTGCACGTGAGGGAAATCACCGTTATCTCTTATCTTTTCACGACTCATCGAGCTTACTCTCAACGAATGGCGAGATCACATGGGAACGAATAATAAACATGCTTGCATGACCACCTCGTAGATTATATAAGTGAACCTGAGTCTCTAAGCAAACGCAGTGATTCGAAGTACAGGAGACGCAGTGAATGATGTCCTGGAGAACAGCGAAAACAAATACATAGCTCATTAGTGATTAGAGGCCTCTAGCTGGGCCTCTCTTCTTCTTATACGTTATCACTCTACTGTAAGGATTGAGATTCTGTTTCCAGTTTGAATGTCGATTCGCAAGCGTCAAACCATCTCGGAATTGAGGTGGTTTTTTCGGGGCGGGAGTTCCGTAAAACGAGGAAGCAGGGATGGCTTGTTCAGTAGGTTTCGATGGGGTTGGGAAGACAGCGTCCTGGGGCTTGGGTGGTGAAGAATTGGGTAAACCGTTGAGCTTGGAGCCTTCTTCCTCTGGAGGTTCGTCGTCATCAGATGCATAACTGGCAGCTAAACTGGATAAGGTTGATTGTGCCGCTTTCGCAGCCTCAATCTTCTTCTTGATCGAGTCCGCTTGAGGGTCGCTAGTTTCTAGTTTCTGACGCTTAGCGTCTGAAGGACTACCATCGGTACTCGTCGTCGATGGGAGTATGGGACCAATAAAGGGCTTCGTGACCTTTTCTCCTTGATCCTCTTGGTTTTCGTCCTCCTCTCGGGCTTTCCTCTTCTTCATCGCAATCGCAAGACCAGACTTCTTGTTTATTGACGATGAGAGCTGCATCACCGACTCCAACTTCTGCCCTTTGTTCTTCAGATAAAAAAGCACGTAGGCGTTCTTTATACGAGGAGCCGTCACTCCAACTGCTGTCACGGATTCGTCATTCATTTCGTACCACTTTCCCTCGCGACTCTTCACAAACGCATAGTAATGACCTGAGTTAGGGCCACCGCCAGCGTGACATATTATCCCGTAAAGGGAATACCGAGGACCGAACTGCCCATCGCTCATGTACGGCTGCAGCGAAAGATGCTCCTCATAGTCGACCGCATGCCCGATTTTGTGGCCCATAGGCGAAAACCGTTTGAAATGCACCGTCAGCACCGCAGGGGCATCGTGGATTGTAAAGCGCTTTTCAGCATTGACATGCTTTTTGCACCTATTGCCATTCACATTAACACCGTACTGGTGTAATGAAAACAAGAAAACCTTACTTTTCGCACTTGTATTTATCCGCTCCTTTCAAATAATCCGGAGCAACAAATTTCCGTAGTGCTGCGTTGAGCTGTTGGGTGTGATGGATGTCGAGACTGAGATCTAATATACTGTCGAAGGTATCGCTGTTGTAGCCACAACTTTGACATGTTACGCGGGAACGTAATCGACCCCCGAAGATCTTATGGACCCATGTCGTTTCCGCAAGCTTATGGTCGACTTTACTGAAGGCCAGTCAGCTTTTACAAACCAGATAACAACGTGATACTCACGACGGTAACCCAGCCAAACACGACTTCTGTAACGAATCAATGGCATATCGGAGGAACTCATGCGAGTCTTCCTGTCGTCCTCGCCGCATATGTTTTGCGATAACTGAAGCAGCGGGTAAGAAAGTCGTGAGGGAGGGATTGAATAGCTCAACATACGTTGCAGTTTGTTCGATATTGAACTGGGTGAGAATGGTGTTTTGGACTTGAAAGTCTGTACCACAGTGGCACGTAGATTACAAGACATGCAGAATCCTTTGGATTTGCCTATCAGGGGGATCAGAAGATGTCATAGACTGAAATGAGTGATCACGGACAGTTGGTAGCGGAATGGGTATTCAGAGCATTGAGTAATGGTGGCGTATGGACTAAGCATTGGAGAGCACTATTCAGAAAACAGGTATTGCCGTTGTTATATAGCCCAGAGCCCAAAATGAGTCCCTTGGGCCATGAGAGCTCGATGTCGCCACTAAATAGCGATTTTGATTTGGTCGGCGTCTTTGAAGGAGTTGCAGCTGGAGTCGTAGGTCGGGGAGAGGGTAGATTTGCAGTAATAGGTGTCGAGGTAAGGGGAGTGGATAAGACGGATTTCTGAGGGAGCTGCAGTCCTTCCTTCAGCCTTTCTGCCAATAAAAATACGAGCTGAGCACACACCTCGATCTTTTCTACCTTTGATGCCTTTGGCGATACATTTATAGGCTCATATTTGCCTTCCGCAATAGCCAGAGTCCCAGTCGAAGATCCTTCGACAAATTCGATCGGCGGTGGCAATAATCCGTTGAAAGCCTCCAAGTCCTTTGCAGGTCGATACTGGTCCGATTCTGAGCGCTTTGGAGAGAAATTCCGCTGAGCCATCGGGTATAATGGCGAGACCAGCATCCTCCTCAAACTGAGTCGTAGAGATGGATCCGTGAATAGGAAAGAGCGGCTTTTCCAGCGGTACGGAAGGAGTATGATGAGGACCAGTAATCGACTACAACTGTGGGATAGTAAACAAAATTTGCTCACTCTATCGGTGTTTATTTGGCACACGCGCGTCAAGTCACGGTTCGGCATTCCCGCAATAAGAGACAACTATTGTCCTCCTGGAACAAGGCGAACCCAGAGCTGCCGAATATCACCGGAAAGTGGCTATCAAGTGTAGTGAACGCGTGCGTAAGCCAAGTTATAGTGGGGTATAGGCAAAATACAAGTACATCGGAGACGTGCAGAAAGTATAGCTACAGGTGAATTAGATTAGAGTTTAATACAGTCCCCGTAACTCCGTCTAAGCTTCATGCGGAGCGACTCCCTCACCGATCAGACTGCCTGCTCGACGAACCGGTACTGGTGCTGGTATGACATCGAAGGACCTGCACTGGCCCAAGAGCTGGCTGCCAAAGACTCTATCCACAACTTCACGGAGTCGTCGGCGTCGGGAAACTGCATATCCAATGGCCGAACCACTAGGGGTTCAGGAGTGAGACAAGCAGATGGAGAGGAAGCAGGGGAAGGAGAATAGCTCAGTTCCGGAGTCTGAGAAGAAGGACGAGGCGGCGACGTAGAATACATATTGTTAGGATGAGTCTGTTCAAGATAAGCTGTCGATTGGCCGTATGAAACGCCGGCAAATGACTGAGGGGCATGATTAGCGTATGGTACGGAATAATTGTTTGTGAACGGGATCGTGTTGTCTACTCAGGAGGTCAGCCTGGAAGGGAATAAGAATGGAAACGGACTTGCCACAAGCGAAAGCGTCATGGTATGCGGGCAGTGGAGCTGGAGCGGAGAACAAAAGTTGAGGTTCGGGAATCGGTAAAGGCGCCGTGCTGTCCGCCCTGTCTTTCTTGATGTTGCACACCTCGATCTCAACCTTGGTGAGCCTTAAACCATGATTTCTGAGGTGTCGATCGAACGTGGAACGGCGTTTGATGCTGTCAAAACATGTGAGATCCCCTGGGCTCAGACAGAGTGGAAAGGCAATTACCAAGAAGTGCAACCATCGACCGGACACACGTACAAGGCATAGTTGCCGTGAGTCTCCTTCACGTGTCTTTTACACGACGAGGGATCCCCGAAAGACTTGTGGCATCCTGGCTCGGGGCATTTGTGAGGCTTGTTGCCGGTACTAGCGATAATCAGACTTGGATTATATGAAGTTCATCTAAGACTTACTGTTTATTTTCGTGCGTTCGAAGTCCTGAACGCTGATTAAAGGCCTTGGTGCACTGCTTACACTTGTAAGCCCTGAGGAAAGTGGAATGGCATGAACATCGCTAAACGAGCGAAAACGGAGGATATTGTACTTTGAGTTTTCGTGAACTCCGCTCACATGACGTCGCAAGTCGCCTTTTCTCTGAAATGTCTTATCGCAATCTGGGCGGGTACAGGGATACTGCAGGAGAACGATAAATCAGCAACAGTTGAATAGTTGGAAAAAAGATTGGAACGAACCTCGCGAGGCATGATTGTATAAAGAACGTTAGAAAATATTCGTGGAAAGGATAGAATAGACGTTGTCCCGCAACGTTGAACACGACAAGTTTGTGGTATAAGAGAGGAGGAAAAAAGTGCAGACGCAAAGTTCTTTGGGCCGTTTATGTTTATAGGCTCAAGGCTGTGCCACCGGTGAAAAGAGTCCTTTCTCTCCATCCCAAGCTTGAACCCGACAAGGCTCTATTGTGTTCTTGTCGGATAGAACGCCTAAACAACAAGCGGGATCGACGATTCATTGTCCAATGGCCGGCCGGAACTCCGTTTTTGGAGAAATATGGCGCTACTCGTCCAGATCAGAACACCCCGAATAAAAAAGAGAGTGAACATTTCGCATTGTTTGTGCCTGATTTGAATGTCTGACCTGAATAGTGTTCACAAAGGAAGGAAAATGATAACCGGGTGATACTTTTGTTCCGAGGGGTTCAAGAGAGTATCAGAGCTTTGATTCGATGCCCTTTCTACCATATAACGTGGTCGAATAAGTACTCAATGATACTGCTCAACTTAGTTGCCTAAGCCGGGCCCATCAATTTTTCGTGTGATTCTCTCTTCCAGCCAAGGCGCGATAGCCCAGAGATCACTCCACACGAAAGAGGCAAACTGATGTCGATTTGGTCCTTGGACCAAGTCCAAATCTTGAAGAGGAATGAACCTATCTTCAGAGACCTCGCGTGTTCGAGGACCAATGACCTGGGCTAGAATCCTGTCAAGCAGTCGATCAGAATACAGAACCACTCGGCGCTTGAGTACCAACATCATCCCTCCTACCCATTTGAGACCATCCTCTTCAATTTCACCAGACCCAAGCCAGCGCTTGTCTTCACCTCCAGGTGTATACCAAGGATAGTTCCTATGGGATCGTGCGGGCAAAGGGTGTGTCATCTTCGTCAGGTCAAAGGCTGCGGGGGATTCACCAGCTACGAAAAGTCAGTGACGTATGAGGATTGAAATCTGAAAAAACAAACGATAATCAGGCAAGTCCGGTCCCAACGGATAGACTCCATGGTCTGCAATCTTATGATCACCTTGAGCACAGGTTGACGACACGTCGAAGTTCTCCGCGCCTGGTGGATGCAGGAAAACATGAGCGTTCGGATTGATTGTAAGGGTGCTTCTGGGACGATTGAGCGTCCCCAACGCGATGATCCTGACATCCGCCAGTTCGACTACAAGCTATATATGTAAGTGCAAAGCTTGAGCATCCCATAATTACATCGAATTTGTAATCAACGCACCCTAACACGTGTTTCCAGGTGTATGAGGTTATTTTCAAGCCTAAAGACATGCCGTTGAGTGGCATTCATTCAACGACTAGGCGGCGCTTGATAGATTCCTCACTTCATCTGGTCGAAAATGGCTAACGGGTTGAAATTGCGAGTTGAGCCTTCTAGCATATTTGCGTGGCCTTTTCGGCTAAGTACGATGTATCTTCAAAGCATCTTCAGTCTTGAAAGGTACGATGCTGATGCTGAGTGACTGACTGACTTGGTCCAGGTCTCGTCCGTAGTACATGTAGTTCGACTACGATGCCAAACTCGTTGCATTGTCCTCCAATTCACGATAACTTCGTGTCAATAAGGCAACTATAGTCAAGTGTATAATCTACGTACTGTAGAAAGGCCATCTTCCAGCTGCTTTCCTTCGGACTCCACTTCCTCCACCCAGGCAAGAACCGCCGATGGAACGACTCCTTCCATTCTTCCGTTTTTAAATTCGGCAATGTGGCTTCAAAAAGAATCCATTGAGGAGATGCAAGTGACAATATATCTACCCAATTCTGCCGAGGCACGGTCTGTCGAACGCTCAAGTTCCTGAGGGAATCATGGTACTGGTCCGAGTATAGGTCACGGAGAATCGGCCCCCGCCAGGGGTTGAGAGAGGGGTCTGATACGATGGCGTTGAGTTGCCGACACGTATGAGATACGCTGACAATAGAGTCGAGGTCAAGTTCACTGAGAATGTCGGCGATAAGCTCGACAGGCAGAAGTGATACAAAGTTTGTGGACATCAGTCAGGTAGAGCTGTGACGTAAATTATGTACTCTACAATTTGGATTTTACTGCCTCGAGAGAGATGGATGCAGAATTAGCTTGCTCTTCCTGCCCTTTTTCCCACCAGATAACGGTAACCGTGATGTCATCTCTGTATCTTCGGGAATACGGTGCCGGAATGCTCATTATCTTCCTCAGCGCTAGCTCGTCTCCACCACCTAGAGCATTACGAATGAGATGCGAGCTGACATTATCGTCAACAAATGCCCATGTTCCGCTATTATCCGCCTTCTTATTCATTTTACCATCGATTCCTGCATTGGTAGTAGTCGTAGGTACCAATGAAGGCAGATCACGTTTGGGTATACTACCCTTCAATCCAGCGAGGTAACCACCAACAAGACCCACAACTTCTTCTGATCTGGAGGTCTTTATTAGCGTCTCCAAGACATGTATAAGCTGAATACTGACCGTAATTCATCCCAAAGTCCATCTGTGGCAATTACAACGAACCTAATCGATGAGGAATCTTCAAAGGATAACTTTCTATGGGTGACAACTGGGCGAGCAGTGACATAAGGGGGAGTTTTCAATGTAATGGGCGCTTTTCTCATGGGCATTCCGTTTCCAATCATGAAGACCTGGTTCAAGCTGAGGCCTCGGGTCAGCAGAAAATGGGAACGACAGGCTGTATGCTCACATATCTTGAATCTCGGCCGGCCACTTGTACCTCGCATCTCCGAAAGCTCTTGAAGGTTCAAGTCCACCGAGAATGCGTCCATTCTTGATGACATATTCTGCCTCATCTTTAGGGTGCTCCGAAATGATTCTTGAATGGAACATCAGCGCGTGAACGCGTTCGGTGAAGAATAAATACGCACCGTTCGGCCTCGTTAGGATTACGTCCAGTCTGATCTTCGCTCAGCACGTCTACAACCCAAGCACCTTTTCCATTCTCTCCCGGTTGCCAAATGCCAGCGACGGCTCGACTGTCCCCGGCGCACGCAACGTACAGATCTTGATGAGAGGTATCGAATATTGCCATAAGCGCGCAACTGCCTAAAATGTGTGAGAGATGTAGAGAATGAATGGAAGAAGCAATTTACCTGATATTGCTGGCAGCATGGTTTTCATAGCCATGGGGTGTTTGCTCAGGTCTGGTACCTGATCTTTTGAGGGTTGATTCTGAATTGCCTCTTTGAGTAAAGTCAAGGGAGCATTCAAGAGATGCCAATCCAACGCGGTGAACGCCTTCTCGATCGCGAGAGACACATTTTGGGGATCAGAAGCAGAGCCGGTAGCTGGGGTTGGTTTTGATCCAGGCCATAGCATGGATGTGACATTCTGCAGAATGCTGGGAGCGGATAGAGGTGTCTTGGCGTCCGCGGCCAGCTGGCTAAGCTCGAGGGCGACCGCCCGAATCAGGCTACGCGATAGTAAGGTAGATGTCTCCGGACCGCGATGACCATCGAAAACCGAGAAAAATAGATAGTCTCCAGGACCAGACTTGTCCGTTTCGTCTCGTTGGATGATCTGTTGAGAGTTGGCGTCTTCGATGGGATCATTCGACGACAGCGACGCAGTGGTATGGTGCCATGTAGTTCCGTAAGGTCTACGGACTGTTTCCGTTGAAGCATTCTGGATCAAACGCTTGTTCACCTCCTCCATGGACAGCAGCTGAATCGTCTTCTTCGACATTCCGCGTTGTCCGCTTTCTCCGACAGTCCTGACAGGAATTTCGAAAGACTGGCGAGCTGATGTGTAGTAGTAGTAGTAGTAGTAGCCTGCACCACCAGCAGCCACTGAGGCAGCCACAGGTTTCCAGGCTTGTCGAAGCATTAAAGTTCAAGTTGAGTAGGTCACCTTAGGCGTCGCGTGATGGCAGATTTGCATGCACGGGCCAGGTACAGCCACTGGCGTGAACGATCGGAGTCTCCTGATGACGACCTCCGACGTTCTCGTCTGTTTGAGTGACGGTCTATCCTCGTTCAGAGAACTCTAGCTGTTTCATATCAGCACAATAACCTATAATTAGGAAATGAACATTATTTTGTCTAGCTAACAAGTTGAACAGATACTATCGTCAAGTCATTTTCAACCGCGCTCTAAACATCCATAGTGCTAATTTAATTTATCTTCAGAAAAAAATGCTGCAAGAGTCTTCATTTTCCATACTTCTAGTTTTCTTTCTTGGTTTAACCGCCACAATCCCAAAGTTTTTACCTCAGCAAATTAGCCAATACGTATTACGAGGGGCGTTTCCATCTTCACAACTCGTTCTTCTGGTCTTCCTTAGGTTCTACCCACTCTCTAACGTATTGGGCCGATGCTGGTGCGCACCACTTGACGGGTACACGATGTATGGCGTACAATCCGGAGGCACTTCCATCTGCACAACGCAAACTTCGAAGGAGCAAGATTCATTCCACGTGCTTGACGTGCTTGACGAATTGGCGCGCGAATTCAAGGTGAGCCCTAAGCTAAACGCGTTCCTGTCCTACTTCTCACTCCTGGGCATTATCCCTCTTCATTTCCCGCTATTATCCTCTGCGCACGTTGAGCGATTCAAATACTTCAAGTACGAATGTATTATGTCCGGTACGTATCTTGTTCTATGCTACGCTGCAGATAATCCAACCCACCCTTGCTTGAGCCATTGGTCTTCACCGTCTCTCGCTATGATTAAAAGTCGTGCTGAATTGCTCGAACCGCTATAGTGATTCAAACACGACCCAAGGCTGTCGCTTTTCCTCGAACCCATTCTATAGTCGTCCATGATTGTTCATGCACTGATCTTTACACAAGACTTCAATAGCGAGTTATTCCTGCGAGGCGCCCAACGACTGCAAGAAACACGTCCTCTCGACCAATATCGACAGGAACGCTGGGGGAAACCCTTCCATAAATTTTTGGCGACGTTGGATGAAAAGGACGGCCAATATTTCGCCTTCCAGTTACCACCAGTAGTGGAGCGGCCGAGGGAGACCACGCAGGGGCTCGTGACAAAGGAGTTCCTCGACGTGGAAAGGGTGATTATTAACTGCTTTAACGCAGGGTCGTCGTCGGGTGCGAACGGGCTCCAAGAAGGGGAGGACTTTTCCTACGACGAGGCTGTAGGAGATATAAAAAATCCAGGGGTTGTCATGGAGGATCTCAAGAAGCAGCTACAGATTTCGAAATAAACGGGCGGGCTGCAGTGTCTGATTGTAGTCGGACACCCTGGAATAGGTGTGTAACGGTTTAGTGGGGTTTCGCCGTTGACTGAGAATTTCAAAGGGAAAACACTATTCCTTCATTTCTTGTATCATCGGCGTTTATGTCAAGCAGAACCAACAGTGCTAATTCACTCCCCCGACGAGATATACATGGCGATGGAAAAAGGAACGCTCTTACTCCCCAAATTGGATTTCAACAGGCGCCGGCGTCTCTCGTCGGAAGTATGGACACTTTTTGACTCCGACGAGGTGCTGCCTGCACCGCCAAAGCCATGGATCGATAGCCGTACCTTCCTTGTTTACACAGCGTCGCCTCGCCAAGATCGATGGGAATGGCAAAAGAGAAGTCCCTTCTCAGGTCGAAGAGTTATCATGAACCCTCCGACCCACCGCTAGATTGAAGTGATGTGCGTGTGTGTATCCCTCCAAAGCAGTCCAGTGGTGACTAACTCTTAGATCCTAGTGTGTCTCGCCTCCAAAAACCAGACGGTTATCAGCGCGCCCTCGTTGAAATAGTTCTTCACAGATACGGCCGTTCACCCCGCAATGTTCTAAAGTACACCCAAGATTTGGCAGTCTTCAGATCCCTAGAGTCCGAAATCGAGGTCGCGATTCGCGATATGTCCGTCAATGATCCACTCAAGGCCAACCAAGCTGCCTTTAATGCCCAATACTGTGTCCCACCGAATCTTTCTGATACTTCCCCGCAATAACCGGATTCTTACGATCCCGACACCGAGAGTGCAGACTCTGACTCTGCCTATGACACGTCCGAAGAGGGTAACGACGTCGACGATGACAATAACGACGATAACAACAACAACAACAACAACAACAGCGACAACGACGATGACGACGACGTTGTTGATATGTACTACATGCATGTCCCTGATCTGGACATGAGCTGTCTGAGTGTGGACGATGACGATCCCCTACCCCCACACTTTCCTCTTAAATGACATTGTCAGGAGTCTAGCGGACCCAGGAGTCATGAGGAAGGCTGATGAAATGGAGGGATCCTCCACTGGATTCTCTCCAGACGGATAGAATAGATCACGGACATTTCCAGTGTGTGACAATCTCATTTGTAAACATTCCCTGTACATACAAGCATACGAGCACAGCCTACTTCGAAAGCTATATCGTCCTTTCCTTGAAGCGACAATCTATGTCCATATCATCCAATAATACCGATGAAAGAGCAAGAAATCGACGTTCTGCGGCCACTGTTTCAGAAAACTGCAAGCAGGTGAATATGAGTAGAATTATCGTGGACATATGTATGACATACCTCCAACTCTGCCTCAGAAGACATATGGTTTGACTTCAACCGATCTATCAACTCAAATACGTTGCCCAAAGCCGGCGCATTCTGATTTTGCATTTAGTTCCATGAAATACAGGGAACTAGGAATATTCACCTCAATTAATATTCTTCTGGTCCTCCTCGAGCGCACTCGGGAAGCGTATGAAACCCACGTTCTCAAAAGTCCCGTCAACGACTGTAGTAGATTTTCTTCATAGCTATACAGCATTGGCACGTAGTCGCGTCGGAGGACGCGAACCAATATGCCCGACCGACTGAATGACTCGAGTTTGCCAGTAAAGGTGTCATCCGATGATTGGACGTAGACTTCCACCTCGACTGACTGCAGAGTTGACAGCCTCGACTCCACGGCAGATATGACGGCATGTAAGGGAGGTGGTATTGCGGTCTCTAGAGGACGTACTACCAAGCTTTGCAACCTCGAAAGGAATGTGTAATCAGATGAGATGATGTCGGAGACGGGGCTAAAAACACATCCCTCGAGGACCAAGTTCCTGCAGCTTGGCGACAGACGGAGAAGGCGTCCTATCGATCCATCCATGAGCGCAAGTCGCTCAATAACGATGGTAGCAAGGTTACACCGAGACAGAATCCATCATGAGCCCTGCACCTAATCCCACGGACTTCAGCTTCAGAACTTCAAGCGCGGGCAACACGAGTTGGGGACACAGTACAATATCTACCGTGGTGTCACATAGTCCCATAATGGAGGCTTAATTTTCGCAAGGTAGTGATTGAGATTCGTCTCGGACGAACACTACGATATCCATCGTCAAAGCTTGTGTGGATGGGCAGAGAAAGACTCTCAAGGCGAGAACATTTCTGAAGTAGTGCGAATATCGTCTCCTCTTCATAGTGACCAGACACATGGAGATTGGTTAACTGATGTAGAGGGAAATCCGGAAGCGAGTGGTTAATGTCAAAAAGATCGTTCAACCATGTCGACGAGAGAGCATCGAGGTATGGTGCGCACTCTGATCTTCGGAGAGCACAAAGAAAAGGGTGGTCGTAGTAGTCCCGATAGCGTTCTGTAGAGCGCAAATTAAGATTGACTTGTTTAAGTGACGACAAGACTTGGCCCTTTTGAGGAGTCACCCCCGCAGCGGATGGATGTTCGAGAATGTAGCCGGAGAGTGTCAAGGAATGCCATTGTCGGCAATGCCTTGACAACATAGCACACAGTGAATCTGATCCAGGAATCGGGGGAATTTCGAGGTCGTCGCAATGTAGATGTATGTGCAATGGTGTTCGCGATGCTCGTTGGAGTGTGGTCAATATCATTTTTCTCGTATTCTCCAATTCGGCTATTGAAGTTTATGCGAATGTGGGACCAAGACGTGGTTACACAATTAAAATCCAATTCCAGTACGTCAAAAGTAAAATAGACAAGTACCTGCAAACACACCCTAATGTCCATGGTGTCTCCAAATTACAGAGTTTTTCCCTTTCATGTAGGAAGAATCTCGTATGGAAGAGATTATTGTGATGATCAAGTTTGACTCCAGTCAAAACTCGATTCGACCGAGTCCAGTCCCCATATGATCCGTGCCCCTAAGTATAGGACTTCGATACATGCTTCTCTGCGAGTGGAATATTTGGCTCGGGATGTTTGACCATAGCCCGATCATTGAATTGCCTGTAAAGTTGTATGTGCTTCTTGCATCAAGGTAAACCATACTGTGGGATGCACAATATATATTTAATCTTCGACCCCCTATCTCACAGTCCGTACTTCTGAGCTGCCCGTCAAATGTGGCCGTTCCTCCCATCCACTCGGACTCCTACATAGCACCAGAAGCTTATGATCGCCAGTCAATGATGCAGGCTCGGTATACCGGCGATACACCAAGATTTACGGTGACAAAACCCGAAAGATCAAGGGAGGGTCACATTAAAGCATCGAAAAGTCGCAATCCGGGGACCAGTGGGGTCCCAGACTCCGGCGTTCGTAGGGCTCTTCATACGAATGCGAACATTATCAGAACTCGTCTCTCGGCCCCATTCGACACCGCTATGCGTTGAATTCCTCATCCTGATGGAGTAGAATTTTGAAGCCTCTGAAGATGAAAGCTAAGCGTGATCGTTGATTTTCCCTTGGATTTATTGGCCCCGACGTAAGGACGGCAGAAGCTGCACATTTGTGCGAGGTTTTCTACATAAAGAAAGTACTTATCGGGCTGAATAGAGAAAAGTGAACTTGGCCATTGCGTAGTAAATCGAGCACGCGTCTCTGAGAGTGCATTGATTTATGGAAAGCCCGACTAGTGTAGAGAAGCATCAACCGCATGTATGGGCTGTGATGATATTCGTACAGAAACTCGTGTGTTCCAGGAGGCATGTAACTCTGGTGCGTGCGTAAACTTTCATGATGGACCGTAACGAGGCTCAAGGATTCTCTTTAGCTTTCGCCTCCGGTCGTAAGGAGATTTCTTCTGTACCTTCATTTCCTCTGCATCAGTGCACTGATCGGCGTCTGGCGACAATGACTCGGACTGCAAACCTTGCAGCCGACCCTGGGTTGGAAATTGACATTTCGGGGCGGGAGACGAAGAGGAGCGAGGAGGAGATGAGAGGACAGGGGGACAGAGGTAGGTGAACCATGTAAGGATATCCGTCAGAGAAATCCCTGATCTCTAGTCGAAGATCCCCCCGTTGAGATGTTCGGATATTATTGTACCATCAGAAAAAGTCGTCGGGCGGAGATTCGGCCCGAAAGCGAAAAGGGGACACTTAAAGTCTCACTCGACCACATTCCCTCTCGCAGCCGTCGCACCACTCTTCATGCAAACATTGCAGCTTCTTCCCGTATCCCTGGTCCTCGTCTCTATTCCTCGATGCCGTGTACAGAACCTCTCTTCACACATCATTCGTCAGATTCTTCAGCCGAGTCCCGCCAAATTCCTCAATATCTCCAGCAATGAAATCGAGCTTTCCATATTTGCTGAGGCTCATACCCTTTCAGAATTTGAACACATAGCTAGACGAGATCGTCAGAAGCATCGCTCGCGTTCAGGCTCTGGCTCGAGCAGGAAGAATGGCCATGAGAATAGGAGTGACTTCACTCCTGTGGAGGTCTCATACGAACGGTGGAGTGTGCTTCAAGTAGACTCACACAGTGATTCAATAGGTGAGTCGTACTCGATTCTCAGGTGTTCACGCTTACAGAAGAGGGAGAACGCAGACAATTCCGGGGCGAGAGTGAATGAACTTTCAGCACCCTTGGCGATGGCTGGGATTTCTATTCTCTACCAATCATCCTATATGAGCGACTTCATCTTTGTGAGTACTGGCATACCTGCTACCATCTGTCAGGAGATGGCTCATCATCATTCAGGTCAAAGAGTGTCGTCTTCGCGAAGTTCTCGCGCTCTTCTCGGATGCCGGTTTCGACCTCTATTCGATAGATGACAATTCGCTCTCTTCGAGCACTATACCTATATCACCTCCATTGTCACCTTACCCACAAAACGAGGATGAGACTGCTTCCATGCTCGATATGAGTCCAGCCACATCAAAGGTCGCCCTGGGGTCAGTGCTGACTCGGACACGAAGTACGCCGGATACTCCGTCTGTTCTTTCGTCACGACTAAGGACCGCGAGTGATCCAAGTCCCCACAAATCTGGAACTTCGGAGCACCTCGAAAAGACACCTTCGAAACAAAAATCGCATTCTCCCACATCTGGTGGTGAGGTGCATGTGCTTGATTCTGACCTCACTTGCGTGGGTCTGGCCGATGACAGCGTCGACCAATGGTCTCTAAAAATAATCAAGCTAGTTGCTTTCCCCGATCTTATACCGTCTCGAGAACGAGATGGGTCAATATCCTACTACACTCCGGCGTCCAGTCTTCGTCCGGCTCGTCCTGGATACTCAAGCTCCGCACTTTCCGACCATTCCTCTTCCTCTCCCAGTGAAGATGAAGGCGACCTAGAGGATGGCTATTTCTCTCATTCTCCGAACCAGTCTACTTCTTCGCTGGTGACGTCTATTACATCAGAATCCGACGACTTGGGAAACATACCAGATTCACTTCATGTCAAATCAGGTTCTTTTTCATCAACTATGTCGTCGCGACGCTCATATTCGAAGCATCTGATGGGCATAGGAGGCCCTTTATCACCACTATCGCCAATTCACCCAGCCTATGACATCACATCGTTTACCCCAACCCCTGGCTCAACAGGTGTTCCAGACCCATTTGCTTTAGCTTTTGGGCGACGTTCCTCGCGGTCGAAATACCAAACACCACGTGTACCTTTCTTCTCATTTACACGGACCCCTGAGGGTTCGTCCCTCACCACAGATGCGGAACTTTTAGCGACCTTATTCCCGCCGAGTGAGAGATACATGGTTATTTGTGGTGGCGAACTGGACGCTGCTGATCAAATACTCGCGGATGGCGGACAAGAACCGGAATCTATGGAGGAGGACGATGATGAGGAGTCTGGTTCCGACGGAGGAAGCATGTTGAAATGTTTGCAAATTGATCTCAGGAAATTTGGTCTAGGTCAGTAGCCTTCCGTTGGTAATGCGGTCATTCGTCTTCTCATCACGCACGTTCAAATTTGCAGACAAGTATGGTCTAGTCAACCGTTTCTCCCGTGTTCTGGACGAAAACAAAATCAATCATATGTACAGTTCCACCTTCAAAACGGCCAATCTTCTGGTGGAGAAGCGATACGCCGTGCGGGCTCTGACGTTGCTGAGGAATTGCTAAGCACCTCCGGCAGCAACTGAATATGAACCAGGCACTGGTGCTGGTCCCACGTCGAATCTACCCATGATATTCCTTGGCCCGATATATCTATGAATCTGCAACTCACCTCTCCGTTATCAAAACGGTAGCCGACGCTACCCTGATAGAGATACCCTACGCCCATGCACGACACGACACTGGACGATTTTTACGCTGAATCCCCTCGGGCGCCCTTATACCGTCTCGCCTACTTTGGTATGCGATCGAAGAACTCGGTAACGGCGTTCTAACGCGATTCATTTTGCTGCCGTCCCCTCGCTTCTTTCATATCTGATTCCCATGTCATAAATGATTTTTCTTTCCATGTCTCTGGGTTAGGCTTTATTTCACGATAATCTGTTTCGTTGGTTACAATAACGCACACTATCGGCCGCGGGCTTCGGGACACCGTTTCGCGTCTTTCATTTCTGATGTGCCTCCTAACAATGACAGCGCGTTCTTCGGCATCCGCGTTCCGCCCGCGCTCTTCCGAAACGTCGGACTTGCTGTTGGTTTAGGAAGTCTCATTTCTTGTTTGGTCATTTTTAACGTTCACGAGGTTATTCATTGCATTTCAATATTCACATGCCGTTTCATCGCACACTCTTCTTCACTTGCCAGGTTGTCGTGCCACTTGTACACTATATCCATGCATTTCCATTTAACGTGTCACACCCCCCTCATGCTCAATCCTTCCACATGGTTATTTCGACGCGGACTCTTAATGTTGTATGAGTACTACTTGTTGTGTGTACCTCTAGCTTGCCTTAGAGACGATAATATCACTCAGTCGTGATTGCGCGTGTTCGATCTCACAGGACAGGGTTTCTAGCTGCGGGCAATCGTGTGGTATATGTACTTGGCCATGTGTGACGAACGAAGTGGGGCTGCAAAAAAATTAGACTGAATATACGGTAGATATGGATACAACAATGCAAGGCGACGACAACATATATACTTGGTGAAACGAGATAATTATGCGATAAAATCCAACGTAAATGGGCGAAGAAAGGATACTAGTATACATATATACGGCAAATACAACATGGCGGATGCAGTGAATGATGCAGAGCAGAAGATGGTATGAGAGCGATAGTAACACTAGTAGTGTCCTCGATGTAGCCAGCAAGTGCGAGAAAAGGTATCACAAGCCTACACATACGGTAAGGCTTCACCTTCTTCAGTGTCCCACCCCTGGGGGACTAGTCACGGCAGAGCCAAAGAGATGGGTGCAGTTCGAAAGACAGCACCACCACAGCAGTTCTAGAGCTCGTAGTCATCTGTTGACTGCTCTATGACTGAACTATGCCGTTGTGCTTTGCGTCCGTCGTATCACGGATTGATACCATTCATCCAGCGGAGGCAAGTCTTCGTCGTCGTCATCATCCAAAGACGACCAAGCCTGCTCCGAAGAGCTAGACATAGGTCGACAGCTAGGCCGCGCTAGATCGGCTCCACATAATTCGTCTTCATCGTCTACTGGAACATCATCAAACTCGTCTGTGAAAGCCCTGGCTCCACGGACCGTGAGAGTAATCTCAAGTTCGACGTCGACCTCGGTTTCGACTGCTAAAGATTGCTCCTCAGTAATGAAGGACGCGTGTCGATATTTAAACTCCAAAGCCTGTTCAAAGGTCGTCTTCAGGTCATCGCCATCCGTTGGGGTTTCTGGACCGGGGCAATCATCCTCCGAATCACTGGTGCTTTCTTCCAAGACGCCGCAGCTATCTATCGGATTCGTGGAGCTCTCGTCGTACCACTCGGAGCCATCTTCGTAGTAGGAGTCTGGCCAACTGATGTTATCACCGTAAGCATCCTCTGGCTCGTTAATGAACTCTATGCCCTTAGCGGGAATCACAAGATACTGGCCGTACCCAACATCTTGTGGGCTGTTGACCCTATTGGACCAGGCAATCCAAGGGTTCTCTGGTGGTGCGGTAGTGACGACGATGTGGGGTATTTGGAAGGGAGAAGAAGAGTCAATAATAATGGAGGAATGGAATCTCCGGTTAAGATGTAAAAGGGGCTGTGTGGCGTGAGTGGGCGATTATGGAAGTTGAACGTAATGGCTCACCTCGGCTGGATCCGTCCAACGGAAAGGCTTATCCACGCTTTCAAATGGTAGATGTGCGTCATAGCGTAGCCGGAATGTCATTGCTTTCTTGCTTGCCTCGAAAGCCTGTCAAAAGCCAAGGGTGTTAGAAGGAAACATAGTAGGTGTTGGATAAAAAAAAACCGTACAGCTTTCCTGCAGAGCTGTTTTCTCAGAACAAGCACGACTTGGAACATCACGAGTCGTTCCACAGATGAGCTGTTAACCTGTCGAAGTAATTAGACTTTCCTGTGCGAGAATATTGTGGCGTAAAGAGCTGTACCATCTGTTCGAATGTTGAACGGCTGAAGACGTTTGTAGGCTTCGTGAGGTGTAGGTTGTGAAGTTCGGAAGTGCGGTGGTAATTGTGATTAGGATGTAGGATAAATTCCGAAATGTCTTGGAGAGGAATATTGAGGTAGTGCAACGCTTGTGGATCTACACGGTTGTACCACTGCGTCGCCTGTTGATCCCAGGTGTCTTCACATGGGGTAATGACGATATGAGGTGTTATATGTGGAGAAAGTGATTCGAGGACGACACTGCTTGTCGGCCTGTACAGGGATCGGAGACACTCCTAAAGGGAAGAGAAAGTGAGAAACAGACAATTGTCAGACCACACAGCACTCACTGTAGCCGTCTCTACGTCCCATTCAGAGCATGTAGGTTCTTCTTCGCAGAGAGATGGGCCTTCAGTTACAGTGGAGAGCTGGGGACTCAGGGTTGGCATGGCGGTTATGAGGCATGAGGCAAACGGCTGACTGACCACAGGTATCATCTCCTCTTCGTCTGAATAATCGCCAAACTGCTCTAGATCATCTTCATCTCCTTCACACAGCCGTTGTAGATCAGGCTGAAACCTGAGGACATGGGGGGACGAGGACATGAAAAACTCGTGTCCGACAAGCTCCGGGTTCGTGGCAATGGTCTTCAACATCGATGGCTGCGCCTCCTTATCGAGGAAACGCGCCGATAAATCAGCCCAGCACGCGCCAAATGGTCTAGGATAACTCACCTTGAGCGTCTGTTCTGTCCTACAAAATTTTTCCTCCAGTGTGGGCGTCGTCGATGATGATCGCATGACCGTTGATTTCTTAGTCTTCCAGCGACGCGATGCCTTCCACCATGAGATTGACGCGTCCGAGTGCTGGTGCTTTTTGTCGACAGTCGAAAATGACATGTCTATCCATTTTACGCCTTGAGCGAGCATAGGTGATCGAGGTTGAGTGGAGTAAATTCCGGTTGTTTCGAATGAGAGGAAAGGTCTGAGATAACTAGGAATTTCTGGAACAGATTATGGCGAAGAAATGCAGATGTTTAGTGAGTTTAAGGTGAAGAAACAATGGGAGACTGGTCTTTGTCCTTGGACATTCCAGGTGACTGGTGGCATTGGATAAGGCTGGGTAGGTCTTTTGACACACGGGCGCTTCGCCGGTGGCGTGTGCCATGGACTACCCGCTCTTACCACATGAAATCAACAAAGACACGAATTTAGCTCCGAATCTCTTCGCTCGCAAGATAACAATTTCATTTGATATAGACAGCACTGTTACAGCGGCTAAATATCCTGAAGTTCTTAGAAGTGCTACTGCACCGGGCAGCAAATGCTCGCACTATCACGACATCAACGGTAATCATTGATGTCAGTCAAGACCCAGAAACCACCCGAATCGGGCCATGCATGCTCCACTGTGCTCCACGGTGGTACATGGCGAGGTGGCCAAGAGGCGTCCTCAGGTGCCTTGATTGACTGTTGGCATGATTTCGGGTCAGGGTGCACGTCTTTGATGAAGCGAAAGAGTTCTCCTAGAAGTCGCGATGCAGTACGTCTGGATATGTTTTGAGATGCTTTGGGGTCCACGCCGACATGGCACCCTTGCTATGAAAAACACGTCCACCCGTGAAAGTATCGGATACGAGGTATAGCAGAGTCAAGGTAGACCTACAGTCGATGCCACTTGCAACTCGAGAGTCAACAACTGCTGTGATCACAGAATACGTACGGATAAACCTTACTGTATGGGTTTATAGATGAGAGGCCGTACCATAATCGACCCGGGGTTTATATCTACAGGATAGATGGAATGGTGACACCCGCGGATCCACTCTCGAGCCTCCTGTAGGCCAATTACTAGAAACCTAGAGCAGCTTTCTGACAACAAATCCGCCCAAATCGCGCTGAGAAAATTGGAGATTGGAGTGGTGTTTTCTGTATACAGTAATAGAGCACCTAGCTGTAGAATAAGTGTTCAAATCCCAACAGCGACGGAATGGGCGCTGGCTGTTTCAGGCGGTCCGGCCTCCGGGCCGTTTCAGTTCACCGGGTCTTGGCCTCAGCGAGGCTCGCTGCGACGGCCACTGGCAATACTCATCCACTAGGTGGCACTGGAATCAAGGTAGGATCCCCATCCAAGTCGTAGACTTTGTTCACAGTTGACAGCTTATAGTGATGCAGGAGCAGGATAAATTGGACCCGACCGTTCTGTGCGAAAAATGCAAAGACCTCTTCATTCCCCATACAGTCTACCCACCCATCCCACTCGACGTAATTCGTTCCAATCTCATACCAAGCAAGACGGATATAAAGCATGTCGCGGCGATTGTTGAGGTTGAAGAAACGGAACTGGAACAGTACGAGAGTGAGCTCGCCCGTTTACGACGGATCATGGACAAACTAGAAGCGGAGAAGTCTGCTCTCTCAGAGCGTATCGAGAGGCGGAAGAGCTGGATGTCGCCCATACGAAAGCTCCCTAATGAGATTTTGGATATCATCATGTCTGCAACATGTCTATCGAACCGATACACACTCTCCATATCCCCTAAAACCAATACTCTCCAGGCGTATCCCTACAATCTATCACACGTATCCTCCCATTGGCGCAGTATTGTCACCTCATGCCCTCGCATGTGGACCTCGTTCCATGTCGATGTGTTCGGTCTCCGGCGCGACATTCAACCCCTACTCCAAGTCTATCTGAAAAACTCACGCGACCTACCGCTGAGAGTTCGTATAGTCGATTCGGGTAAATGGTCGGCGGATTTTGGAGAAGACTATGCCAATCATTTAGGCTTGAACGGCGTCTCAGCTTGCTCCACGCTTCTATCGCAGTCAACTCGCATCCAAAGTCTGACCATGGACGTCAGAGGGCAGATTTTCTCCGTTCTGCGTCCTACGTCCAGCTCCTGGGATCCCCCGTTCGCATTTCCATTACTTCGCACTTTTCACAACTACACAAACCTTACACACATAGCAGTCGGGTCCACATGGTTTTGGAACGCCATCCTGGCCGCTCCGATGCTTAATAGCCTCGCAGCCGCTTTCGTTTCTCATGCGAAGGTCTACCCATTTGCACAAATCACATCCCTCGTCCTCATGCACATATCATCAATCCGAGTATTGCTTCGGATTCTTGTGCAATGTCCAAATCTCAAAGCTTTGGAAGTGCGGCAGGATCGCATGACGGTGGATCCAGAGATATTGAACGACACGAGGCCGCCTACCACTTTATCCAACCTGAAACACTTGACCGTCATCAGCCGTCATGAAAATGGCCCTGCGGGCTTTTATCCGCTTTTCAAAGGTATCACTGTACCTATCCTCAATGACCTCACAATAAGGTCTTCGAAGATAGGCATACATGATTGGCGTAGCGGAGGTTTTCTGGATATGGTTCAGCGCTCCTCGTGTCCTATGAAGAACCTAACGATAGAATTGCCGACTGTGGTACCCGCGCAATCCGCATCAATGAACACAAACGAAGCGTTTGTAGAGATTTTCAGCCAATGTCCGATGGTGGCACGGTTGAGAATTATAATTCATCAACACCATCTTCCCGAAGGTGATGAAGGCTCAGACGATGAGACCCATTCAGTTGTATTGGGTCTCTTGTCGGCTCTCCCGATCATCTCTGGTTCCTCGCTGGATACCTCCTCATCTACTTTGTGCCCAAAACTACGCATGTTCCATCTAATCATCTATCCAAAACCAGAGCGATCCGGAGTAAACGACAATACACTTGATGCCTTGTTCCGAATGGTGGAGTCGAGGTCGAGGAGCCAGCTGGCATTACTCGCCGAGAGTGTTACACCCTTGACATATTTTGGTCTCCATGTCTCCAATAACCTCACAGACGAACATTATGATGCCCTTCTGGATCCATTCCAGCCTAGATTGGATACCCTTGAGCAGGATAGGATGGCCTATGAAATTCGGTTGGGAAAGACCTCAAGTTGAAGATGTTACAAAGATGGGTCTACCGTCTTTGACATCCAGGAGGCAAGTTATACTCGAAAGACTTCATCGTAGTACCGGAGCTGTTGTATGTACTGTATAGAGCATACCCCTTGTACTACTAATCCACACAACCGGACCTTAAGATATTCTGACCCGAATTTCAAAATGCACGAATGCCGCAAGCTATTATCAACGAGGTGCTCGGGGTCGGAAAACCAGTCTTTTCTTCCACATTGTCATCAAGTCTTTCCGGTAGCTGCAGCAGAGTGCGTCACCCCCGAACCTAGAGTAGTTGTTCAACGTTTCTGACTCTAGATATAAGGATGCAATGCGATGCCAATCCCACTGTATTATGTGAAAGATGCAACCTCCACTTCATCCCCCAGCCTCCCAAACACCCCGTTTCTCTCGACACACTTCGTTTTCACGGCTCTCCGACGCCAGTGGAAGCCAGTCAAACCGCCGAGCTACTCAAAACCGAGGAGCTCGAGTTGAAGAAATACGAAGAGCAACTCAAGCGGCTCCGCAGCATCACGGAGAAGTTGGAACGAGAAAAAGCGGCCCTCTCTCGAAGAATACAAAATCGACGTTGCTGGCTGGCTCCAATCAGAAAACTGCCCCTGGAGATTTTTGGCAAAATTTTTCAGGTGCTTATCGCGTCAGAGTCTTCTTCACTTGTCGTCCGTGATCAAGGGAAGACGATACATGCTTATCCCTACGTTCTCTCCCAAGTCGAGTCCCTATGGAGAGACATCGTCACCTCTCATCCCCAGTTTTGGACATCCATTGATATCGACGTTCATTTCCTTGGACGCGATATCCAGCCGCTCCTACAGACGTATCTTTATCGATCAGAAGGCCAAACTCTAAACGTAAAGATATCAGATTCGGAGAAGTACGCCCAGTCGAGCCGCTCTAGTTACGGGATTCATTTGGGAAGGCATGGCGTCAGTGCTTGTCAGACTCTCCTTGAGCAGGCATCGAGAGTGGAGGTTTTTTCTTTCAATGTCAATGAGGCGTTCTTCCTGGAAAAACTGCTCTCTCGACCAGCACGAAACAGCCTCTCGTTCCCAGTGCTTCGCGAGTTTCGCAACTATAGCGGCTTCCACTGGGTTAGCGGAGAGTCTATGTGGTTTTGGAAACAAATTCACCATGCTCCCATGCTCACAAGTGTCATGTCCCTGCACCCACATGAGGACATAGTCCTCCCATTCTCCCAACTCACCTCGATCACTATCGCCCAGCTTGGAAAAGAGGATCCATCATACGACTCTGGAATATTCAGAGGAATGGCGCCCTTGCTGCGTATTCTATCCTCCTGCCCAAGGCTACAACACCTGGAAATTGGGGAGATCTGCAGTGAGCAGCTTTCCTCTCCGACCATCAAGTTCACTCTGCCGTCTCTGCGATACTTGTCCGTCCAGACGAACGACAAACCGACTGTCTTCGACCCACTCTTTAATTGCATCACGATGCCTTCCCTCGAGGTGCTTGAGGTGACATCTACCTTGCGGCAGAAGTTGAAGGATTGGCCGAATCAGCCGTTCATTGGGCTTGTACGTCGTTCGGGATCTCTGTTGAATATGCAGAGCATCACCCTTTCTTTCCCTTTTGCTTCTCTTCCTCCCGACCGCTGCGAAGAGTTGTTATCGCTTTTGCCTACTTCGACTAGAGTAACAGCTCGGGTGGCGAACATTAGGTCGATTGGAGCCGTCGTTTGGGCCGGTCAAAATATCACTGTCGAGTAACTTAGTAGGCTTCCATTTATGTTTCTGTTTTGCTGCGAATCATATGTGGAAATTGACTCAAAAAAGTGTGTGGAACCCGGGCCGTGTCCAAGTCGAGCTTGACCGAAATACTGCATGGCCGAAAATAGGGCGAGATTCCGCTTGAACAAAGAATCAATCGAACACGTCACAGTGTGCGACGAGCAAAAAGAACCCGTGTTCATCGATCGAATGCGACCATTAATTTTGTCGTTTTTGAATAGGGGGTTTGGAGACGAGGTATTCAGTGTCGGGTCAATCCTGCGTCAGTGGCTGAAGGTTGAGTGCCGTGTGTCCCTCTGATAGCGGAAAGAGTCTTCACACACGTACGTGGCCAATGCTTTAAGGAAATAATCATGCTATTCACATCATGGTTATGACATACCTCTTTCGAATCCCTGGCGACGAACAAGACGCGGGTCAAGGCCTGCAGCATCTTTGACTGATCAATTCACACCTGGGTATCTAAATCATGATATTCCCAAGTAATGTATCTGAGCAAGCACGCCATCAAGATCCGGTCAATACCTCGTCATTACTTCGGTGCCTGTCAGCGGGGCGAGTTGTGAACGATGACGAGGAAGATGTCACCTCGAGGGAAGTCTTGGCTAGCTCCGGTGATTTTGAGATTTGTAACCTACGACGCCGAGGAAGAAGAGATCTGCTATGTTTCACACATTCGCCTCCAAGCATTAGAATAGGAAGTGATGAATTTCTATTGAAGGTGGTTTACTCGAACACCCCGCAGTCGTTCAGGCCTCTCTAGCCATCTCTAGCCATCTCTAGTGCAGTCATTCTTCGCCGTCGCCGTTCTTGCTACCCTTGCGGGTGCCACACCGCCTCGAAGACTGTCGCGAACGGTCAGCTAGAGGGCTGATCAGTTTGTAGAGCGGCTGAAGTAGACGGCAACCTTTACCAGAGACTTTTCCCAAGCAGTGTCTTTGGAATCGACGTAGTATTCACCTGAGTAAATAAGCCGCTAAGAGGGTATGAAAGAAGCGAGTAAAGTGCCTGTATACTTACTGTATCAGTGTGTGGATGATTGACTCGGAATAGTCGACTGAGTACCTCCGGGACTGGGCGCAATAGAGGTGGATTGCGCGAGGGTTGGACCATCGAATGGCAGACTTTATAAATATTGCCGGTCCACCCATCTCGGCTTACGGCGTGCGAGCACAAGTACATGTCAGTCACCTTGGAAGCAGTAGCATTATTCTTGGGTTTGACATACCCTTGAATCGGCAAAGACGGCCTGGCATCTATATGACTATATTATTCCGCAATGAATTGCAGAAGAAGTATGGTCGTTCATTTAGCACGGTGATTGGGCGCAATTTCTGGGCGCCTGAACCCTTGCATCACGGACACGTACGTTCGCGGTTTCGAATGGTATATGTATCCCCGTGTTGTCAGAAGGACCTGGGTAGGTGGCGGTCTTGGGGTTCAAGTCTGCAGATGTCAAGGGTGAGTCCGCCCCAAGTAGAGATCTCTCATGTAATTGTAAGGCAATCGAATTTCCGGTGCGTGAGAGGTGTTCTATCGAACGAGAGGCTGGTAAGTCACAATGGAATGAAAGTTAAGCCTTGACAAGAATTTTAGTCATGTCGATTTCAAATCCGATTCATGAGACAAGCGTCGGCTTGAGATTCTGAAGAACATTGACGCCGAGAACCTCCAGAAGTGGGCCGGGGCCGGGGGCGCAGATGGAAATCAGCAAATTGCTCCCCACATTCCACCACTTTCCCAACTTCACTAGATTAAAACAGTGTTCTCTGTGCATTAGAACATTATTACGACAAATTTTAGTGACTCACTTTCGGGGCTTTGGAACCCTCCTCACTTTCCAGACTTTCATTAAAAATTTCAAGTCACGGGAGTCCACAAAATAGCTAACGAAAATTTGTGTGATATAGCTTTATTCCATGACCAAATAATTGTATTGAACATGGTAGAATGGCCGGAATTGAGAGTGGAAGTGGCCGAAAGTGAGTGGAAAGTGCCGTAGGGAAATCGCGCCCCCGGCCCAACCCAAATCTATGTTTAAACTTGAATCATGGGACCTCTTAATAAGAGCCAATAATCACAAAAAAAAACATGCCTGGTTTTTCTCTTTTCCGTAATTTGTTCTGAGGGCCAACTCATTCACAAGCTCAGACTCTGAGCGTTAAAGCTTAAAGAACAGTGTCACGATGACTGTGACAATCACGAGATAAGCAGTCACAGTGACGCAGACACCTCCAGTGTCGCCATCCTCTCTCCAACCACCCTCTATCCACCCTCTATCCACTCACTCTTGGGCCCTCATAAATCGAGGGAACTCGGAACATCGAATGAAACTTTATGAACCAAACCCGAACTTTTAATCCATGGCAGGTTTGCCTATCGAGCGGCTAAACCTCAGAACACGTGCCAAACTACGTTCTACTCAAATTTTGACCTCGTTACCCCAAATCGTTTCGGAACTCTTGCAAAATTCACTCGATGCCAAAGCTCGGCGCATAGAAATTGGGGTCAACTGCGAAGAATGGACCTGCTGGGTGACGGATGACGGTCAAGGAATGAGTAGAGATGATTTGACACTTTTGGGCAGCAGCGGACGTTACGGTGAGTACCTGTTCTCTCATACAAGTCGATGGAAGAGCAAACTATCCCAGGTTCATCAAAGGCATATACCCCGGATACTTTGAACATGTTGTCAACTTTTGGATTCCGCGGGGAAGGCGAGTATGCACCGGGCAACTATTCGAAAACAATTCTTCTGAAACTGATGTATACAGCTCTGGCATCAGCTGCAGACTTGGGCTGCTTAGAGATTTGCTCGAGAACCTCAAGATCTCGCGAGACTTGGTCGGTTATTCTCAAGGTACTGGTGAAGGTCCGCTAGGATATCTCCTCATTAACGTCTATATTAGGATGGGAAGATGTTGTATTCCGGAAGTGCAGTGCGTTGGAAAAAAACATCGCACGGAACCACGGTCTGCGTCAGGGACGCATTTTATAACGTGAGACATGTATTCGTCCCCATTGGTCTTTGCTGACCCAATGCCTAGCTACCCGTCCGACGTCTTTCGCATCCTGCTGCACCTCGTACATTCGAATTGATTCGCAAGGAAACAGAACTATATGCACTGGTCTTTCCAGACGTCTCTTTTGTGCTTCACTCTGTCTCCGACTCCGGATCTTCAAAGGAAAGCACATTCCGGATACCCAGGGTATACATATACATCATAACATCTTCACCGGGTACGCTGATCATATTGTCCAGACCGCTTCGACCCTGTCAACTTTTTCCCATATATATGGAGGAGCATTGTGCCAAGTATGTTATTGAGTCCTCGATCCCCGACACTTTTCATTTAACCCCTGAGTCAGCATGTAGACGAAATTAATACAACGCTGGGAGATATGTCAGTAGAAGGCTTTATTAGCTTAGAAGGTGCTTTTTCAAAGGTATGGACTGTTCTCCCATTGTGTCATCACTACTCTGACTTCAGCTTCTAGGCATATCAATTTTTATGTCCGTCAGAGTTGCTTACCTGATTTATAATGAGTCTCATTTCACTTTTCAGATATTAATCGACATCCTGTGGAACATGGGGAGTTACAGCGCATCATCGAGTCTCGATTCACATTGAGCACCTTCTCAAAGCACGTTAGTCGCATCGCTGTCTATGCAATGAGCACATCAACGTTGACATCTTCTGTGGCAGGCATTCGAAGAGTCTGGAGAGACGTCTTTACGTTCATGTAAGAACTCCGGTGGTCGAGGACTCGTAGGCACTCAATGAACCTCATTTTCAGCCACCCGCCGCTCACCACGTAAGGCCGAAAAGAAACCGGTATACGTACTGAACCTGGCTATTCCACCTGACAAAATAGACAACCTCCTTGAGCCTGCAAAAGGCGCGGTTCATATAGGAGTGAGGCATTGTATTTCTGATGAAGTTGTACCATCTCACCTCGGCCCGTTGCAGGAGAAAGACGCAGTCTACGCTTTCTTATCTTCCACTGTAGAGTCGTTCTTGGTGCGACATGGGTTCGCGTCGCAAAGCCGACGACGAGAAAGTATTGACCCCTCTTTTTCCCCTCAGAAGCGAAGAAAGCTCGATTCGTTGAATGACTCGGGCTACGCCGAGCACACCTCTGAAGACCCACTAGCATATGATCTTCGGGTCAAGGTAGCTGAAACCGCCCCAGCTCCCCTTTATGTCAGTGGTGTATGTCATAGCGCTCCTCAGACTATATCCTTCACACTGACTTCCTCGTAGGTTGACGCTCTGGATGAAGAGGACGAGCGGATTGTTTGGACTGACTATTCTACTGGTCAAACCTTCCTAGTTGATAGAAGAACGGGAAACTCCCGACTACAAGACGATCAACTGCTTTACAATAATTATGACGATGATGTAGTTCCGGTCCGTCGCGAGCGACGCACACTGCTGCCCTCAGGAAGTACCGTTCCTTCTGGCAAGCCAGACACACCAGATTGGATTCGGAAGGCACTCGAGGTATCTTTCGGCTTCTTTGCCATTAGTGTCACAATCTCACGGTGACCTCTGTTAGGCGAATGACAGCTACAAATTAGGAGAAAAGAAAATAGTTTCTCTGAATATATCGAATCACGATGACCATTCAGGCCACAGAGGTTCGAGCCACCATTGCTATATCGGACATCAGCGACATTTTTTTTCCTCGGATTCGGCGGCTATACAGCAGCGCTTCACTCGGGCAGATATTAAAGATGCTGTGGTCATTAGCCAGGTCGATCGAAAGTTTGTAGCATGTGTCTTTGGCGACGGTGGACCACTAAAAGATGGCATCAGCAAGAATGGAAGGTCGCTGGTGCTAATTGACCAGGTATGTATTTCTCTTTTCAAATTTCTATTTTGGCGAAAAAGAAAAACAATATTGATTCCTTGGTGACAGCATGCGGCGGATGAGCGTATCAGAGTCGAACTATTCCTTAAGGAACTCTGTCTTGGATTTTTGCGCAACAAATTGACTGGTCAGGCCGAGGAAAATGCCATCGAGCTCCGTCATCTGACTCCTCCACGTCTCATATTGTTGACACGGCTGGAAATACGGCGGTTGGCAGATTCACAGGAGATACAAGATGCCCTTTGGAGTTGGGGGTTTTGCTTCGCGGGATCGCCACAGATCACTGGCCTCGATCACGGAGAACTAGTGGAAGGCGTTGATGGAGATAACAGCGGCAGCTACGCTCAGATCGCTGTGCAGAGTATACCGGAAGTGGTGGCTGATAAGGTACTGTCTTTTGATTCTTCTTTTTCCATTTGTTCTCGCTGAATTCTTGGAACACTTAGCTCCTTTTGGCTGAAGAACTGCGTGATTTGGTCAAGGGTTTCATAGCGCAAGTCGATTCAAGTGCTGTTGATCTTTCACGGGCCCGGGATATGGGTTCCGAGTCAAGAATAAAGGATAACGATTGGCTCAAGGCTTTGAGGTGGTGTCCCCGACAACTGCTGGATTTAGTAAACTCCAAGGCTTGCAGAGGTGATAGATTAGTTTGTATTCTTGTCAAAGGCTGACGTTTTGAACAACGTAGGCGCGATTATGTTCAACGACTCATTGACTCACGAGCAATGTACGCGCCTGGTCACGCAGCTGGCCGATACGGCACTTCCTTTCCAGTGTGCACACGGAAGGTCCGTTTTGGTGCACTGTTCTAGTATTCGTTTTCTGAAGAGAAACATCAGACCGTCTTTAGTACCACTGACCAGGTTTGGGAAGCTCACGGCGGACAGGGGACGGTCACGACATTCCCAGATGCGCTGGTCTGCGCTAGAACAGCAAACATCGCCCGATTAGGATAATCCATTGTCCTGTGAAATGAGAAAGCTCTCCTTCATTGTTTGGCGGTTCACGCTGTCCTTCTGTCAGTGGATTTACTTTCTGTCTGTTTCCAGAGTTTTGATGCTGTTGATTCTTTTGAACGGAATCCTGGGATTCACATTGTCACGGCGCAGAATATCTTTCATTCTGTTGAAGACCGATATGGGACTTGAAGTTATGCTGTTTTGGGATGATGAAGATACTCGGACTGTACCAGTTTTAATGCACGTTGCTCAGACCATACGGTGACGAAGTGTCGTTCGACACGGTTTCGAGCTGCAGATTGATCCTAGAGTCACTGAGTCTACAAACCTCGAGTTACTCAGGCGAGTCTGTCATCTGCTGTGCCCCCTCTGCGTTGCGGTGCCCGGTCGAAAGCGCAGTAGTGCTGAGTAACAATTCTAATGCTGATGCGGTGACGACGTGAAGCATGCTGTGGTGGAAAGTGGAGCTATAGGCCTCGAGAACGTCGACTGTGTAATTGACTCATAAGCTTCAATTTCGCCGTCGCGGATCCTTTGCGGATCGTACCGCACTATATGGGCGCCACGTCGACGCTGCGAATCACGACTTACAATGCTCATACCCAGCCTTTATCCCCAGGCACAGGGCTTGGTGAGGCCCGTGAGGGTGGGCATGGTGTTGTGGTACATCTCGAGTACACTAACCGATTCCAAGAGACATTTCTGAAGTTAGTTTGTTCTATACGCTGCTAAGCCACGTTTTTAACGTCTTCTTCCTTCGAAAGTGGGAGATGGATACCGAACGCTGAAGCGCTGAACATGATGGAGCTTTCGGAAATATGCGAGCTCGCGTGACGTCAGGTGGTTGAAATGGACTCCAGACTCCGACGTCATAGGGCCAGCGAGATTGTATAAAGACCTCGACACCTTCCTTTCAACCCTCACTACTACCACTTTGCACCCAACCACCACATTCACACCGTTCACACCGTCTTATATCGTTACAGAATCAGCATGCGAACCCTCACGAAAGTCATCTATAAGCCTGATTCCCAATCGACCGATGAGTACATTATCATCGTTAACCCAGAAGAGGTGCGGCACACGGTATTCCGCGACGCGATCTGTACTGATCTACTTTCAACTTTCTAGTACAACAAGTGGAAAGACGGAGGTGAGTTCTCTCAGTCTTGGATCACATCGATAATGGCTAATTGGTTCTTGTCAGACACGTAATTATCATCTCATGGATCGCACCTGAAGATGTCCACTGACCTGGTTTGACAGGACGATACCTCTTGCTGATGTTGTAGATTGTGAGGATCAGGTCTCTTTCACAAAACCCTACATAGCTGAATATGCAGCCAGCTTTCCAGATCTTCCATTCCAATCAGGGCAACCAAGGGATCCTTCGGCACGCCTCCAAGCAACAGCTTGAAAACGAGTTTGGTAGTAGCAAAGATATCGATGTTGTTCAGAAGATGCTGGAGCGTGGAAAGTCGCAACCGGGGAAGATTTCGACATTTACCTTCCAGACGAATGCCGTGAGGGGAAGCATGGTTATCGACAACAAGGGTGGAAGAAGTACGACTGGCGTCTAAACAGAGCTGGTCCAGTGGGAGGGAAGTAGCATCAACGTGCTGCATTATTATTGTATGTGTATAAATCCACTATTGAGATTAATCTCAAACCTGACGTGCAGGGATAACTGTGTATCCTTTTTGTCGCAAATACGAACTGCTTAGTCATTGCAATTGTGAGATGTACAACAGATGTTTTCGATGTCTATCCATACGGCCCAGAATGAATTGACAGATACAAATCAGATAATATGAAATCGAAAAAAAAACTGCTACTCGTCATCGTCGTCCGACAAGACCAAACGACCTTTCTTCCTCATAGCGATCGTAGTGATCTCTTTGTCTGAATGGTCCGCTTCATCGCTACTACCATCGTCAGGGCTGGGTGTTTTGGCAGATTCGACGCGTTTCGGGATCGGTCTTGGCTTTGGGCGGGGCCTTTCTTTTACAGATTCTGGTGTTACTGAACGTGCAGGCTCAGGTTCGTCGTCATCCTTTTCAGACTCTGAAGATTTGTACTCGTGCATGTCTTCGTTCGCCATGTCTGGGGCAGTGTCGTCTCGCTTCTGCCTTTTTTTCTTCTCTGCATTTTCACCCGCCTTCCTGCGACGTTTCTTCGTCCCTTGCGACTTCATCGTACCGCTACGACCTTCCCCAAGACTCGCTGCAACTGCAGCAGTCTTCTCTCGTCTGGCCCTCTCCAATGCCATAAAGTCATCCAGATTGTGACTGAACTCTTCGTCACTATCTTCGATGAACTGTGCTGACTTGTATTTCTCCTTCTCTTCTTGCCTTTTCTCTCTTTTCCTTTCGCGTCTTGCTTTCTCTCCATCCGAGTCGGACCCCTCGTCTTCGTCGGACAACACAGGCCGGACACGCCGTCTACGACGCCGTTTCTTGGTGAGAAGCTGAGATACTTTCTTCCCTTCTAGATCATATGGCGTCTCAAGGAATTGAGCGATGACGTTGTATGTAGCTTGCAGATCTTTTGGTAGGATGGCTGCTGGCACATACCATTCTAGTTCATCAGCATCTAGAGGCTTGAGTTAGTTTCTAGCATCACTTTCGACGGAAACAACCCTGACCTTCGTCCAGAATGTAAAACTTTGATAATCGGAAAAGGAGTTTCAAATAAGAGTTCTTGTTGGCTGCATCGGCGCTTTCGTCGCTCAAATAAGGTATGACTGCAGTGAACGAATGAAAACGTGAGATATGCTTTAAGGAACCACAAATAACAACTGACGATAGTCGGTAAATTTAGCAATCGTATCAACTGACGGGCCATCCAATTTCAACACAGGACGCTCGTCATTTTCTTCACCAGAGCCTCTGCCATTCTTGTCATCGGTCTCTTCAATTATTCGTTGACGTTGTCCGATGACTGTGCTGAGAATCTGACGGACCATCAGTCCCAGTCAGGTGTCGAAGAAAAGCGGGTATCTCACCTCTTGAACCCATGTAACCAGTTCCTTCTGGTCAGTTTCAACCAATGCGGCGATAGCAATGCCGACCTGATCACTCCAAGAGTATCCCTTCTTAACTTGCACCTCCTGTGGCCGCGTGTCTTCGATAGTTGCTTTCTCCGGCTTAGATTTCTTCTCGGGTTCCCAGCTCGAATATTGTTTCCAATGACCCCGGTTCTTGGGGAAGAAAGCCTGTAGTAAACAATGGTTAGGCATCTAAGTTCTGATGGAAGCCTCGAGAGGCAGACCCACCTCCACAGCAAGGAATGGTTCCTTTTCCAATGCCTTGAAGAATTGTCGTAGGATGTAGTTGATGAAATTCACAAGGTCCTTGTATGGCTGTTCCCGGGGAAATGTCTTTTGATCGGTCAGGATGTTCTTAAAGAGATTCAACGTTGAAACCTTTCAAAGGCGGGCGTCAGTGGAAAGTCATACGATGAAGCAGGCACCGCACTTGGAAATAAAGTCCTTCGGCCTTGGCTTTTACCGCTTGTCGGTGCATTAAGCTCAGGACTTGCTTCAGGTTTTCAGAACCAGTAAATTCTTTATAGCGCGCTAGATAGGCTAGTAACGTGTGTGTGATGCCTTCTTGAGCGAATTTCTATGTACAGGGCCCCGTTAGATTGCAGAAACGACAAGAAATCTGGGACGGACCATTTCAAACCCCTCAAGAGTAACCATCGTCTCATGCACTATTTCCTCCTCTTCCGGTTGCTCGATCTCTTCCTCTTCCGGCACCTCGTTACCCGCTGTTGCCACAGCCCTTGAGAGATGAGATTCATATGATAAAGCGTCGACACTCACTTTTCTTCTTCCTTCTCTTTGGTTTCTTCTTACGAATGTAGAGGTCTCCAGTTCCTGAGTTTTTCTTCACCCATCTCTCAAGTACCTTGAACAAAGCATATCCCATGTTGACACTTGAGTTCAAATACGCAAGAGATTGCGTTCCCTCCTTGTACGTTCGAAGACTTTCGAAGGCAATATCCGTTATCTCTCCACTGTAGACAAGCTGATGCTGCAGGGTGTCCGCAGCTTCTGTAAAATTTTCGTCCCCAATCTCATCCGAAGCCATCGTGTCGACTAGTAGCAATAACTGAGTCAAACACTCAGTACCTGTTTGCAGTTCTGTCCAAGCCTTCGGCTGAAACAAAGTTCAGTAAAATGGTAGGGTCATGAAAATCCAAGCGAAGTACCTTTTCTTCAACGGCCTCGCGCATGCGGCGAAGAACCCAGATAATCCAGGATTGCTCGACTACCTCGGCAACTTGACCGAGGCTCCATTTCCCGGAGGCCTCTGCGGACGATTGACCGTCGTTCTTGATACTCTCAATATGCCGGGAGCGCATGACGAGAAAGTATTCAAGGAACCATTTTGTCACGTATAGCAGTCGTAGGTTATCCTTGTCAGTGATCTTGGGCTTCTCAGATCTGATATCCTTAAGGAGTGTCGACAGGAAAGCTATAGTGATGGACGTCAGTATACGAGTTACGAAATGGATCGACGGTACTGACGATTGAAACATGACTCCAAGAAGTCCGTGGCAAAGGTTTGAAGAGCTATTCTGGCCTCCAAAGAAAGATTGGCTTCTTTGGCGAGCTCGTCGAGGGTCTGACTCTTCTTGCTCTTTTGGCGTTTTGACATATCCCAGATAGTACCGACATCACGGTTGATTCCTGTCTGGCGATGGAGGACGAACGATTTCGCCTCGCCTTTGGAACTAGAAGGCTCTGAGTCGGCTTCGTTTCCATCCTTGGACGAACGGGGTTTCTTATTGGGGTTGAGCTGAACTGTGATCGTCGTTCCAAATCGAGAATGCCGAGTGGGTGCATGGCGAGCCTGTTGACGCCTTAGGGAATTTTCCTTGGCCAGCAATTGATGCAAGGTGTCTGTTGCTTTCTACGAAGGTCAGAAAAGGGTGGGCGATTGGTTTGAACGCAGATGATCAGGCCACGTACCTTCTTCTGATCGACAGCTAAGGAAATGGGCTTGACGCTTCGGAAGAGTAGATAAAGTATGTCAAGAACGAGTGTGTTCCAATTATCAAAAAGAGGATCCTTGTCGACATTGGCTGCAATGGTCAAAAGCAATTCCAAGCTTTTTGTTTCAGATAGCGCGCAAATGAGTTTCGACTGCAATTTGGAAAACTCTGCCTGGTCAGAGCTGAGGAGCATGTTCGCCGGGGGATCCTTGATGAATGCCAGGTTCCGAAAAAGATGCAACACCACGTTCGCAACCTGTCCATCTCGCTCCGTACGTTCCTTCGGCGGCTTCGCAAGCGGTGGTAACATGATCCCAAACAGAGCCTCCATAACTCCAGGCTTTAGCAAAGTAGCTTTATAGTGTAGATGACTTTGCAAAAGCTGCGTGTAGTCCGCACCCTTGTCTAGCTCATCGTCCAACTCCTTCAGCTCCTCCGCTACGTCGATTGGCCATGTCATTGCCGTCAATAAATCCGCAACCGCAATCGCCCGCTTGTCTTCCACCATGCCCTTTCCGGCAGTAACCATCAGGATTGGTATGAGGTCGTTGATCAGAACGCGGGATTCCCAGAACAGACGAGCAATCGTACGGTCGTCGTCTGTTTCATCCTTCCTCCAGAGCTTCTTCAAGTCCTTCAAACAGCCGTTGACCTCGTCTCCCAAACAATATACCCCATCCTCATATCCACCCAACGCGTCGACCACCCTCTGGACTATGGGCTCAAAGAATTCGCGTCTTTCATTATTTCCTTCTGCTTCAGAGCCTTCTGAGGTGATGTCAATGACTTCTGACTCGTCCATGGAGTATAGAGGCGATTCGAGGTGAAAGTACGCGTTTGAGCTGTCACGGAGGAAATCACGACATGTCACGTCCAGTCACCGGTAACGTGGATCGCACTTAGACTGGAACACCGAGGATTCCTCAGAAACGTCTTCAGCAGGTCTCAAGTATTGTCTTCAAGGGAATTATGTCAAATGTTCAAGTGTTTTGGGGGGCTAGCGCTCAATAATATGACATTTAAGCAAATACGAGGGCTATCTGTACAGTATGTGTCATCAAGAATGTCTCCTGACTCTCCTATAACGATTTGAAGACGTTGAATACACTCGAGAGCCACCGACGAAACCTCGAAGTTGACGTCGGGGCTCGGTTCGCAGGTGTCGATGCACGGGAAAGATCACGTGCTGCCTGACGGTACGTGTGCCCGACATCCTTTTTCAGATTCGTATTCCAATAGTTCCGCACCTCGATGCTTCACTTCAAGGAATTTTCGGCTTGGGTAACGATCGATGGAGCTCCTGCGGAAGAGCTAGGCGTCGAGGTGTCTAAGGACAGCAACATGGTGACATGCTGGATACAATCAGAGGAAGGAAAGGTGTGTGACTATGCCCCTTTGATGAAAGTCGGGCTAAGAGACGGTTCAGGCCTTTGAGATCAACGCCAACGATAACAAAAGGACTACTGCAACCACCATTGACTTTTATGTCGACGGGAAGAAGATCCCATATGGCAAGATTTTACATCCACAATCTAGAAATAAAACACCTTGTAAGAAGAAAGGATTCAGAATATCACCTGAGCTTGTGAAGCGCTTTGAATTTGGTCGTTTGAATATCACAGGTGTGCACAAAGAATTTAGTCATCCTCCAATGCTTAACGGGGTCAAATCATTAGACGACGACGATGCTGTCACCGGGTCTGCTTCCCAAGAAGTGGGTGAAATCAAGGTCACCGTAGTTAGAACACGCGTTGTGTGTCGCAAACCTGCGGGTGGACGAGAACGCATACCGGAATTACCCCCAGAGGCTGTATTCCATGAGAAGTCAAAGAAGGGAGTACTAGGCGCTCATCAAACCAGGTATGCACATTACCCCTTGTTGGTTCATCGGCTACAAATCAGACAGAGACATTCGTTCCTAAAGGCCGATGCGTGTTCAGCAAAGATTATGGGGCCATTGTCGCCATTTTTCGCTTTCGGTATCGGCCATTATGTGTGTCATGCGAGTTTGTACAGCCATAGTCCTTCATTTGACATCTCCTCCAGCTGTACTTCAAGCACATGGAATAATACAGCCTCCACCATCTCTCAAGAGGCCTGGACCCTCTACTTCCCAAGCCGAACCAGGAGATGCTATTGAAATTAGTGACGACGACGATTCCGATGAACTCGAACGACTTCGGGTGAGTGTCAGTATAACGTTTTCGTAGTGCAAGTGCTGAATGCTACCGTACAGGCCAGGGTCAAGGAACTTGAGGCCCAGAGACCGCAGAAGAAAGTTAAACGGGAACCCAAGGTCAAGGCAGAAATCAGGCATGAGGCAATCAAAGCGTTCATTGACTTAACCTAATCGATTTTCGTGGATGCTATTACCGACTTTTATTTTAATAGTGCCCTATGTATACTCTTACAAGTCGCTTTCTATAGCTCTATGTGTTGTCTTAGGACTACCCATTATCAATAGTGTAAGTACTGTATGCCGTTGTCAATACGAGGGTAGCATGATCAGTAAAGTCGCCGAAGTGACCGGTACACCTACCCACTCCATCAGCTTGCGAAAGTGGCCTCATTCCAGCTATTTCCATAATTCTAGTAGGCCGCATCGAAAAAAAAGTTTGGATTACTAATAGCTCCACGCCTTCACGCCATGTCACTTGAGTTATGCTGTATGTTGTGCTTTCTTCACGCCCGTTTCTCTTGCTAACATCGATACGTCCATCCCGAAAGAAAGAAAACATACATTACTCACTATACGAGGCCAATGACCATCATCCCGGCTACAACAGTCCAGCATTTGCATACTCAACTGTGAGCATTACAGTGAGGTATTGACCAGCCATTCGGTTCCTGCTGAATAGGATGATGGTTTGGATGCGGGGCTTTTGCTATCTATGACATAATGATATCATAGTGGGTGGAGCTAGAATTATGGCATAGACCTTCGATCAGGATTGATATCGCCTGACGTAATGTTGTTAAAGATAGTATTCCCAAGACTGATCGTCTTCATTAGTCTCAAAGAAACTCGCGCTCGATAACATAGAATTCATCAGTCTGTGGACAAGTATGCTTTTTGTTACCTCCCCGGCCCTCGTTTCGCCTCCAGAACCGATTCATTTGTATTTGGGAAGAATGCGGCATTGCGCAACAGTAGATGGTATCCTTCTTGTTGGACGGCCTTGATTTTGTGGCCGGCTGTCGTGCGGGGTGTCCTTCACCCAATCCTTCCAACAAGACAGTCTTTAGTACAAGATTACCTGCGTGACTTGGCGTGAGCTGGCCCGATACTCACTACAAAGGGCTAATGTCCGCAATCACTTCACTTCTAACTGCACCTGCGCTGAGTTGAGGGTCAAAGTTTAGAATGAAAGAGACATGAAGACATACCACATACAATGTGTTGGACTGGCCTCACGGCTTCCCTCCGCAATCTCTCCAACAGGACCGGCATCACGGCATATTCAGATGAGAGCCCGTCTTGTTAGACGGTCTTCTGCAATCCTTCCAACAAGACGGGCATCACGGCATACTCAGACGAGAGCAGCCCGATACTCACTACAAGGGGCTAATGTCCGCAGTCATTTCACTCCTTCCAAATCAGCACCTACGCTGAGAGTCAAAGTTTAGAATGAAAAAGGCATGAAGACATACCAGATATAATGTGTTGAGACCAGCATCCGACTGGCCTCACGGCATGCTCAGACGAGAGCCCGTCTTGTTAGACGGTCTTCCAAAGTCAAATGGACCCCCGATAACTCCATCCGCCCCTTTCACCAGCCTCAACGAACAATAGGCTTCTCGGATAAAATTCCTGGTCCGGTATCGTAAGACTGCCACCAGGACTCAACATATAAAAGGTAGGCGAAGTGTGCGATACAACCATCCAAAATGCCACATCTTCCAGCCGAGATTATTGACATCATTGTCGGTTTTGCAACAGATGTCACTGTTGTACAAGAATATCCACGTCCTCACTATATGGAACCAGTATGTTAATATTACTCGATGCTCACCGAATAGAATCTCTCATCACGTTGACAGTACCTTCATTCCTTCGAAAGGCGCGAAAGATCATCACTGCGTAGCCTCAGCCTTGTTTCCCGAAATTGGCTACCCGCATGCCGAAGAGAACATTTCAAGCGCCATAATTTCGTCTTTGACACCCAGGAGCCTGAGCAGATCTCTGATTTCCTCAACATCTTGCGGGGCAGGGATCAATTACCAGACCTACCACATATCCTATCGTTCATCGTAACCATCACACTCAATACTCCTATCGCATGGGACAGATCGATCGCCCGATACCCAGAACAAATTCTTGCACTTTTCGACGAACTCGCGAAGAGAAAGGATATCTTTCGACCAAGGACACTCCGCATCCATGACGACATTTGGAAATTGCCAAATCAGAGTGGTATCTGTCATCAATCTGACCTTATTTCCGCCATCTCCGAAACATTCCCCACCATCACGCAGTTCCACTTGGATACCAATATTTCTGACGGATGTTCCACCAATCTCGACCACCTCGTTTTCTTCTTCAAGGAGCTTCAAGAACTCGATTTAACGTGGTGGTCGATTTTCTCGTCGCCCGATGGCGATGGGAGCCTTCACACTTACCGTTTTCCGGAAGGATTGCGCGCATTACAATACAGCGACCTATTCTCACTCCCTAACGATGCTCTCGAACCTACCCTGAATTGGCTACAATCACATCCTCCTTTGCGCCAAATGCGACGCCTGTCCTTCGTAAACGCAGTACCGTCCAGTCGCGCAGTTATTCAGGCATTCATCAACATTTGCCCCAACCTAGATACGCTCTATCTATTTTACTGGGGTGGAGATATGATTAATGAAACTACCGGTGAGTATATGTTTCTGGTGAGGTTTGAATGATACACAACTAACTACCAAATTGTTTCTAGGTCCCATTGATCTTAGCCATAATAAACACCTTGACCGGCTCTGTTTCTACATCCCCGAGTTTAGAAACATTTATTCCGATTGTGTAGATGAGGTATGGAAGACAATCCTCTTCACTGTGGGGACAGCCACGTTGTTACGTGGCAGCCTCGAAATTCTGGTTGATGCTCGTCATTTCCGTGAACGAGCGATTCCCTGGTGGTATTCGCTTGGTGAAGCAATGTCAGCTTTGCCGCAAGATGTCGTTTTAAAGGTGCGAGTGATCCATGGATACGGATATAGGTTTGAGCAAGAGAGAAGAAGGAAGATCATTCGGAGGGTTATTCGGCATTTATCAAAACATCGCAGAATCTTGTTTTGCTCTGTAGAGAGGACGGCATGGTGCCACAAGCCACGAGGCTGGGATGAATTTGAGGTGGCTGACCAGTGCACGCAGTGGAAGACTATCGCGGATGAAGATGAGTAGATTATATGATGAGATTCAACTTGTACAATAAAAACGTGATCGAGATTCTAGAGGTTTGAGTGTTAAATGTCGAGTACATCAAGTTGATTATCCTATCGTCAGCCTTGTGCGTTGAAATCAACATGCGTAAAAAGATGAACGGACTGCAGGAACGCATTTGGTCTACGGCATATAACCATGATGGTAATGCTTTTGCTTCCGAGACCTGGGTTGTAGGTTGATAGTAAAGATTGATCAACGGAGCAAAGGGACAAAAAGAATTCAAACCGATATCCCTGGTAGTATATCGGTTAGTACACGCGCCTGTCATGAGGGGCGAACGTATGCCGCGCGAAAGCTGGGTTCGACTCCCAGCCAGGGAGATTAACCTTGCGAGCCTCTAGTCAACTATAATGATACGGAAGCGAAATTTGTGATACTCGCGTTCCCTAATATCGACTTCGGCTGATTCTTTTCTCCTACAGCACAACAGCAATGTATTCAAAGGTTGGAAGAATGTCACTAGCAATAGAATCGGACAAAAGCAAAGGTAGTTTATGCGAAGAGAAAAGGACGAGAAGTGTGTGAGGATGTTCGAGTTTACACATTCTGTTGGGTAGCTGAAAAAAAAAAAAAACGACTTAACTGACCGTTACATAGCCAACGTGGATACTGGACCCGAGACTTTTGGGTAATAATATTAGCACTACGCTCTCACACCAACTGAGCTCGTCTGCCAACGCTAATCATGTCACGTAGCAGCTCTATCTCCACTTTTTTCTGTCATTGACGCATTCTATGAGCATCCTGAGATTGTGCTAAAGTCTCAGGTTATTAGCACAGATCCTGAGAAACTGAGTCCTGAGTACTTTATACTGACTCCTGAATCAGAACATGTGCCAATCGACATCCACGTGACGAGATTGTGTTACCTGCCACGCAACACGTCTCTTTTCACCGAACCACCATGTCGACCTTTCGTCGCCTCGTCCCTACAAACATTGGTGAGCTTGCGTACTAGGATGACTCTCGGCGGTTTCTGATTTGTTATTTCTTGCGTTCACAGAGACGGTGCTCACATTGCCAAACTCGATACTCTTCACTCTCCAATTCCGGTGTTTTTGAGTTTTCAATATGCGAACGCGAAAAATGGTGTGGGGAATGGGTACGTAGCCAGCTTAATCTTTGAAAACTCCTCTTTTTTTTTTCGTTAAATCTGGAAGCAGTCCCGCCAGAAGGTACAACAACATCACCGCTACGACAAACGGACACCTCTCGTATCTTCCCGCTGGCTTCTTTCTCGACGCCATCAAGGCTACTACATGGGGCTTCTCAGCGTCCCTCGCACTCGATTCAGACGAGGATGGACGGTAAGGTCGAAGATTACGGGCGAATGAAGTACGCGAGCGGAGGATATCAAGCAACGCAAGTACCCTCGAAACATAATTCCCTCCCTACCGAATTGGCAGTTTCTCGATTCTCTGATGTACACCCCCGACAATCCGACACCATGCCACACTTTCCCTTTCTCCTACTCACCCTCCGTTCGTACTCCCTGCAGGGAGGAACAAACAGCGCACAATCCCAATGTCAATACCCACAGCCATTTTGGCACATGAAGACAGGAACATTCGACATCCCACAATCACGTACCGATTTTCTTAACATCTTCATTACCCTCGTTCTACCACGGCGTCAGCGTTCCGCCTCCACTTGATTTTTGGGATTAGTGAATTTCGGCTACACGGTATGGAACGTGCGACATGCAGGATTACGGGAAAGCGAGATCAGCATGGGAGTGGACATTTGCACTCGTCCTATATGGGTATGGTGTTGAAAGGGCAGCAGCCGGGGAGGGGAGGATTAGCGGAAGGGAGAACGACAAGCTGCGGGTACCTCGAGATCGCTTTCCCTCACATACCTCGGTCTTAATAAAGACATATCACACATTCCCGCTTTGCTTTCCCCCGTACCCGCCCACCATACATCCTTCCTCCTCTTACATACCGAATAAACGGAGAAATGGCAAGCAGGAGAGATATGACCAACGTCCTGCATCACAGGTCCGATCAATCTCTGATATGATTCTGACTTGTACATTATCAGCGTGATATGCTACCGATCCCCTAGCTCAGCGGTAGAGCGTCTGATTCCAGTTCGTCCTCCCAGGTTCTGGCATCCAGAAGGTCATCCGTTCAATCCGGGTGGGGGTCAAGTTTCATGAACACCTTTTGGCCGCAGCTTGAACACCTGAGCTGCTATTTAAAGTAGCTATGCCCATATGAATGGTCCAGTGGGTGTATCCATAATGCACCCTCGAATTTAGTGTGTGATGCAATCTTTTTGACCTCGCGGTTCAAAACTGCGAAATCGCCTCTATTATCTATGGTATGTTGCCTCGTAGTGTTACAAATCGACTTGTTTTGGTGACTTTTCAGATTCCACAGAAACAAGAGTCGTGTTATTCCTAATGGTCATTTCCACAGCGATTGATTAGGAACTTGTCCCTACGTTATCGAACCACATTCCGCCGTTTTGTGATCCTCTTTCTGTACGTTATCTTCCCTGCATCACTCATTCTCAGTAGAGGTACTTGCAACTGTATTTGTTATATATTTGTCCTACTTGCGCGGCGGGTTTTCGTGCACGCCAGAAACTTACTCTGCTATTCCTGCTTATCCCACGTATCGCTTGATCTACTGAATGGGAGGATGGAGCTCGGAGTGCGTCCTGCAAGTGATTCGAGATCATAAATCAGATATCTCGTCAGGACCATTAGGGTTAGGGGAATATCAGTTGCGAAGAGCGAACCCTTGAAGCATTGAACTTCTCAGCGCTAATCAGTCCCGCACGTTACGGCAAGGGGTAAGCAAGATCGGAATCGGGTACACAAAGATGCTCGCGTCCTGATACCCACTTCGCACGCAGCAACTTGCCTTTCCTCTCGCTGCGAATGCACGTCAGGACAAGGAATAATGAGTTGAATAGTGTATAAGATACTTGTACTTACATTAAATGTAAGGATTGACAACTTCCAATGTTGAAGGGTTTGCGGCAGCTTTGCAGCATATCATTAAGTACTATAATTCTTCCTATAATTCTCCTCCGTTCTACACAAATCATCCAACTAGTCACATGTAATGATACTGCGTCCAATAAGTCCATTCTCCCCTAGGCAGACTCCGTGACGATGCAAGCCAAATGCAAGCTCGTTGCTGTATACAGTGCCGGCCGAAGCCGTGGATTTGCATCAGAAGACCACGCGAGCATCTCTGTGTGCCCGAACCCGATCTTGCCACGGGTTTGTCAGCCATACGGGCGCTTAAACACCTTGTCCTCCGCCTTCGTCATGACTACTTTTGCGGTTAGGACTACCGATTCCCTTACTCAGCTGTCTCCTTGAATAATTACTAATCATGAGCAAGTATCAATTGCTCACTCGATAGAGAAACACCAAAAGAAAAACCGAGTCGTTTATCGTTAGCGCTATCGGTAGGACTGTCGGTTCGTAGCTGTCCGTATTCTTTCCTCTGTCAATCTAAAGCTGTTCACCTCGATCTTTTCCGCAGTATATGTTGAAAAGACCATCACAAGAAATATTGTAATTCCTTACCTCTAGACTATGACACTTTGCTCCAAAGTAGTTCATTCACAAACAAAGCTATTCATTCCCAGGCACACTCGTATATCTACGTCGTTCGCATCGAGCTGTTTTGCCACCTTTCACGTCTCTGGCCACCACATCCACCAGAATGCGATCTGTGAGAGCGCTTTCATATAGAAATACTTGACGGCTAATCCATCTTATAGTACGGGCCGAGTGACAGGCACCTCGATTGCCGATATACCCGAATGTCAGCTTCATAGGACTTTCGAGCTAACCCTCAGTAGTCGCTTCATGATCTCTAGACGAACCACCCCTAGTGAAGTACGGCACGTGTACGTCTCTACTAGTCGGGTTCCTGCAGCATGCTGAATTCATTCTAACCAACATATTTCTACCCCTAAGCTTACTTCGGCGATGGCTTGAAACATGCGGTGACAGCAAACTCTACGGTGCCGCATTTTCCCGCTCCACCGTATGCCTCATCTCCAACAGGGGACGCTAACTGCATCGGGTCATCGTGGGCGCATCATTATCGATTATCGTTCCCGCAGTTACAGTCCTATCTCAACCCCTCCCATTTCCCAGAGCGCTACACCGCTTTAATGCCTCTTTTGCTGTGATATCGGATGCGTGTATTTTTGTTTGCTACTAGATCCACCAAGGGATGGTGAGGCTTTCCGAACTTCCTTGAGGTACAGCAACATCGTCCGTCTACGACAGTTCTCGGCCGAGGTTGATCATACCCCGGGATTCCGAAATAATTCGTGGTCAAATCGCGACTCGGCCGTGGCGTTCAACTCATTCAAGTATCAGATAGTATCAATGTGGTGATGTCAGACACAATTTGGGAAAATCAGGGCGCATGTAGCGTCGGGAAGGCCAAATAAGTTGCCATGACGTATCATAGCACGCACGTATGTTTCCTTTTTCGTGGGTATTGGACAAATGCTGAATCGTACATCCTTTTGACCAAGGCTGTTTTCATTCCCACACGGGCATGCATTTCCAAGTGTTTCATCTACCTCAACCTCTCTTGTACTCCAAAAGTGAACTTCAACTCGGAACAAGATGCAGCTTTTGGCGTTGCATTTGCTCGAGATTTAGGTCCGGAATCGGCAGTGAGTCAAATTCGCCTCGTCAGCCCGTAGTTGCCGGTTACCGCAGTGTAATTAAGGATTGACAGAAACCACAGTGGTGGTCATATGTTGGCCGGATAGACGCTCCCGCATTGATCGGTTGGAACTTCCAGCTCTCGGCCAACAAGACCAAAAACGATCTAGTACCCGTCCGGGTCAAGCTACCCGTGGAAGCTGTACGCTAAATAATATACAGAATACAGGCGTTTCATTCTTGGGAACCGCAGGCGTCGCAACCCACCCAAAGCAATGTACCTGGATATACGACCCTGCAGCAAGAGGGTAATCTCTCATCTACTCTTTATGCGTTAGCTGATAATCTTCATTCAATGGAGAAACAGGCCCGCGTCGTTGACTCGAATGGGCTGTGAACGTCCCGCGCTGCAGATGTCGGGCTGAAAAATGTACACACCTCAACATCTGAATCGCAACCAGGAACAGCGGCCTCGAATCCGACTTCGACAGAGAAGGATATCGAGGCTTGTTTATAAAAGGGTGTATCCAGGAGCGATAGAAGCATCCTCCTTCCTCAGCCGCATTTCCACTTCACTTTCGTTCATTATGCGTCACCTCCTATTTATCTCTGCTATTTATTCACTTGCTCAAGCGGTGGAAATCATTACGCGCGCAGGGGACCTACACATCGTCAACAAGCAGATATCCCCCGATGGATTCCAGAGAAGGTACGTCTTCAATGTCTAAATCCATGGTGTATCGAAATGCTTACCACAGTTCACAATACAGTGCTGTCCTCGCTGGGAAGACAGGTCGTACTGCTGCTTTTCCGGGACCACTGATCCGGGCTAACAAGGTGTGTATATCGCTCTATTGCTTCTTTATTCCTTGATATAACCAATGTCCTACTAGGGCGATCAATTCCAAATCAATGTTATCGACGAGCTCACCGATCCGACTATGGACCGAGCCACGACAATTGTACGCATTCTCATTCTCATTCTTCATCAACGAATTCATGAATACGTCTATGCAGCACTGGCACGGGCTCTTCCAACACGGTACCAATTGGGCAGATGGTCCTGAATTCGTAACTCAATGCCCAATCGTTCCCGGGAACTCGTTCAAATACCAGTTTTCTGTTCCCGACCAAGCAGGTACATACTGGTATCATTCGCATTTTCGAGCACAGTACTGTGATGGATTGAGGGGACCACTGGTTATATACGATCCTAAGGATCCGCAACGGCACTTGTATGATATTGATGATGGTAAGTGTCGTTACTCTGCACAAATCACAGGCTTTTAACACGGTTTATCCAGAAAACACCATCATCACTCTTGCTGACTGGTATGATCGGACCAGCCGTGAAGTCCTTGCTTCCCAAGCCTTTGGACCACCATTATCCAATTCGACGTTGATCAATGGCTTAGGTCGTAATCCAAATGGAAATGTTTGTCTCCTATTAATCTTCCCCTTTTCTCGTGACTGACGCAACAACTTCAGCTCACATCTCCTCTTGCGGTAGTTAATGTCGTCAAAGGAAAACGCTATCGCATACGTCTCATCTCCCTCTCTTGCGACCCAAACTATACCTTCTCCATCGACGGGCACAACATGACCATCATTGAGGCAGATGGAAACAACGTCAAGCCTTACACTGTTAGCAAACTCAACATTCTCGCTGCACAGCGCTATTCCTTTGTCTTGAACGCCGACCAACCTGTAGGGAACTATTGGATCCGTGCACTACCCAATAGCGGTCCTTCAGTTGCAGGCTTCAATAACGGGGTCAATTCAGCTATATTGCGGTATAAAGGAGCAAAGGAAGTTGATCCTACTACGACGGCGGCTAATAACTCCGTGATGCTACGGGAAACGGATTTGCATTTCCTCTCGCCAAATGGTCGATCTGCTGTCCCAGGACGTCCAGTTCCAGGAGGTGCTGACGTGGTTCGGAACATGACACTGGGATTCGCGCCTCCATTCACGTTTATGATAAACGACGTTCCATTCGCTGTCCCCGATGTTCCGGTTCTGCTTCAGATCCTTAGTGGAGCACGGGCGGCGCAGGACCTGTTACCTGGGGGGAGTGTTTATGAGCTCCCGAAGAATAAGGTCATTGAAATCAATCTCTTTGGTGGTAACGCAGTCGGTGACCCTCACCCGATGCATCTGCATGGCGTTAGTAATGTTCTAAAGTTGTCTTTGATGAACCAATTCTGACAAGCCCCACTAGCATGTATTCGATGTGATCAAGAGCGCTGACAGCGAGAATTACAATTTCAAGGATCCTGTAGGCTATTGTCTTTATATACTCTATCTTCGTTCTAAACTTGTACTCCAAGGTCCGCCGCGATACTGTTGGTGTCGCATTCGGCAAACAGACAACAATTCGATTCGTTACCGATAATCCGGGACCATGGATGCTGCATTGGTATGTATCTGATTCCTCTGCTCGGCTGAGCCTATACTGAACACCATCCGTAGCCACATTGACTTCCATCTTATCGAGTAACTATTCTTTTAGCATTTCTCTTGTAACCTGGACTGACTGCATTTGAACAGTGGGCTAGCTGTAGTCCTTGCAGAAGACACTCGTGACACTAAAGCCGCTAATCCTGTTCCTCGTGAGTTATATCCGTGCTTATTTAGCCTCCCATGTCTGACGAGGTGGCGCTTGTATAGCTGACTGGTCAAAGCTCTGCCCTATTTGGAACAACACAGCTCCCGGGATTCGCAACTGAGTCGGACTATCAAGTATTTAATTATTTAATATTTAGTACCGGAAGATTACAGCCATACAAATCTCACTGTAATGAACTGCTTTAATGGAACTCATTTTACAAGTTGGCCAGCGCCGGTGCGACGGTATGGGTCCCACTACCGTCTGGTTTCTATCGTGCACAGCTCAAACTTATCGGCTTTTCAGTCTTGTATATGATAATCTGTTTCTCATTCATAGGGTAGGACAGCGTCCTCTGTTGCATATCCAACTGAATCACAAATCGTTACCTCTCTGTGAACAGCTCTTAAAGGACATCAACGAAAGTCAAGAGACAAGAAGTGGCTCGCCTCTCCAAAGACGATCAGGAAACAGATACATCCAACGTATAATGATCAACAACTATGGCGCCTGGTACAACTGCATCCACTCTGGCATTGGATTTACAAAGCCACCTTTCCACTGTTCGTACAGGGCCCGTGTTTCGCTATCAATACCCGCGATAAAGGTATCATAAGCCTATTTGCCTTCATTAGTACCCGCGACTCCTGGGGACGTCCAAAAACTCACCTCAATACTCTGCCATGCGCTGACCATTACGAACCTCCTCGCTGGCTCTCCGTCATCGAAGCCATGAATCGGTGTTCCAAACGCGGAACCCCAATGCCCCTTTGCATCCTTGAGCACCTCAATCCACTCCTCCGTCAGTTTGATGTAGTCAACACCTTCACGACCAAGTACAACGAGTACTCGTGTAACAGGTGCATGTAGGGCGTACCATAGAGCAATTCGGTCGGTCATTAAGACAGATGTTATTTCGTTGATAGGGTTAGAAGAGAAGGGTATGAACGTTGTGTTTAGATGATAGAAGTCGGTGAAGGGTTCATTCCATACTGTACAATTCCTAAGTTTTCGGTGATGTAAAACGAACGTAAGACATACGGAATAGCTGTGTGATACTTCCATGATCACTGTCATGGCGGCCAACGAAGGAGTGTGTGAGATTTCCCTCGGCGTTAAATTTAAGCAAAGACATGGAGGCCTTCACTTCATTAAAAGTCCCTTCAAAAGCGTTGCGCAACGAAAATGATTGGACGGTAAACTTTTGTGTGAGATCAAACTCTGAGCATGATGCGTTTACTAGGGTGAAGATGGTGAGAAGGAACGGTTTAAGGAGATCTGAAGGCTGCATGATGAGGAAATAGTTATTTTGTTCATCAGTTTTATACTGTGTTGTATTCACTCATACGGTGAACTCGGGTCTTGGGCGCGCATTGAGCAGCGTTTATCAAATGGGGTTTAAACGGCATTGGTATTCGGTTGAACGGATAGCACGTCAAATTGAGCAGAATAGTTGTGGAGTAAGGTCTGCTTTTCTTGTATGTAGATTCTGCAGGAGAGGTATGAGCCGAATGTCATGATTAATTCATGTATAGTTAGACGCCTTGCCAATGGTAACTAGGTCCAAAAACCGGATTTTACGTAGCACGCCAGTGGATCATAACTATCCTAGGAGCAGCTTCTTGACTCCCGTGAGCCACGTTATTGAGCCATTCTCGCCTACGCCTCACGATTTGCGTTATCGGGTTCGAGGCGAGAGTTTCAACCGTTCATAAAATTTGAAGGCGATATTTGCAGCTCCCTTCGCCGCCGAAAACCCAGTTAGTGATGCCATAGAATATAGAGAGATAGTTCCGGATGCGATTCGGCTGGGGAGAATGAAATGCCGTCCTTGAATGACGCTGGAGCAGACGTGTCCTTGTCATTCGTCGGAGAAGCATCGGATAACATCAGACCTCTGATAACCAATTACAAAAACATTGGAATTCATCAGATATCGTCGTTAAGCATCAGGACACTGTGATCATTTTGTCTTCCCCGGCGTTCAGGCTCTCACTTCTCACTGGACTAGGCATTGGCTAATACAAAGTTCCTTGTACCGTCGTGGTGTTGTTTCGAGGCACCATTTTTGATATTCAAGAATTGAGTACACATCTCATTCTCAAGCCCTTCTCTTTATAGACCCACTCCTGCGGAAAAGCCTTATATGCTGCGCTTCATCACGGTCTTCGCTCGTCCGTATGAACCGGAACTGGGGATGATGCTGTCATAATGGCTCTTGACATGCTTGACACGTTCCGATAGGTTGTTTTTAGCAACAATCAATAAATCAGGATCAGAATCAAGCTGAGATGCATGTGTATTCCATTACTGCTGCCAAGATGTATCCCATTCATACCTACCCAGCCCAATTTTGTAAATGTGAAGCGTTACCTGGATAGTGATGTGCATGCAGGACAGGAGTGGGACCAGCACATAGATGAGACACTCTACTTTAAACAGAGTATGTTGCTGCATCTAGACATCTTGATCCAATCTTGAACATATGGCTTCCCTCGACAGAATCATAGATCCGACACTTCAGGCTGCAGACCATCAGCTGTCGTAAGATCATGTTGATATCAGTCATGGCAGATTGGTTTCATCTTGAAGTGCTGTTGCTGCCTCATCACATTAATACTGTGCCCTCGCTGAAGATTGCTTCTCACCTGGAGCTATCCCCCATCCAACCTCCCCTCTGCTAACATTGTGCATTATGTCAAACACACCAGCAAGGACCAAATCAACAGAATTGAGGTTTGCTCTGGGGGTGACAAAGAGATGTGTCATGTGTGATGCAAATGGGAATTGTATATCTTGTAGGTTCAGTCAAGTCTGTGGCTTCAATAGCTCACCATTTTATCAGGTGATGGAGATATTCCTTCAACCAATACACAAACAACAGGGAATACACCGTCCACCATACCCTTAAGCCCCAGGTAAAAATACTGCATCCACTTTCTCTCATATTTAATGTCACATCTACTATAGTCCTTCAGGTTCAGCTACAGCAACTACCACTTCCAAATCTGACACACAGTTGGGTACCTCCGGTACTGCAGTGGAGGCACCCATCACCCCTACAACAATTGTAGCATCCACAACAAGTACCACATCCACAACAAGTACTACAACTCCAACAGCACCTGATATACCACTGGCTATACCCAATAGTAAAAGGTAAGAATAAAAGTCTAGAGTTTGCATAGCTATTGACTTGAATATTGCAGTACCTCTTTTGCTAGTCAGGCAGACCCTCTAAGCAGGTTAGCAACATGTAGCATCAGCCAATCTTCACATCTAAATCATACCCAGGAGTGATACAATATCAGATACTCAGATCAGAACTAGCATTATTAATAGGTGAATATCACAATAATCTGGTTTGAATCCACTCTGAGATGCACTATACCAAGCTTTTCCTCAACATTAGTGAACACTATGATACTCCCTTCTGGGTCACCTCCAGTATCATCTGGACCACCTTTAACATCACCTTCCACTGTCAATACAAACCGCAATCATCCAGGACTACACCCTGGAGCCATTTCAGGCATTGTCATAGGCTCTATTATATTCTTCATCATGTGTCTATGGGTGTTTATGCGTTGGCATCAGCGCAGGAGGAAATCCACATCCACTGACAGTATTCAAGTGGATGCCTATACAACACCTGATAACCTTGCCCCAAAAGAGCGAAAAGGAGCATGGGTTCAGAGGCAAGAAGATATCATTCCACAGCAGCAACAGATGGATGCTGGACCTATCCCATTAGCAAGAACTCTGACCCCCTTGTCAGGGATGTTGCCTCCTGCATATGATAGTGTGTTCCAAGCTGAAAATCACCCCCTCCGTGGTGAACCTTGACTCTGTAAAATAGATACCCAAATTGCATCAATCAGTAGTCTCAGATCCTATCCAGGACACATGGAAAGCTTATCATACCCCTTCCTAACCAACTCTTTTGTCTACTGTAGGTTTAGATTCACAAACAGTAGTACTAGTTTTTATGAGCAACATGGACCAGTCTGTATGCATGGACATTGTAAGGTTCTATTCATATCTCCCTAACAGCTCTCATAGGACATTGCTATTACACACAACTAGGGGCACTGTAGTTGCCTTATGGGAAATAAAGGTGAGAAACACAGGCAATTTGGTTCTTACTGGTACACCTCAACAACCAAATATGTCCAGCTCAAACCTTATTGAAGACACCCCACCATAACTAATTGAAATCACTGACTAGCACATCTGGTTAGAGCATTATGCTAACCTATTGGGTCTTAAAGTTATATTACATGGTCTCACATTAATCATGATCAACAGGGCAGGCATTTCTGAATCTTTTTCTCTTTCATGAAAGATGGCAAATTGATATACAAGGATGTATAAAGTCAGAAGAAAGGAAAGGAGAAGAGTGTAATATTCAGCAGAAGTGGGTAACAGTAAGAGGGTGTACTAGATAGTAGCCTACATAGTCACATTCAGTTCCTTGTTACATGTCATGCAGGACTGGCATTACAGGGATCTTGGTGTTTGCAGTGGTTGTTCCATAGCTTTAGCAGGTAACCACTCTCATAGAAAATAATGCCAACATTATACATCTTGGACTGAGGCAACATTCACAGCCACAACTAGCCCTGAAACTGTTTGTCCAGCTTGCAAGTCTGAAGCATGAAATCCTCCATGATTAACTTCCACCGTAATCCCCAAGCCTGCTCGAACAATGATCAATGTCGGTGCAATGCCCTGTCTGAACATTAGAATAGGTCTTGCTCATAGAAAGATCATCTCACAGCGACATGAACTAACAACGGATGAAGATCCCATCCAACCATTGACTTGTTCGTGTTTACTATGCAATCAAGGATTAAAGCGAATGGATAGAGCATCCCTGATTCCAATCTAACTCCATGATCAGCATCAGGTTTCTCGATACTGAAAGTGAAGCAAAGCATACGTACACCAATGCTGCAATCAAGTTATACCTCGTCGCAGCCTGTTTATCCACTGATATACGAGTGATGAACCATATCCTCCCTGCTAGATTGATTTGCGTTGTGGTTAGCTCGGGGCAGTAATACGTTGTACGGCGCTATGTCTCGGTACTTACCGACCATTAGCGTTAAAAACACATTCATCGCCGCATTCACAATCAGGAATATCCCTATGATCAATCTCGAGCGAGCGAACCACTCGTCACTGATTCCTCCTACGCGGAGATATAGGGCCATAGAAGCCACTCCTAGGACTGACGTGATTGAAATTAGTGTGAAACAATGTTAGAAAAACCTCGTGAGAACGAACGGTTGGAAATCGTGCACCCGATGGCAGGTGCTACAATGATGCGCCTTCTGAACCCCCAGATGGAATAACATCGAAATATCTATTATAATAATTAAGGATGCACGTTCGACATCCGAAAAACAGAATCGCACCAAAACGGTATCGGCGGCGATACTACGTTGTAAGCCCGTAAGCCTTGACATGAATGATATGTATCCGGACGGAACCTCACTTTGACAGGGACAGTACTGCCATCATCAGTCCGCTGTCAGGGCAACCAGGTTTGGCATGAGAGTGCAGGTGCCTCCAATGTAAAAGAACTCACTCCATGGTCCTTGTCGTCTTGGAGTTAAAATCGCCATCTTGTGCATTGACCCTTACAAACTCGAATTTCATCGAACAGTTCCATATAATCCTCGACGTATTGATGAAAAGACCCATAGTTGCCAGTACGAATAGTATGATCATGGAGATACGGTGGAGCTGGGTTTCGCGTGTTGGTCCTGGTCGACGGTGTTTGAGAACGTAGAGTGCACCGTAGAATAATGGAATGTATAGCCCTGGTACCGTTAACTATTAAATGAATTCATTTGGCTTGAAAATAACGTTCAGGTTCACCGTAGAGGAGGAATTGAATCTATAGCACACGAGACGATGAGGTCTTGATATACGACAGACCGTACTGTACTCACCCCGGTAACAATCACCGGCCCAATGACCACGCTCGAAAAGGTTAAGTAATAAGCCAGAGAAAACGAGGTAGTGACTCTGACGGCGCCAGCATCAAAAGAGTTGTCCGAGTATTCCATGATACACACATAGGAAGAGAGAAGGGAGCGGTCATATATACGAGTTGCTGACTCTATTTGCAAGTTGGGTTCCTTGATTTCCCGATAGTTGGACAGTTGGACGGCTGTTACATTGATACGTGATGGACTGCGGCCTAGATCGAGTGCTTGGGTAATCCGGGGAACCGTGAATCCAAGAGACTCTTTTTGGTACCTGCACTTGCATCATTCAACCAATTAATTAATGAGGACCACACCGTGACGTAGAGGCCGTGACAGGATAATACATACGATGGTTCGCTGGAGCTCGGTTTCTAACCCCCACATCTTGCATAACCTGTTTTAAGTCTTCAGAAGAAAAGATAGCTACAAAGAAAGCGAGAGTTGATCCGGAAGCCCCGAGCTCCTCAGGATCACGGATCTTCAGCCCTTTTCATGGCTGAGATTGTGTGTTGACGAAGATGGCAGTCGCGAAGAGGCAAAAGGCCACGTGAACCTAATCTGTTTGCTACTGTTTACCTACGACTTCAACGTTGCCACGATCATCGATGCTACCGTTATTCCTTCGCTACTGCCATCACCAAATCTATTGCTAACGGGTTCTCTCTTCCAGTAGTCAAGTTGCAGCACTCAGCGCCAGCCGAGCTACATCATCGCCACCTTCAAGAGCGACAATCAGCATCCCGGGTGTAGGACTCTGTCGTTACTATGGAAAACCTCTGAAGTTTAGCCGCTATTGCTCGAACGCTAGGTTTAGGTACATCTGAAGCGATTGGACGCGCCGATCATCACGAGTTACTATTGAATACAGTGACGGCGAAAACCTCCAAAAAAGGCAGGTGCACCGAGCTCACGAGCGACTTTGCCTAGTTAATGATCAAGCCCAATTCCTTCGGCCGCAGACACCCTGTTCCACTCGAATTTTGGTGTTGAGGTACTCTTAGCGCTTCTACTCCTGCACACAGAAAAGAGGATCTGGAACCGTTCGGAGCACCTGCCTTTTTTTGGGGGGCTGTCAAATTTCAATCAGAACATCAAGTCTTACTAAGTCAATTGCGCAATTCTCTACACGAGAGACGAGTATCCGAACCCATATACCCGGGCCTAATAGCCCATACTCTTCCATACTCCATACATCTGGGGCATCCACAAAGCTTTATTTCGGTTTTAAAGTCCTCTGTGAAAGTCCATATTCCCATTATGGCGTCCACCGAACGGTTTGGGTTATGAGAGTCGGTTCTTGTCTCCTTGGCAACATTATTGAGGAGCAACGGTGGACCGGCTGGCAGGTGATCACCTCGGAACTCTTGACCGTGTGATGACTAACTAGCTTCTCTTCATAAAAACCGAGTCTCACTATTGCTCTCGGGCTGCCATCGACAACCACAACCATGTCACTCAACGGCTGGCATCCAGGGGAACGAAAAGTTCGTCGCAAGCTAGATTACGACTCCGACCCCTCTACGCGAATGCTATACTCTATCATTGCCGGCGACCTGGACCCGCAGCATGCTACCTTCCATTCGACGCGGCTACCTTTCCTACCTATCACCACATTGGACTCTGAAGGGAGACCATGGGGCTCCATTTTGTCTGCAGATGACGGGAATCCTGGATTTATCAAGCATCCTAGGTATACCGTTCTGACGACACGAGTCAGGATCTGGGACGGTGACCCTTTGGTTGACAACGCTAGAGCTTACTTTCATCACGATGGATCACTCATCAGTGACGATATGCTTGTTGCCGGAATAGGCATCGAGTTCCCGACACGGAGACGGAATAAATTTGCGGGGAAGGTTTCGAAACTACTGACGACTGAAGGTAACACCTACGATATGGAGTTTTTTGTGAATGAATCCATTGGGTATGTCTTTATCTTTATCATCATGGACTTGATTGTGAACTCTCGGCTAATTTTTCGTACTAGAAACTGTCCTAAATACATCAATGCTCGAGATCTGATTCCACATCCTGATACCTCACCACATATCAAGTACAAAATACCCCATCTGACTCGCCAAGATCGTCTCCCTCAGGAGATCGTTGACTTCATTCATGAAGCTGACACTGTCTTCCTAGGGACAGTATACGCCGCAACCGACGAAAAGGAACTTTACCCTTCACACGTTGGAATGAATCAAAGAGGAGGTCGTCCAGGATTTGTTCGAGTTTCACCGGCAGATGGTCGCACATTAGTTGTCCCCGACTACTCAGGTGCGTACAACTCAGATATCCAAATGTGGCCTTTGCTGAATCCAGATCTCAGGAAACCGAATCATGACTTCATTGGGAAACATAGAAGAAACCCCTTTAGCCGCCCTCACCTTTATTTCGTTCGAGTCTGGGGATATCCTTTATCTCACCGGGACTGCGCGGAATCTCTTTGGCGCAGATGCACGAAACGTCATGGCTTTGCAGAACCAGTTGACCAAGATATATGTGACTGGCTTTGTATTCGTGGAAGATGCACTCACTGTGCGACAAAGGCCAGGAACGCTTCCTGAGCGCAGTCCATACAGCCCTCCCATCAAGTTTCTGATTGAGGAGTCCTCCAACTTGAAACTGTTCGGCGACGTTTCGCCTAAAACAGTTCTGTCACGAATCGAGCTCCACAGCTCTACTATTGCGACATTCACATGGGAGTCATCAAGGGAGCTGGAGATCAAGCCAGGGCAGGCCGTAATCTTGGACCTCACACCTTTCCTGGGGTCTATGAGGTATCAGCATATGGCTCCTCAAAAACCCAGCTCAGTGAATGACGACCGTATTCGAACATGGACCGTCTCCTCAGCACACATCGCGGGTGCAACCCGAACATTCTCTCTTACCATCAAATTGAAACCCGGTGGCGCAGTCACAACTGCCCTTTTCTCGATTGCCCATAAATTGCTTGAGGTGAAGCCCGAGATTCTTGATGACGCACGGCCTTTGGAGCTGAGTGTCGGAGTTTTGGGGGTTACTGGAGAGTTTGGATTACCGGATATAGATGCCACTCCTTCCAAAGTGAAAAAGTTCCTCTGGATCTCTGGAGGTATTGGTATCACGCCTTTCTTAAGCATGCTGAAAGGCATCGCTGGAGTTGCCGCAACTTCGTCGGTGTATTGGGACATTGCTCTCATTCTATCGACAAGGGAACCTGACGCCTTAATACCCCTCATAGCAAGCGTATCTAAAGAGCTGAAACCCGTACAAGAACGGGTAAAGCTCAACGTCTTTGTCTTTTTCACGAGTGGCAATGTATCATCCCCCACGGAGTCCTTCGCTACGTTGAATCATTATCAGGGGCGTCTCTCGGCAAGTTTCTTCACGGAGAATGAATCGCTTTCGGATGTTACAGAACGAGAGGTTGTCTTATGCGGTACACCTGAGTTTGAGCAGGTGGTAGTCGATGGGCTTGGAGCTGTAGGCGTTTCCTCCAGCAGGATACGACGAGAGAAGTTCACGTACTGAAGGATCGGCGTTTAATCGTTCGATAGTCATAGTTCACTTATGTAGGCGTATATCTGGCATATTTGATCGCTTTGATTACTTGCTATTCTCGAGGAAATGAAATGCTATTCATTCACTCTAAACTGGAAGTACCGTTTCGTTTCAAATCTAACACAAGAGTCCATCAGTCTTGATCAACTGCAACTAGTCGATGAGTCTTACCATCCGCATGAATATGGGGCCTGATAGCAGGAGCCCAAACCGTTTCAAACGCGCTAAGAGGACCAGGTGTCAAAGCGGGTCTTCAATATCATTCAATATGACTCACTTTGGTTCTCCGAGGTCATTCAGGGTCCCAGGCTCCAAGCTGCCAGTATCAGTTCCGCAGCATGGAGAAAATGTCCCCCAGACTGACAGTTGAAAGGTCAATTACTTGACATATAGACTATTACAAGTTCGCGAAAAAAACACTTACAAGGACCTGCAGCCCATGCTGTCCAGCCAATCCAAACATCGTTATCCTCCAGGAAAGTGAGCAAATCATCGAGCGCCTATTAGGACCAAGTAATGATTAGATATCGACTACTCAAGAGTAACGACGACGATTTAACTTGTCTGCATCCATCATTGTTACCACCTCCAAACTCGGTGAGCATGGCCCTGAATGGTGGGAGTCAGCAATCATGATACAGACACGCAAGAAGAAATTCACTTGAGGTTGTTTTCCTGCAACCAAGCTGTCACGGCGGCGAGGTTAGATGGACCTGGGAGTTTCCGTTAGTGGTGAAGTCGAGTGCGTGGTATGTCAGCGATTAGTAAGTCACCTGGTTGAGTGCATTCGGCGTGTCCTCCGGAAAAGTCTTCATCTGCGCCATAAGTATGTTCAGCGAACGTCTAACCAGGTTGAAAAGCCGTAATACCTAGATACTGCAAAACGAATCATTATTACGGATCCTTTATCACGACATGACAGACTTACTTCGTGGATGTCAATGCCTGTATTGTTGAGTGGATCGACCAGCTTGTTTAGGAAATCACTGGACGGTGCATCGGGTGCGGCTTGAGTCCAAGAGTGACCACCTGTGAAAGCGTTTCCTGGTGCTATGATGAGTTATTCAGCGCCAGTAGACCGGATACCATCAATAGCAGCCTGGTTATTTGCCAGCACAAGCTCGGTCGGCTATAAAGATTCTGATGAGTTTCACATCTTAACCTTGAATAAAAAGAAAAAGCGACATACCATATCGTGAGGCTCATTGTTTATTCCGAATATAACAAATGGATTGTCGACGAAACGGTCCGCGAGCTCCGTCCAAAAGTCTTGGAACTGCTCGGTGGTAGCTGCTGTAGGATCTGAGCTGTTACCGATTACCTATCGTGAAGCGAATTGAATGTTTGCTGATCGGTGTGAGGGGTGAATAGTACTAACACTTCCGCTGAACGGTTGTCCAGATGGGTCGCTGATGGAAAGTCAGTGTCAAAATCGTCGTAGAGGAGGAATATTGCTCGACTTGTAACGCATATAATTGTGAGGATCCAGAATAGTGTACGCCTTCTTTTCCGTCGTGATGTAATTTACTGCGTCAGCGAATTCGGAGAAATACTGGGAGACGCTTAGAAGGCATGCTCAGGACTGAGAATAACTTGCCACTCACGGTCTCATTAAACGTGCTTCCCAAACCTGTCTCAAGAGGACACATGCGTTCCATAAGGAAGGTGACACGGAATAGGTTGATCTTTTCCTCGTCTACGAAGATGTCTACCGTAGTCTGTTTGTTGCAGTGGTTCGGTCAGAAAGAGAGGTCGAATTGAAGAACGCTTTCGCCGCACCTTATTGATGAATGCATAGTCAACGCCGAACTGTCCAGGCAAGTTTTGGGCCCCGAATTCGCCTCCAGACTGTAGAACTAGTGAGTGCAGGCGCAAACGAGGCTATGAGGTGTTCCTACTTCATTAACGCCGGCGTAAATGATTTTTGCCCAGGCAGAGATTGATACTGAGACGAGCAAAGCGAGGATGAATAGTTTTTGAGATATCATGACTCGTGAAGGGGCGCAGATGACTTGAAGTTGAAATCATATTTCCTGAATTCGTGCTTAAATAAAGAATCCGTGGGTGAGGAATATCCTATTCTGAGTGCCATGAGCTGGAATAGCTGAAGGCGAGGATACTCCGAGGATGTGATTTGACTATTTCCACAGGCTTTCCACATGTACTGCTTAAACCTCGGTGGTTGTCGTTAACGTCGAGATGGACAAAAGCGGCGAAACACCTGACTTGAGGCTCGCCTGCTGTATTGACAACCTGAGCAACCGATCGTGGTTCTGAGGCGAGGAATGGATACTTCTGTAGAGCAACGGGCTGTGGTGCACGCACCGCCTGAACCATATTTAGCTCAAAAATCCCAGAAGGAAGAACAAAATCCTGGAGATCATGGTGGTTATATAGAAAGCAACGTTGCGCGGCAACGTGATGTCACTAGTCACGTTACTGCACAGCCACTTATCTTTCTTTACTCCTTGACCATCACTTGGTTCGACTGGTGTGCCGCATCGTCCGGAAAAGTGGCAGAATAGTTGCAGTTTGACGAACAGCAGGACAATCTCTGGTGTGTTGCATCGATATCTCCAGTTTCTTTTTTCTTTTGGCCGCTCAACCACCTCCGTTATGGGCTCTTATTTATTGTCAAGATTTGAGAACACGTATTCGCTGCCTCTTTCGATGTATCCTATGGTCTTAGGAGCTGCGAATTCTGTATTATACCTATCGTGTACTGGGACGGATGGTATCCAACACAGAAACCATCCCTTTTACCAGCCTTTTTCTGGAACGCCGGCCCACATGCCTCACGGTGAATTCTGCAGCAGATGAGGGGACAAAGACTCGACGGCGTACGAGCAAGTGCTAGCGCTAACATGTATCCATGTTGCACCACTGACATTGTCTTTTGTGGCAGCTGTCGCTTTTGAAGACTCATCAAGCAAATTGCTGCTTCTTCGACCTCTTAATATACAGACGCCGGATGTCGCTTTTCCTGCTATCATATCAAAAATGCTTAAGTTGCGCTATGGTCTCTGCGGTATGTATTAACCCTGTATTTTGTGTTCTGCTTTCTGAAAATTTGCGTACTCTGCTCTCGCTCATAGTTGTTGGAAAACCTTTCCATGCGTCCTCATCCGTACCCAATCGCTGCCAAACGCGTTAACTGCATGTCAAACCAAACAACGAACGATCAAGTTTTAGCAAGAACACTCGCTGCTCGCTCACATACTTGTCCTCGTTATCACGTGTGGTGGGTAGACGTTGGCTCGGTCAATGGATGCATCGATTCTAAGAGATAGACGAGCCCTACCTCATCAGACAGCGTATAGCCTTACTCGATAGCTGACAGGATCTTTCTTTGCCGCCGCCTCCACCCATTTACGGGCTGTCGTCTTTCAAGTGGGATGGTGTGGTGATATAGCTCTGCCGTAGCACAACGAAATCGGCTGTGCGGATTTGACATATTGTACCGGAGCAAGGTAGCGCGAACGTTGTAGACACATCACTCTTACACAGATTTCATGTAAGGCGCCTGGATAGGCACCGACTGATTAGGTCTTACAGTTCGGCTAATCTTGCCACATAGATAGCATACCATTTGTCTTTAATCACCACGATCCTTGTGGGTTACCGATATCGCCTGCCACCCTCCCTAGGGGCATTATTCCGGTTTAGGCGTGCTGGACGCCTTAGATTCCACGGCCAATTAGCTCAGTCGGTTAGAGCGTCGTGTTAATATCATTAACGACTACCATCTGTGATATTACGCGAAGGTTTCGGGTTTGATTCCCACGTTGGCTACTTCACTTTCCGCAGTGCTTTTTTGTTACCTTACTACAAAAATCCGTACTCCTTGAAACAAAAAGTAATGAGAGAGACGTGGAGTAAAGTTGAACAGCTCCGCCTGCGAATAGAACTGCAACCTAAAAATGGTTTCAAGGCCTAAAAAGACACATAGACACACTCTATCTGTATATTGTCGTATATGGGTGAGGCTAGACGTGTGGCATTCCCATCACATCACATGTCCGCGTCATCCGGGCCGATATCAACACCGTAACCGAATTATTGTATCCGAACCCCTTGACCCTGAACAATTTAGCCGATTTGTTTTTGTCCACTCTTGAATCCCATCCAGTCCTTGTCTTCCCTCCTTGGCTGACCGAACGCATTGTTCCCCCAAGTGAGTAGTACTTCTTACTAATTAAACTATCTGTAGACTTGTTTTTGATGGCTGATCACGGGCGGTCGGTTTAAAAGGCAGGCGAATCGGCATCAGTGACGTGGATAAGGATACCGCCCAGGAGACCAAATTTTAATCTTTCCTTTTCTTTTTTCCCCCAACGACCGCCAGCTCATCACCACCCAGGATTCAAGATGCTCAAGCATAAATCCTCTGCTATTCACATATCCCAACTTTCGAAATCCGAGTTGAACTCGCCATCGTCGAATACCACGTTCCTTACAACTACCAATCACGCACAGGAAGAACCGCTATTCACACAGCCAAGGAAGAGAGAGCGGACAGAGAGTTGTGTTACCATCAAGGGCTCTTCGCACTCTCGCTCCCAGTCGCAGAGTAAAAAGGAGAATGGCAAGGAGAATGGGAACAAGTTGAAGAAGCGAGGTAGAGATGCAGACGGAGAAGCAGATAAGAAGAGACGCAAGACGTCGTTGGAGGACCAGGTGTTGGAGGACAAGGCGTCGGGTGAGAAGAGCGTCGTACCTTTCCCATCCGAACCCCAATCTCAACCCAAGAAATCCGCCACAGCCGCATCGGCACCCGTGTTGATGCCCACACGAGCCGCGCCTTCTGTCCCGGTTCTCACTATCTCTCAACCCCGAACCCCTTCCCATACCCACACTCATTCAAAGTCCAACTCCCAATCCCGAATACCGGTTCGCACGCATTACAACTTCCACACCCCATTCCAGCCTTTCCCGTCCTCTTACATATACAACCCGCCGACGACAACACCGGGTCCATGGAAAGACCAATGGGGTAACATCCACCCCACCGCTTCTGAATTGGATCTCACGATCGAATTCTACAAAAAGTCACCCTTTTTTGACGTTTGGGATCTCGACGCCGGCACCGGCAGTGAGGAAGTATGGATAGGTATACCCGCCCGAGCGCATCTCACACCCCCGCCCAAATGGAAGGGTACTCTGGCACCCGAACCAGACGTTCGTTTCGTAGGCATTGAATGCCAATCGTTTGAATACTCGGGTTCGGGTTTGGGAGTGTTTGATCCAGAGTATGTTGTTCGATATACGGGGCATTCGTGTCCTTCTTCATCAAGTACGCCCGATTTGCAGGGAAAGGGTGTGTTGGTGACTAAAAAGTGGTCCAAGAAGCCTCCTGCGCAGGGTAAAGGACGGATTATCACTTCTTTACCCGGCCGCCAGTATCTTCCTTCCGATTCTCTGGTTGGCATTGATTCCGAGGATGAGGATACCGTTCGGGGCGGGTGGTATTTCCGCTTTGTTGTGCCGGTACCCATGTCCCTCATACGCGCTGGGAATGCGAGAGCGTTTACAGTTGAAGTTCGGCTTGCTTTAGGCGAAGAGGGAGAAGAGCTGTTGGTAGCAGAGAAGGAGATGGTTGTTAGTCATTTGAAGACGGAAGAGGAGATGAAAGGGAGGGTTCTTTAAGGTTTTCTTTGTTTATGTTCTCTCTTTCTTTTGCTTTTTCTTTTTTTGGTTACGACTTGTTACGCACACTCTTTGCTATCGTCTCGTACACTTACCTTCATTCTAATACCGGTCATATTGATACCATACCATACCTACATGATTATTGTTAATATCATAAACATATGGATATGTCATTTCGACGAATGAAAAGGCATTGGGAACTGCTATAAAAACCTTTGTGATTGGTTTGATAATGGCCAACGTGGGGATCGAACCCAAGACCTTCGCGTAGTATCACCACTATTATGCTGCTAGATATTAGCACGACGCTCTAACCAACTGAGCTAGTCGGCCATACCATCACTCCTTGGGTACTGATGCTGTGGCCGGGCTACATACATACTAGCTCGGAAAGGCTGCCTAGCGCTTCTTTCTCCGTAGCTATCACCTCACCGCTACAGGAGGTATGAGATTCTATCCTGCATATTCCATACTGATCTCTACAAACACAGGGATACAGGCAACTGTCTTCGGTCTTCTTTTCGAAGCCTGCAAAAAAAGACCGCTGAACGGTAGGCTGCTGGGTGACAAGTCCACGTTCACAACTTTGATATCTGTTCATGAGGCTTCGGATACTAGCTGATATACTAGTACGGCGAAGAGAGGTTTTAGAACCGCAGGTATGATGGAGAAAGGGAGGTTTATTTTCATTAAACTAATTTACCCTTGAACAACTTGGCAGATGGAAGCTCTGAGAACCGTACCGGTGAGTTGTACCCTTTGCTCTAGCCTCGACCCCAGAGCTTTCTTACGGCGCCTAAAGCCACTCTTCCTTCGCCAACCTCAATATATCAAGCGCCTCCGGGAATCGAGGCATAGATGTGATCTGATAGGAAGGTGGGTGACTGCATACCGGGAAGAAGTACTTTGAGAAGCAAACAAGAAAGCTATCAACGCACTCTTACCTGAATATACCCGATCCCTCATCTTTCGTAGAGAGCGCCTCACTCCCAGATTTGAGGCGTACGGCCCACAGGGCGATGGTAAAGATAAACACCGCATTGGAAGCTAAATGTCTACCCGGGCAGATCCTGCTAGGCTGGTTTTGTTAAAAAGTATTGAGCTGGACTCGGGTAAACGCACCTTCGCCCAAATCCATACGCATAATGTCCTTCATCCTTTGTATCAAACGGTGATGGTTTATGCGTCCCATCGTCGTTCAAAAATCTTTCAGGCCGAAATTCGTCAGTGTCAGGTCCGTATGTTGCTGTATCGTGGTTCATTGCTCTGCATACGTCAGTGGTTCTTTAACATGGAGAAAGCGACCCAAAGCACGAACAGGATGTTGGGTATTATATAACTGTTTTTAGGAATAAAATAGCCTTCGTATATGTCGTCCTAAAAGTGGTACCTTGATCAGCCAGGATCGGGTTGAGACACTGATAGCTACCTTACCTCTAGAGAAGCATGAAAAAGGGACATGGGAGTTGGTGGACGCCATCGTAACACCTGAAGTCCACCATTAACACGTTACGGTATGAAACTCGTGTCCTCCGAGTCTATTGCCTCACCTCTTTCACCACCGCTCGCATGTAAGGAAGATCTCCCATATCTTCCATAGTCGGAATCCTTGTCCGACCAATCACACGATCGAGTTCCTCCTGCGCTTTGCGTTGCACCTCTGGAAAATAGACCATAGCCAAAATCAGCCATCCCATGCAACTGGCTGTCTACATGTAATCGATACATTAGCAGTGGGCCGAGAGTCGAGTCTGATGCTGACGCTTACTGTTTCATATCCTGCTAAGCTGAAAAAATGAGGGTTTAATGACGAAGAATAGCGCCGATACATACTAAAGCACTGCGGCCAACCACGATGATGTATTGTCGTCAAGACCATGTCGGTCATGGGTTTCAATTAGCATAGAACAAAAACTTGATCCAACATCCTGGTTTTGTAGCTTTTGGAGCCACCGTACCGTTAGATCAGCGAGTATTCCAGAGTCAACTTGACATCGTGCGTACCATTTTCTCCTTGATGTTCAGAAAGAAACCAAGAAACTTTTCAGCGTGGTATCGGTATATCTCTTTGCACGTTCGCTTCCATTTTGATAGAAAATCGGGAAGATGTTCAAGTATTGGGATGTAATTCGCCAAGTACGCGCCAGGAGCGGTTGCTTGCGCTGCAACATCGACAAAATTGGCAAGGAATGCTATGAGGGGGTCTTGAGACGATTCTAAAGGTGGACTATTGTAAATGATAGATGCAGTCTCGGATGACGTGTATCTGTACATTACTGTCATTCCACTGCTGAAATAGTTTCTAAAGTTGATCTCACCGATGAACGTGATCGTAGCATCTCTCTGGACTCTCGAGAATATCCGTTGCAAGCCGAATGCCTTCTCGCATCTGAATGGGGTAGTAACGTGTGCTAGCCCTGATATTCAAAGCTTCATGTACAGCGCGTTGCATGGAGCGTAGTCTGTGGATGCGGATTACTGAGCACAAGCTATATTCAATAATCACGAAAACAAACCTTGCCCCGGGATTCATTAATGGCAATAACATTCCACCAGTCATATATTCCGCTACGACTGACCGGGGTCGTTGCGAATAGTTGGATGCTCGGCGATCAAGAAGGTCACCAGCTGCTTTTGCAGAGTTGAGTAAGATTACATCTTGGTTGAATAATCGAAAGTGAACGATGTCGCCTAACGAGGCATTGGAATCCGAATCAGCATTATGACTGTATGCGAAATACACACCGTACAGTTCTTTCCATTGATCAAAGGTGTGCCAAGGTCGCTTCTGATCGAGCTGAAAAGTGTTGCCTACGATGGGGTATCCTTTCGGACCCGGGGGCAAGTTGCCTTTTCTGGTTCGAGTATTGACGTAGATAACCCAGACCAAAAGTGGTAGAAGCACACATCCGAGAGATGTGTTCAAAGTCATGGTAGAAGAACCTGGCTGTAAAGAGGAAGTTAAACGTGCATCGTAATGACCGCCATCACTCACTAACAACTAAGCGAAGATCTTTTGAGCGACAGAGAATTGATAGCTCGATCTATTTATATGGTCACCGGCGCGAAAACCACGATCAGTGACGTTTATGTGAACTGACAGGGCCGTTCGTCTGTGGGATAAAGAAAAAGGAGCATCAGCTTCGAAGACGAAGTCGGCCATGCTTAGGGCTGGACTGGTGAAGGTTTCGACAGTGCTTCGTTAGCTCTGGTATTTAAAGAAAGTATTTCCCTACTTTCGACTCGGAGGACGAATCTTCCGGTTAGGCTCTTCTGTAAGCAACAAGTAGACCACGTCAATTGTAGCCGTGGTTGAGCTGAAGGGGTGTGACACTTGTGACGTGACGCGGCAAATATATCGTCCGGTATTCCCAGGCATCTCCACGAGGCACATACTCAACTCCATGCACTATTTTCAAGGCAAATTGCGACTTTCTGAATCCTCTGCAGTTGCATTTAGAACGTCGACGATACGAAACACTGTACGTGATATTCTGTATCTGTTTCGGGCCCGACCAGGGCTCGACGGCCGATCACATTTACGACATAAATATTTGTACATTGTTTGCGTTGACATGCCGTGAGAAATTTCCTCGGGCACAAGTAAACCAGAGGAGAAAATAAAATGCGCTTCTTTCAGTACGAGACAAGGCAAAAGACAAGACAAGAAACAAGAGAAACAAATGTCTAGGGCCATTCTTCCTTCGCCAGCTTCAGAATTAACGGAGATTCCGCGAAACGAGGTTTCGAAGAGATCTTGTAGGGTGGCGGCCGACTGTACTGCTTTCAGAGGTAACGCGCCACTGAAGGATGTAAGTAGTACTCACCTGAGAATACCGGCGGCCTCGTCGTCTGTACTGAGTGCTTCATTCCTTCCCTGTGCATCCTTTCCAGGCTCAAGATGCATAGCCCAAAGGACTATGGCAAGCGTTAGTAATGCATTGGATGCCAAATGTCTACCTGGGCAGATTCTAGTCAAACGGCTCCTCACTAAGTCGGGATGACGACGATCAATCTGCTCAATCATACCTCCGCCCAAAACCATACGAATAATGCCCCTCATTCTTCGTATCAAGTGGTGGTGGTTTATGCGTTCCATCGTCGTTGAGAAATCGTTCAGGTCTAAAATCTTCTGGATTCGGTCCATATGTCGCGGGATCATGATTCATTGCTCTGTAGTGATTTTCAGTGAAGGTACTCAAGCAACCGAAGTCGGGCGAGAATGCTCACAGTATATTGGGTATAACACAGCTGTTCTTGGGAATGAAATAGCCCTCGTACATATCATCCTGATGTATCCTTTTTCAAGCAGTCATCAACTGACCAACCTGTACTGCAATTACCTTGAGAGAAGCGTGAAATATAGACATTGGAGCTGGAGGACGCCACCGTAACGCCTGCCATACAACGTCAGTACATGCCGAATTAATTCCTAGAGCATTTACCTCTTTTACGACTGCACGCAGGTAAGGCAAGTTTTCCATATCATTCAAATTAGGAATTCTTGTTCGTCCAATGACATTGTCCAGCTCTTCTTGAGCTTTACGTTGGGCCTCGGGGTAGCGCACCATAGCAAGCATGAGCCATCCCAGGGTACTAGCCGTCTACACAGACGGATATCAGTATCGAACTAATACACTGGAATTGGGTTCCAACCGTTTCGTATCCTGCTATGCTGAGGAGGAATGAACGGGAAGTTATTCATGAAAAAAAGATGACCCACAAAAGCATAGCAGCTAACCAAGCTGAGGCATGATCATCTAGGCCGTGTTGCTCATGCGTTTCCACGAGCATAGCGCAGAAACTTGGCCCGACTTCCTTTTCCTGCAGCTTTCGGTTTCTAAATGTCAGTTTTGAATAGCGACTAGGAACCCGTACATACCAACTTCTCTTTGACAGAAAGAAAGAAACTCAAGAATCTCTCAGAATGGAACTGGTACACTTCTCTGTTCATTTGCTTCCAGCTCGACAAAAAGTCCGGAAGATGCTCAAGGATAGGAAAATGGTTTACTAGGTATTTTCCAGGTAAGGCCGTCTCCGACACGGTATCGATGTAGCTGGCGAGAAATGCTATGACCGGATCTTCGGAGTTCTGCATTGGCGGATTATTGTACAGAAAAGATGCGATTTCAGACGACGTAAACCTGGTGCAAGTATCATCCAAATTACCCAAAGAATTTTAAAGTGTCACTTACCGATGAACGTGATCTCTGCATTTCTCTGGACTATCCAGGATATCTTCGGCTAGTCGAATGCCTTCACGCATCTGGATTGGGTAGTAGCGGGAACTGGCCCTTACGTTGAGAGCCTCACGTGCAGCACGACGCATGGAACGCCACCTACGCAAGGTTAGGCACAAAACTCTCTACTACCTGGAAGACATACATCGTCCCAGGGTTCATCAACACAAGAGTCATCCCGCCTGTCATATATTCGGTGACAACCAACCGAGGTCGCTGCGAGTAATTGGCTGCTCTGCGATCCAGAAGGTCACCAGCTACTTTCGCAGAATTAAGCAAGATAAAATCTTGATTGAGTAGGCGGAAGTGGACAATGTCACCTAAGTAACCGCAAAAAAGTCAACTATATATCTTGAGTTGTTTCTTCAAGGAGTACATACCATAGGTCTTGCCCCATTGAACAAAAGTATGCCATGGCCGGTCACCATCTAACTGAAGTATACTACCAATGACTGGGTATCCCTTCGGACCTGGGGGCAATTTGTACGTCTTTCTGTTTTTATGATAGATAACCCAAGCATAGAGTGACAAAAGTGCAAAACCGAGGAACAAAGTCGCGTTCGAGACCATCATAAGACACGAGCTCCTCCGAGTCGAAACTCAGGATAGATCTTCGAGTGAGGGTATGCGGGCAAAGGGTTCGCAGAGTCTGAGAATTTTGCCAGCTAATTTGAGTCACCCTTAGACACGTGTGGGAGTCAGAAGTCTATATCAACGTCACCTAAAAAGCTATAAATACCCAGAGTCCCATGACCACATGAAATGCTTCGCGAGATGTGAAAATAATGAAAGCAAGGGACTGATTCGCAACGAAAAAGCCATTGCATATTCACTTACTGCCAGGAGATGGAAAAACTAAAAGTTTGATCATCGTCTTATCCGTGAGATCCATGGTCTAGGAATATTCCCAAGCTTTCGCAAGAACGACACGAGAAATGGAAGCTTGTCACAGCACAGCACAGCACAGCATATACCATAGAAGGATAAACCATGCCCATATCACCGAGAAATAAGCACATACTCAACATGGAAGTACAATGACAAATTTTATCCGACGAGCTATCGCCACTCTTCCCTTGCTATGTTCAGAAGCTCCAGAGCTTCTGGGAAACGAGGCCTGGACGAGACCTTATAGGGAGATGCCCGGCTGTACTGCGAATCAGCAGAAGTCATCACGAAGAAACGCTGTGCTCACCTAACAACGCCGGAGGCCTCATCGTCTGTACTGAGTGATTCTTCCAGTCCTAGATCGTCTTTCCCAGGTTCGAGGTGCATCGCCCACAGCACTATGGCAAAGGTAAGCATCGTGTTGAATGCCATATGTCTACCTGGGCAAACCCTATGAAGTGTATTCCACTTGTTTAGTAGATCGGTAACAAAAACGCCCGAACAAACCTCCGCCCAAAGCCGAACGTATAATGTCCTTCGTCCTTTGTATCAGGAGGTGATGGCTTGTGCGTGCCGTCGTCATTTAGGAATCGTTCAGGTCTGAATTTATCCGCATCCGGACCGTACGTATCAGCGTTGTGATTCATTGCTCTGGAGTTAAACTCAGTTGCTTTTGGTTTCAAGTAGCCAGATAAACACTCACAATACGTTGGGTATAATCAGACTGTTTTTGGGGATGAAATACCCTTCGTATACGTCGTCCTGGATATCAATGCTCTGTTCAGTCACTACAAGCTCAATCCGTGGAAGCTGACCTCGAGTGAGGCATGGAAGACACTCAGTGGCGTTGTAGGACGCCATCGCAATGCCTACGGTCCCTGTCAGCGCACGTTATAGGAGAAGTCTTGATGAGGTACCTCTTTTACCACTGCACGCATGTAAGGAAGATTCTCCATGTCGTCTAGCGTCGGGAGCCTCGCACGCCCAACAACATTGTCTAGCTCTTCTTGAGCTTTGCGTTGGGCTTCCGGGAAACAGAGTAGGGCGAGTATTAGCCAGCCTAGACTGCTTGAAGTCTATTGGACGGCTATTGGCGATCGCATTTGGAGGAGCGCTCGCGTTACTCACCGTTTCGTATCCTGCTAGACTAGGAAGGACACGAGAAATGAGGTGCTGGTAAAAAGGAACGAGGGCAAGTATCGGATACTTACTAGATCATTGCGGCTAGCCAAGAGGATTCTGTGTCATCGAGACCGTGTCGCTCCTGGGTTTCGACAAGCATCGCACAGAAACTCGGACCAACTTCCTGCTTTCGAAGCTTTCGAAAGATCGATAAGATGGCCTATTCATGACGGACACGAGGTACACACCAGCTTTTCTTTAACGTTAAGGAAGTACTCCAAGAACCTTGCGGAGTGAATACGGAATATCTCCTTGCTTTCGCGTTTCCATTTCGCCAGATAATCAGGGACAAGCTCGAGAAGCGGTATATGGTTAGCCAAGTATGCGCCAGGTAGGGTAGATCGTGATATAAGGTCTACGAAACCGGCGAGGAACGCAATGACCGGGTCTTGCGATGACTCCATTTGTGGGTTGTTGTAGAGGAAAGAGGCAATTTCGGACGACGTAAAGCTGTGTGTTGTCAGCTTGGTGGCAAGTGAGCGTCTCATGTATAGCATACCGTTGCACATGATTGTGGCATTGCTCTGGACTTTTGAGGATATCTATTGCGAGCCGAATTCCTTCACGCATTAGAATTGGGTGGTAACGAACACTAGCCCTAATGTTCAGAGCTTCGTGTGCAGCACGATGCATAGCGCGCCATCTAAGGAGACTTTGAGCGTGATGATATGTTTGAGGCTGCGTGAGAGAAAACCTACCTAGTACTGAGGTTGATAAATACAAGAAGCATCCCTCCCGTCATGTAGTCGGTCACAACCGAACGAGGTCGCTGTGAATATTTTGCAGCGCGGCGATCGAGCAGGTCACCAGCTGCCTTGGCGGAGTTGAGCAGGATAAAGTCTTGATTGAACAGTCGGAAGTGAACAATATCGCCTAGGCAATGAGATAAGGCCCATTTCGATACTTGTATCTCAGGAAGTCCGTACCATATGTCTTCTTCCACTTAACGAAGGTATGCCATGGTCGGCTTGTATCCAGGTCGAAGATATTGCCTATGATTGGGTAACCCTTCGGACCTGGGGGTAATCTCCTGGCCCTTCTATTACCGATGAACACGGTCCAAAGGAATAATGCTACAAGGGCACAGCCAAGGGATATAACGGTGTTTAGAGCCATGGATAAGTGGACGAGGCAAAATGTCGACAAGGGCAGGTGCTCTGACACAGAGAATTGCTTCCAGTGAGAATTAGATAATATTTTTCAAAGAGTCACCTACTAGATGAGATACAAGGCCTGATTTTCCCAGCTCAAGGGATGTTGACTGATATCCTAGCGTGACGATGCCTTTATATGTGCCATTTCAGTGACGTATAGCAATTTGACCGCAATGACTTGTGGAATCGAAGCGTAGTCAAAATTAATCTTCTCCGTCTATCAGGTGCTTCCAAGCATCGACAAGAGAACCTGGAGAGTTTGTTTCAGATTCATTGTAAAATGAAAATGATCTCGGGGAAGTGTTTAGGAGACCAATTATTGTTCTGTTCGCTCTAACGTCACACTGAAACAGCATTCAGTGATTCCCATTATTTTCGGGAAGCGCTGTAAACAAGAACGCTAGGGATTAAGGTCGGAGGCAAACGAGATAGGATATGCTATGCAGCCGGAGAACTCAATCTGGCAAAGGGAGATTAACGCGTACGGCAACATGAACGTCTTGGAAGTTAAAACAGAGCATCGCTGATTTAGATACTTGTAGATGCAGGAGGGAGGAGCCAGATTAGGTCCGAAAACCTATGCTGAAGAAAGTCAGGGAAGTTGAAAGGATAGAAAACAGCTGAACTGACTGGTATTCACAACACTAAGAGGTCCTGATCCCAAAGGGACGAGGAGATGGGGGATTGGAGGCGAGGAGGCAATTCGGGCGCGTCATCATGTTGTTCGGTCGGTTATATTCGAATGGTTGGTGCGTTATTATGATTCACTTGCATCATCTTCATTGGCATCCATGAGCGCAAGAGTCGTCTGCGGATACATAAGGCGCGATCGTGGAGTTACGTGCCTTCTGTCGCAGTTAGCAGAAGGAATGTGACACCGTGATGTGTGATGTGACTTTCGGAAAAATTCTCCGGCGCACGGACCCATTACAAGCAACGTGACCCCGGGCCTATGTGCCACACGGCCGAGCTTGCAATCAAGAGGGTCAAGGGCCGTCCCTCGATGTGCTCGCATAGATGTAGTAACACCAACAGACTTGGGTGGGAGGAATCTAACTGTCTATTTCAGACATTCGAATATGATTCCAGAAAGGAGGCAGCATCCCGAATAGGTGCCCCACTTTGTTGTATATACAAGCTTCAAGTAGGCATTTCTAGGTTCTTCCGTAGCTGCAATTCTCACAAACATGTGAATCGGGTGTACCATTTTATTGCATGATCAAAGTATGAACTCTTATATAATTCACTCGCTCAAAGTCCAAGACTTGAGTAGGCTGCCTTCAAATTCAGTACCTATATTCGGTAGCGCGCACGCGGAATGAGCGGTGGGAACTTGCGCTCTAGCGCTCAACGTGGGGATGGACCGGAGCAAAGTGCCTGTCCAAACGTTGCTGCAGATCCGGCAGCGTAACAGTCTGCCCCGACTGGGTCCAGACAAGGCACCGAGATGTAGCTTCTCGGCAATGTTGAGGCGGCGAGGCACAAAACTCAAAAAAAAAATGTTCCTGTATCATCAGGTACCTTTTTAAGCCGTAAAAAAAAACCATACAGCGGCTTTCGCGGAGAAGCGTCGCAAACAAACGGCCGTTTGAAGATTCCGGTATATGTCAATACAAAGGCCGTCGACTGTGGCGCGAACACTCGGAGGCAGTTCCTGTTCGGTACATATCCTTTTTTTTTAAGTTTTGGCCTTTAGCCCTTGGGGTTCAACCAGGATTCTTCACACCGCAGACAGGGTCGGTCTTGCAAAGTCATCACTTGGCCGAAGGTCCCCGTTCCATACCGATCTATCAAGTAACAAGTTTACAGCACCCTCCGGGGTGTTCCAAAAAAACAAGGGCCTTAACATTCACACATAATGAGGTGGGAATCCGGACGTATATTCTAGGAATAATCTTTTTATTCGTCCAAGTATGTCCAAGAGATCCTGGTCGCGCTGTACCACTTTAGCACTACACGCCGAGCTCCGTATTAAGCTGCCGAGCTCTAGTAAGTTGAGCGGCTAGTAGAAAATCAGAAATCATTCGTTGTTAGATGTTGAACGAAGTACTAACTCATCGTCTGACAAGCACCCATCGCACTCCACATGTCGTTCAGATAGTTCCGTAGCTCAGAAGTCGGTCCTCTCTTCGGCTCATCAATGAGGACCTGGAATGTCATCATCCACAATGGCTATAATCTGACATTTGGATGGTGATGGACATACCCCACTAATTGGATCAATAATCCTGTCACTTGAGGTGTCCTTCACCTTTGACGCCACAGACCGAGCGATACCAACGACTGCCCTGGCGGCATCAACAGCCCGTTGACGACTATGGGTTGACTGTTCGATGAATGGCTGATGAAGTCGGATCCAAGCCACACAGGCTAAAGTATGCACCGCTGCCGTTGTGTGATGGTCCGGTTTATAACTACATATGTCGCGAACGAATCCTCGGATAAGGGAGTCCATAGCAGAGAATCCCGCGTTGCCTCCGGCATTACTGGGAGATCGTGAGACGACGTCTACAGGGGATGTGAAAGACATTTTTGGACCAAGAATGGAAAGACGTACTGCTGAAATGTCTTGATCCTACCTTGCTCGAGGAGAATTGATGCTATCGAATACAATGTCCGCCAGGAAGAAGTCGTTCCCAGCCAGAAGACGTGCTACTGTGTGACTTTTCTTCAAATGATGCGGAATTCCGTACTATAGCAGTATCCGTGTAAGTGTTCTGTGGTGGGGAATGAAAATTGCCTGCCATTGACGTATGTATCCATTTCTTGCGGCCACGGTGTGTCTATTTTTAATGCAGACGTATTTGATGGTGAGCGTTCTATGCTTGTCCAGCAGTTGTTCATACTGAGTACAGCCCAACGGGCATTGATACGCTCTCCTTCTTCGATTTCATCTGCCGGAGGTGGCAGTATTCCTGTTAAGGACTCGGAGGAGCGAATGGTATGAAGCCCTTGCACTGATGACCAACGACATGGCATTTGTCATGTGGTATTTTCCTTCGAGGATTTTCGTATTTCGGAACAAGTACTGCGCGATGAGGTATTCCGCTTGAATAACGTAGAGCACTCTCTATAATGAGCATCAGCGTCCAACAACACAGTGTTTTTGTCGAAAAACCCACTGAACATCCAGGAGCAAAGCCTCGTGAAACACTTTTCAGAGCTCTCAACAGGAATTGCGATTCGCATGCATGAAGTTCACGAGAAGACGATAAATGTACACTCCAGAGGTATGCCGTGTTCACGAGGGCAGACATAGTTCCGTCATGTTGATCATGTTCAAACACGGTATTGCAGAACCGGTCCACGTCCAGGAAGAAACCAATCTCAGTCGCGTAGTTGAGAAATGAATGGATCCTTTTGTAGGACCTCGTTAATGACCATCTGCCTCAAAGGTCAGGCTAGAATGACACTTACAAGCGTTGGTGCATATCTATGATTGCCTAGACATCAAGCACTTGTTAGATGAATGAAACGAGTTGTAAGAATCGATTCCTACTTCGTTTGTGCTCGAGCAGGATGCAGATACATTAGCACCTTGATACGGGTCATAGAGCTGAATGGTCGAGCTGAGGAGCCGGTACAGGCCCCTGACCCTGTGTCTCCAGCTGACAGACCCTTGACTCGAGAATTTGAATCTGTTCTTCAAGCCTCTGGGAGGGCGTTACACCTAATTCCGTGTACTCGCAATCGCGAAACTGTTCGGAAGAACGGCGACACGCACCACACGAAGGTTTCTCTCCATCGCATTTCTAGTCGTAATGCAAGCAGAACAATCGATGAGACCCGTACAATCTTCCTAATCCTAGGTAAACCAGGTTAATACGTACAGAAAAACGAGAGCAATTCAGGAAGGAGTACTATACAGTACCTGCAGTTGATACATGCACCTCCTTTGTGCATTGTTGCTCCAGTGCGGTGGGAATTAGAGGTAGAGCTGCGACTATTCATCGTTCGTTAATCTTTGGTGGTCGAATTCTTCCTAGCGAGAAATCGATGCGAGTTTATATGCTATCCGGTAAACAGAAACGCTTACCTGTCGACGACCACGATACCTAGACGATAGCCCGTCATTCTTGACTAACATTCCGGTTTGAGCATAGCTGTAATTTTCCTTAATCGTGGTAGTGGTACACAAGGCGTGTGATTCCCGTTCCAGCCCGTGTCGTCATTGACATAAGGAACACTATGGAACACTACGGGGGCGTTTCAGAGACGAAGCATGATGGGATCAATCAGCTTCATTTTCAATATGATTGGCGCCCTACTATTTCAAATTCTCTCTCTCCGGCGAAGTTTATGGCGGAATTGAACGTGCAACGAGACGAAGACATGTGAAAATTAGCCTCATCCACCTGCATGTGAAAGTACTCAGTCGAATATCAACGGTCAGAAGTTTGAAGAACGCACTGTTACTCATTAGGGAGGAATCCAGATTTATGGATAGAATTAAAACACTTGTAGTCCGAGAAGGGCGAGGAGTGATTGATTGAAACAGTTTCCAGCACCAAGCAGTATGTGGGAGACTTCACGAGCGTTGATTGGTAATAGACGCCGGTTGTCGTCATTTACCCCGGTGAGAGGCCGACATCGATCATCGTCGGGGCGTTTGGGCGTTAGGGTTGCCATGTCTTAGTAACTCGACAGGATAGGGCCAGTAGACCGGACAGCAACTGGCGATTGAGACCGGTGTTCATGGCGATTCAGAAGGCAACGGAAATCAGTGTCATTACACTTGAGCGTCTATTCACCTTTGAGAAATGGTGATCTCCGGAGACTCGGGAGTTGATACGCCTAGCCAGAACCGCCCAGGAATAAATACATAAAAAAAGATCTCGAGAGTTGCTTGTTAGCGCCCAGGGCATCTATAATCTTCTGACCGGAATGTCCAGAGACTTGCGAGAAGCTCGGAGCTTGACGAACCTGTTGGCCTAGCATCGGAAACTGGGAACGCCGGGATATCGTAGACAAGGCATTAAATTAGGCGTCAATTAATGAGGCCATGAGGAATTCGGAGGTTTCGAGCATATTTTCATGGAAGAGTTCTACAAGATTGGAAGCTACGGATAATGATTAGAACCGGCGTTAATGAAAGCATGCGGAGAGTATCGTATTGCGAAATCTAAAAAAAAACCATTCGATCATCCTGCTAGGGTGCCTCTTCCATATCATTATCGATGCATATGCTCTCCTCACCTTTCCTAGCTTGTTTGCGTGTGCTTTGTTTGCATACATGCTCGTTATCGATTAATACTGGTAATTGACTGCTCAGCCATCAACAGCGTGAATGTTAATGCATATCGAAAAGTATACCAGAGTGCAACAATCTAGTGCCTCGTTCAGGTTTGGATGTCGCTGAACTGTTCCTACATCAAGGTCATGGACGCGAAAGACAGAAAGGAGGCCGTGGGATAGTTTACCCAGATTCAGAAACAACTATTGACCGGCATCCGGCGGCCGAATTACCGTATGCGTCCTTAGTCATCTCGCCTAGACCTCCGCTCTCGCCTCACTGCTAATGAATCTATCGTCAAATCTCATAATTTCCCTGTCATGCCTCCCGAAAAAAAAACGACCCTTACTGACAGCAGCGCAACACCTCCTCGGACACCTCGAATCTTGTCTCGCTTGTTATTCTTGACTTTACCAGCGGTGGGGCAAAACGGCTCGAAAACGCCACCTGTAGGCCTCACGCCGCTCCCCAGAGTGGCGGATTGTCGTGTTTGATGAATGACTGACTGACACCAATGCCCTGATCTTATATCCGGTGTCACTCATGAACGGATTGACCAACTGTCCGAGCACCAAACCCAGGGCCCCCCCCCTTTGTACAAAGTTTCATTTCGGATCTACCGCCTCTCAATAATGACAGGATTCCCCGCCCATGCCCACCGACGATCGACCCTAGTCTTTCCCCCAGGCTGAGCGCAGGAATCAGGATTTTCGGGATTTTGGACTTTTGAAGAAGCATGTAGAAAGTCTAGCCCTATCGAACTGTTGTTGGGGGGAGCTTGAGTCTAATGTAGCAAGTAATTATCGGTATCAAGCACCCATGATCCTTGACCCCTTGCTCGATCAGTCCTGTCACTAGTCAAGCCTCGTTTCTCACCATTATTTCTGAATGATACAGGAAAGGAAAAGCGAGCCATAGTACAAGTCAGATGTGTCCATTGGTAGCCTAGTGCCGCCTAAAGCATCATTTCTGGGAGGTCGGTTCATTCCGTTTGTATCACATTATCAAAACCCTATCTTTTTATCCCTTGTTGTCGATAACCTTTTCAGGAATGGCAATTTATACACAAGTATTACTGTAACTATGTGCAATGGTATAGAGGAATTATGGTACAATCAGGTACACTAAGGTCATGCGTCAAGCTACAAAAATGCAGTGCAGTGAGTGGTGCTGTAACGACCGATTATTCAACGAAACCGAAAATGTAGATAGACCTAACGGGATAGTATTGGGCTCACTTGCATTTAAACGGAACACAAAAGAGGTCGCGCCGCTCCTTTAGCTCCCGCCCGTCCAATGATCATGTCATGATCCTTTCCCGCTGGGAATTGGCGACCCTGAACTTGGCCGATGATGTTGATGATGTCGGGGTTCGGGGCCTGCAGGTGGTTTCGAACCGCCGCTAGTACTACGGTACGCATCCGAGCGAGGTGAGCCGCCACCGAATGCTGGATTCCGAAGGGGCGGTAGTTCGTCTCTTTCACGATCTCGTTCACGTTCTTCTAGGATAGGATTAGTATTAGCATGTGAAATATGTGGTATCTAAAAAAAAAGAGGAACAAACCTTTAAGTCGCGGAGAAGGATGTAGCAATGGCGACTGGGAATAGAAATGCGGAGTCGATGATCCCGAGGAATGGCTGTGTGACGAGGTTGCGGAGGTAATCGAGCTGCTATGCGAATGCGAGGTCGATTGAGGTGGCGGTGGAGGCGGATGTACTACATCTTTGGTAGGAGGAGCAAAATGCGAGGGATGAGTATGCTGGGTTGGCGGTAGGTGGTGATGCGGTTGGGGATGTGGAGGGGGACCTGCTACACCAGGCATGGTACCTGAATGATAGGCAGTTGGCGGCGGAGGTGGATGACTGATATGAGGCGGTATAGCGGCGGTCGGAAGCTGATGTGGATGCGACGTGTGGGGTTGGTGTGGAGGTAGTAACCCAGCAGCTCGGATGATACCCTCTAGATACTCTACTCTATTCTTGAGTTCGTCAAACTCGGAACGGGGAACGTATTTCTCGCTAATAACAAGGTGTAAGTACGAGGCAAGGATCGTGGAATGCAGAAGCACTTACACAGGTTCGACAATATGCCATTGGCACTTTGCTTGTTCGCCTCTTCGAGTACAGGGGGCGCAGGGCTGTGATCTTGATAGGTTCATATCGAAGAAGATTCCGTGGAACGCGGGGAATGACAGTAACCGAGAATATTGAGGAAAGATCGAATGAAGGGGGGGAAGGGGGGAAGGGGGGAGGGGGAATGATCAAGATCAGCAAAAAGTAGTAAGGCAAGATCAGAAAATGGGAGAGTACCTATCGCACTTGATTTTTCGCCGTTTGCATTCTGTGTACGCGTAAGGAATCCGGACCGAACGTGAAAACACGTTCCACGTCATGAGCCAACAACGTGAAAGATCCGGATAATAATACGCCCATTACGTCGATGGCAGGGCCAAGGATAGAACAGAACAACAGGACGTATTCGCGTTTTGATAGGTCAACCGTAGGTGAGACCCGCCGATGACGACCGCAATACCAATGCAAATGCCAATGCAAAGGCCAACGAGACAAAATGAGACAAGACGATGAAAGCAAATGAAACAATCAACATTCCTCGTTTCGTGTGAACCCAAGACGAAAACTTACCAGTACAGCTCAAAGCTTGTCGTCGCCTCTTCTTCTTTGGCGGCCCTCCACTTCCTCCTTCCAACTCTCCGTCGGAATCAGGCATGTCTTGAGACTGCGAGGGTACATAGCCTGGTGGGGGTACATGTGGCTGGTGAGGAGGGGGAGGGGGTTGTTGGTAATATTGACTCGAAAGAGGTGGCGGAGGATAAGAGTATTGCGCAGAAGGCGGAGGAGGCTGAGGTGGTAGGTAGGGGTGGAGATGGTCACGTAAGGGAGGTAGTTGTGGCTGTTGCGAGGGTGGACTTCTCCTAGCACTTGATGCTGAAGTTGATGGGGACGCAGAGGGAGGAGGAGAAGTCCTGCTAGCGTTCATCACAGCACATCACCAAAGGGGGGAGTGATGCACATTTGAAGGCGTCTATATAAGAGACTCGGGAATCCAATAAAGATAAGTCAGAGATCGGTCCTTGCAGATCTCGTGCCGCAAACGCGAGAGAAATTTGATGAGAAAATAAAAAAGAAAATAATTTATATAATTTATCCGTTTGGCATCTGTGCCTCGCCTACACCCGATGTGGTAACCTGGAGATCGGGTACTGTCTGATTTTTTAATCATCCTGTCCTTCATACTTGTCTCTTTCTGGCCCACAACATGCTGCAACTTGAATGAAAAGGAGATCGGCCAGGATTTAGCGGGGTTGTGCTGCGGATTCAAGGGAAAAAAAAATCACAGGCGCCGACGGAAACCCAAATCCGAACCAAATCAAACTCCGTTTAATCTCCGAATTGACCATTTTTTTTCCACGGGTTGCTCTTGTTGTCAACTCCGCGAAAATCGCGTTACCTTGTTCGGGAAGGCTTTGGAGGCCGCGTAACCCCATAACCCTTCGGCACGACGGGCCTGCCAGCACCGCAACGTGGCCCCTGGTAGGCTATGGTACCTACTTTCGGTGATATACGGGCCAACATTCCATGCTTCCTGATGACTGCCAATAAAACGCCACGTCGACGTCCCAGAACCGCCATGCTCCCCTTCACTGGCGTCGCAGTATGGTTTGGGTTGCCATTAGCATGTCTTTGGTATTATTTACATGTTTCAAGCACGGTAGCAACGACAAAAGACAGATGTCCCACTCTGATATAAGCAGTGCCAATTCAATGCTCGAGTCTCGACACACCCGGCCTTCCCCCGTAGAGTCAACCACAAAACACCAGGACCTACATCTCCAATTTGTTGCGTCATCCTCCAGAGGTCATCACCGCGCGTTTTTCCTCAGATCGTCCGAAATGCCGTAGAGACGGCGACGGGTGTTTACCGCCCAAGCAACACACATCCTAGCATTCTATGCCTCGCGTCTACCACGAAGCAACGTTCCTTTCCTTGCGTCATGATTCATATGAATGCACGCCCATCAATACGATACTTGATTCGCGGGATCCATATTCGTCATCGCTTGGCTGGTGTTCCTCTAGAGCCTGAGCCTGGAATGTTCTTTCTCGCTGAATTGCCTGCTCTCTTGCTTCAGGAAGTAAACATCCATGGTGTTTCTTGTTGATTACGCCACTCGCTTCTTCAGACTCTCCTTTGCGCCACGTCGATATCCATTATCACAGCTCCATCTCCAAATAGCGCCGTCACATCTCGGATCTGCATTGATGGAATGCTATCACCGATTACGCACTCAATACGTTTTGCCTCTCTCAACCATAACGCACTTCGCATATAACTCACTGCAAATCCTGAGCTCCGCTTGCTGTGCAGTCATGGTACTTTTCTTCTTGGCGCTGAAATTGTGAACGGCCGCATACTACTTAGTTCAAGATATATAATAGAATTAGATCTCCCCCCCGCAATGGCAATTCGGAGCAAAGTAGCATTTGATTCACTTAGTCCGAGGTTCCACGGTATGAAAAAAAAAACCCGTACATTTCTGCCGCCCAGCGATCATTTGCAAGCGCCCACAAATACATACCACATTTCGGTTGCTTTGACTGTCGGATCGCGGCGTCTAGAACTTCGGACGGAAAATATTCCTACCAGCTCGCTCACGTTTATTCAATTCTCTTTGTCCGGTTGCAGTTGATCACTGGCAAATTTACCCGCGTGGTTATGGCCGACTCGGACTTTCCTTAAAAATCAAATATCGGAAGTATGGTTTACTATGTGCCGAAACGCACGCTTGTTATTTTCGGGTCACAGACATACCCAGTTTTCAAGGTGCTGGCTGCACCACCGTGGTGTGGCATCGATCTCTCAAACTAATGCATGTGCACGAGTGGATCTCACAATGCTATACAACCCTATGCTTTTTCTACGCCGCTTGCATTATTCGGCATTCGTGGGTTCGGCAATTCTTTACTTCCGGACTAAGTTTCCGAAGGTCAACGCCCGTTCTTTACGCCACTAGGCTGAGCAGTTCCATCGATCCCACAAGTTATGCATGAATGGAATAACCATCTCGGATCTTCTATACACCCGTTGTATGTCCATCCATTAGTACAAGAATGACTGACTTCATGTTGGCTTAATATCTCCACTGCCATATCGTATACCATCTTCTGACGGATGACAGTGTTCGAGGAAACTCCATACCACCAAGTGAATTTACGTCGTACAGGCTGTGCTTGACAACTTCCGAACATGCTTTCGCCTCCAGGCCTCCTCGATACTTTCTGACACAATAATCTCGCGACAACCCTCCGAAATCCAGCCAAATCACACTCTTTAGGCCACTTACACTGGGGCAACTTTCTTCGTATCTGATATCCTTAGGCATTGACTTGCGTCATACCTCACGTATATATATCACTGTTATCATCACGCAACCAAGTTTTTGAAGGCTCTTGTCTCATGCTTTTGCGTCATGATTCTTGAGCTCTGCCCAGGCCCCAGAGGGATCGATTGACGCGTATATTACCGTACCAAAAAGGGACATTTCATCCCGCGAGGCGTTCCTCTTCCTCATTGACTGGAATCACAAGACTTCTTATCTACGGATCTTTATTACCCTGAACGGATATAGCACGGCCAGACTGGGGGGGGGGGGGGGGGTCGGAGATTATTCTAGTTCCTCAGATTTGCTTTGGAATCGCTGCTCACTGCTTACGGTCCATAGATGAAGCTTTAGCTTCCTGGACTAGCCGGACTCGTGGCTATCCGGCCATCCGGGGGAGTCAAGCACAGCGTCATTTTCATCTGATTTCCTCATAGTCAATTTTCGGCGTTCTTCTCCCCTTTGGATCCCCTTCTATCACCGCTGCTAGGTAATTTAGGCGTTTAAATGGTTAGGTCCGAGCAGGAAACCACGCGGAGTTGGAGCTTGGTTAAATCCTCTACAATTATGCCCTTTGTTGCTTCCAAGAACTCCACTATACTATCCTTCAAGGGTCATGAATATTCCTTGTTTCTCGTGGCTTTGCCCTTATACCCATTGAGGGAAAACGTTTCAGTCTGCTGTTCGAGGCACTCGACGTCACAGGTACACCTTATCGCGAATCTTCTCGTGTTTGCGAGCACTCAGGAAGCACAGGATAATCCGACTCGCACACCTTGAAAGCTTAATCCTCGGACAATTTCGGAAGGATATGTGCGATCACCTCAAGTCGTCCGGCGGGCGTTCCGGATTTCCGAGTTGGGATTCTAGAGCGCCACATTACATTCTCATACTCGGGGACAAGTACATTTGCACCAATATTTGTCTACATTTGGACTTTATCATGTTTCAGGCAAAGCGACCCTTACGATGCATCATTCTGCTTTGACTTGGGGTCGTTAGGGCTCCACCGCAGAATTACGGCGAAGAATTCTCAAGATACTTTGGTACTACTAGGGATAGCAGGAAAGATGCAAAAAGGAGATATTTTAGTTTGCTTTTTTTTACCCGATATATTACGCATCTTCGTCTCCGAGTCTATGGTTGACAGAGAATGTTTCAGAACATGTAATTCTGTGGCAGAGAGACGCGTCGGTTATCCTCAATTTACATACATAAGTTGTCATCAGTGGCTCAAGCACCCGGTGCATTGCTCTTCTGTCAGTCATGCGTACGTGGCTCCGTCAAGGATCCGAGGTGGTACGCTAGTGAAGCGGTGTTAACTAGGACTCCTTTTCTGGTACTCTGATTTCCTGTTCGGATCCAAGTCGCATTTGCGGTGGTTCCAAGACCTGTACGGGGTAGAACTGGTTGGCGAATGACAAATATGATATAGTCTGGTGTACCCCACTCAACTTCTCCGGCTTGGCGACAGAGGAATAAACGAATGCCAGCTAAACAGCGACGGCGGGGACTGTTGGTTTCTTTTGTTTCCAGACTCGGTCCTAATACCCCGCTTTTTCACCGTCCGGTCAGGGCAGCTTTAAACCCTTTTCCGCGGAAGGCAACCACAATCTCCATCATATGACGGTACAAGTAGTGGTATTGCAACAAGTATCAATGTCTACCATCGACGACGTAATCATTCTTGCGGCCTCTCGCTTGTGTTCTCGGGAAGAAATAAAGCTCAAAGTCCGTCCCTGCACAGATATTGATGGGGGTTTCTCAATTGGGTGGCCTTTCATCTGTCGACAGGAAACCGCCTCCGTGATGGCCGCTTCTCTCGGGTGCCCTGAGCAATCAACGACCTAGCGAGGTCAAACATTATGTGAAAATGTCAATCAGCAATCATGACGAGGGCCGAGATATCCGTTGGTATTAATCAATGCTGTGTGAATAATAATACGTGATGATTGCTCGCACACTATATCCAAAGCAAGTATTACCTGACGCCTCGGCGCCACAACAAGAATAACTCGTGATACCTTCAGAGGGGGAGAAGAAAGATTCGTCTCCAAGACTCGACCTCCCACCCCTCGTCTGTCAATCATTCACATGCCGTACCTAAATATCAGGGACTGTACGTGAAACTAAATATAAAAAAGGACTTGGTCCCTATCAAGATTTGGAGCCATTCAGGCTGAAACGAACTTGCCATACCTAGCGCCCTTACGCGTAAAAAGCCTCGAAGCAAAGGCGTGTCCGAGTCTCGTACTTGGAAAAAAAAAAGTGCGAGAGCTGTGCGAGAATTCAAACTCGGTGATCCGATGGAAAACCGCGACTCTATGACTGCTCTCTGAAATAAACCATAGTTAGTTTCCTAGACAACGGTGGCGGCCGTCATACCTGAATGTAGGAATGCCGTCGGACACTTTCTGTGAAGCTTACTATTCACCCGCACTGGGCTCCCAGAGACGAAACAGGAGTTATACTGAGCCACTGGGTATCCGAATGAGATCAGTGAAGTACCAGGTCCAGGAGTATCAAAATTTCCGATACTGCTGGACAGGGAATATTATGCTCGGTTGATATTCACCTACATTGCAGCAGACTTAAGCGGGAAAGCTGGGACTGCTGAGATGGGACGTACTCACATTTTTCCTCGTTGATAGCGATAGACTGACTTTTTGAGCAAGTGTCCCCATCCTAACCGCCTCTGAAGTCCCCATGTTATGTCCGTACATGAAGGAGTGACTAATCAGCGGCCGTTACTCCGGGTGCTTGTGTACCCGTAAGCCTCCAAGACCAAGACGCTAGGTCGACCCTAGGTGTTGTCAAATGTTCTGCGAGGTTCAACCAGTTACTTTGTGTTCAGATGGAGCGTTCGGTCCGAAGACCTTTCGCAAATCATCCCGTTGCTCCTGTGGATTACACCCCGTTATAACCTTAGGAACTATCAGGATCAAACGGAACATGAAATTTGAAGGGTCTATCCCTGAGATCTAAGAAATTTATCCGTTCGTTGTATCCTCGAGACTAGCCTGTTTTAGTGAACATTGTTGAAGTAGGTCAAACACGGTCATGAATATCATACCTTACCGTGAGGCAAACATTCCGTGTCATCCGGACTCATGTCTGCTGTTAAATGCCCCAGTAAGGCTGGCGACGGTAGTGGCGAGCAACTAATTAATCAGGTCGGGCGACGACAGGGACAATGTAAGATAAATGGCTTACGCCGCTGCATCGCTCCCTGCTCGTCGTTCACGAAAACTATTTCCGATCGTCCAAGAGTGGAATGCCGAACGCCCACCAAGTGCCTGATCTCTGTTGAAACGTGATGCGATGCAAACTGTGCATGAGTGGGCAAAAAAGGCGAAGCCATTAGGACTGAAATGTACTTTCCGGGCCACTGACCGTAGTAGGATTCGTGAATGCAGAGAATGCGAGCTCCATACCTCAGACCTGCTGCTTGCGCCTACTCGAGTCCCGAAGTGTCCGGAGTTGCTGAGCACAGCATACTATGATCCGGAACATTCAACTGGCATCTAGGCACATTACTTTCACCGAGAGCGCACCACTCACCTAAAGGGGGTCTGTATTTCCCAGGTCCAGCAAAGTTGAGATTAACTGCGTCTAGTGCACTCTTTCAGACGTCCATGTCGAGGAGTGGCGCTCGAGCCGTACCCGCTCGGCATCAGAGTATGCTAGGAGCTCACAAGGTTATATGAAGCCAAGCCTAAGACCGCTGCCGTGATTTTCCTTCAGGTTAGCTCACTACCGAATTTTTGTGAGTCTCCAATACACGCTTGGCCGATCTGAGGGAGATGAGATGGGCCCGGGATGTTATACGGTCCTTGGTCGCGTTGACCCGAGTGTCCTGCATATGGGTAATAATCGAGTGGCTATATCATTTATCAGTCAGATAGAATCTTCAACCGCCAAGAACTAACACAAGCTCGAGTGCCATTATCTGATTTCCCGTGAATAGAAATCTGTTCAATAGTATTCGATTCCGGACACTCTGAAAAAATACCGCTTTGAGGTATTCTTGGGAATGCAGAAGATTGAAAAAGAGCCTATTTTCCTAGTACACATGTGTGGAACGCTGAGGCGAAAGGTCGGTTGAGGTGATGGCGATGGTTGAGAACGATGAGCGTTTCGTAAGTAATCATACGTGATGCGAATAGCAATGTGCGCAGCGGCTACTGGCCGCCGGGCTAGTAAGGCTGATTATGACTATGTGACATCAGTATCAACAAGAAAGGTATCAAAAAAGTTGCTAGTGGGGTATACTCGCTTGGGAGCAAAGAGGGTAACAGAAAGATCGACCAAAAAGAAGGTAAAGAGGAAACATAATCTAGTAGGAGGCTCAACCATTGAGATCCGTGCCCGAGTGCGGAGCACTCTCACCAGCATGCATGCTATGCCCTTCCCAGCCTGGCATGAAATACTCCGGCTGAGATTGTGAAACGTCGTGCGTCGGATACTGCGTCCATCCGATATCGTTACTGCTTTCCTGGTGAGGAGGATAGTTGTAGACGGGATGCGAGGGGTAAGGGTTAAGATTATGGGCAGGGACGGGATCACGCGATGACGAAGGAACCGGTGGGGAATAATCTTGGGGCTGCGTCTGAGGACGCAACGCCGTGCTAATCCCAAGGGGTCGATATTGCTCAGCCTGATCGGGCACTGCCCCCTGCTCGGCTGCCTGCTGGATGACCTGTTGCTGTTCTTCAACTCCGATGGCGCCAGGCTCCATATCTTCGCCTTCTGGTATGGCCTCGTACTGGACTTCTTCGAGAAGAGTAGCCCCCTCTGGTAATTCCTCCAGTTCCTGATTCCATACCATACTAAATCCTTCCCCCCGAATAGGCTCTTCAATCAGCTGTTCGCCAGCTTGCCCGCGCCACATGTTAACTTCTCTCCTCAGTTCGTCGGCTTCTTCCTTGAGCAAACGCAGCTCTTGCGCAGCAATACTGCGATGTCGATGCGATGCGTGAATATGGGCAATGGCAGAGTTAACAATGTCAAATTTGCTGGGACGACGATGTCGGCCTGACATATTCGGGATGAGCCCCGCCAGATCCTAAAGTTCAAATCTATTCAATAAAAGAGAGGTGAAGACTGAAACGGTATCAGACGCACAGAGAATCTGTCATTCAAGTCCCCTCTACGTCTTCGTTCCGTTTCATTATGTGTGGCTCGACGTGCAGAGTCATTCATCCTTGACATTCGTGAGGTAGGCGAATTCCGGTTCCTGGACGGTTTTGGGGCCTTGCCCGATGCCGGTGCCTTGGACCTGGTAATGGATCCTTCAAGGTCCGTCGAGGATGGTGAGCCACTTGAGGTGTGTGAAGGAGAAGAAGGTATCATGTGGTAACGATGACAGTAAGCTCGAAAATTGATTGCCGCCGAATGCTGTGTTTCACGGTCTAACTGTCAAAACTGGATAAAGCAGCGAGCTGAGATGGCACTCAGCCAAGTACTCTCTAGGCAGCGCTGGTGGAAGGCAAGGTGCGGGTTGCGGAAAATGTAGAGCTGCAAGAACAAAGGAAGACACTTTGTTACCATCGCAACCATTCCAGAATAAGGCCGTAGCTGCGCAACGACTTCGCCGCGTTCCGTGCCTCAAGTTAAAATCCATCAGCACTTGGATGCCCAAAATGAGCGAAAGTTGCTAGGATATTCGAGTGTTGTAAGATAAAGGCCTGTACTCCTACTTTACACGTAAGTACACGCTACATGCACGTTGTCTATAATGAATTTACCTCCCATACGGGCCTCCAACAACATGAAACCAAGTCGTCAAGATCTAGGTGAGAGGAATTGTTCTCCCTTCGCTGATATGGGTTCAAGATTTCTCCAGTATAAGAAACATGGAAATATCCCAAATATCAACCCGCGAGGTGAAAACTTTCGATAAGGGAAATTGAATGGCGATGCGCTTCTTTATATATATCCCCCACCAGATTTGCGCACGGACCATGTAAAATTTTCGTAAAGGCCAATCGGAGTTTGAATTCTTTTTTTGTCCTCACCTCGTTCCGCATTCTCATATCATAGTCAGTCTCTATCCGCTGGGAGCATGGGAGGATTGAAGCGGTCTGAAGCTGTGCATCATTGCTGTCTGTCGCATTCCTTTCTACTGATCATATTAGGTGTCTAATTAGCTTCCGATACAGGTGCGAGAATGTCGTTTTTCCAGTCAATGAAGTTTGTCACGGTTATGAAAGGTACATTACGTTCTCAAAGTCATTGCAAGTCCCACCAATCGTCAGCTAACAACAGCCTCGTTCCCCGTTCGCAACACGGCTAATACCGGGTTCATCTTCATGCCTTGCGATCATGTAGTCGACAAACTCATCGTGCGGGTAACGATTAATAGAAGCTGCCTCATCTCTTGATTCGGTTCGAAGCTGAAAAATGGTTCGCCTCAAACTGAGTAGTCATCACAGGTTTTTTCTTACAGTTCTGTTTCAAAGGTCGTCGCTGATTGATTTCTATCATATAGCTCATCTACCGACCTTCGTTGATCAGTGAAGTTGCGAATTACAAACTACGTAGGCCATGTCTCAAGAATAACACCCCGTTGCCCTGCCATCGGACCCCATTTTCCACTGCACTAACGCCAACGTAATGATTGGAAGACGCTCGATCTTCACAAACCGTAGCAGCATCGTTAGTACTATTCTCATCCGTTTATCGCCGTCTTCATGCTACCTAGTCCATGATCTAGGTGATTATGAATGTCGAGGCTTGATTGACGTAGAATGGCGACCTCTTTTAACGTGATGCTCATTCAACTACCCTTGAGAGCATCCGACCTACTGTGATGGCAAGAATCCGTTCACGAACTTCAGCGTACAGTTGTTACCTGTGAGCCCCACTTGCATGTTTGCGCCTGATTGAACTAATAGTCTTTCGTTTTCTGTTGTGCAGTTTGCGAGCGCTTGAGTATGAGGAGTGATCATATTAAAGTCCGGAGTTATCAATGGCAAATGTGAGTATTGACTACCTCCGAGATCTGGAGGGCTATGTATTAACTTGGCCAGCCAGTGTTCCAAGGAAAAAAGAGCGTCTGCGCATGTTATGATGAAGGCCCTACCCTTCTGTAACGGGAACTCACGGTACTTCACATACACACGACCAGTGTTCGCTGCTTACCCATATGTCACAAGTTGCGGTAGACATCTTTACGACCATATATTTATATTCTAACGTATCTTGAAATAGAACTCTAACGTATGCCGGAGCAAACGTGCCCGCGGCCTGATTTGGGGAAAGGCCTAGACTCTGAGAGACTCTGCCCCGGTCTGATGCTGGTTCTCTTGAATTGCCCAGGTTATAATAACTCATTTAATTTAACAAATGATCGTTCTGAAATCCAATTCCCGGACTTGTCCTGCTTTATACGTCAAGGGGTTAAATTTCGGCACATAATGACATTAGCCTCTTTTCCCAACGTCCGATGTTTTCGTGGAGTCGAAGCTCCACAGCGTAGACCAGAACGGGAAAGATATACCTCAATTCTTTTGTTCCTCGAGGTCATATTAGGAAGAAATAGGGATGGTTCATTGACAAATGACGGGGGTATCTTTATTTGTCTTGAGCACGCGAAATGAAGGAGCGGACGCTGGACGATGTATGCACTTGGAAGCCGCTAATGGGTACGTATTGCCGTTGATGTCTTTCCGCATTGATAGCTGCTTAGAACCATTCCCTCAGCGTCCCCACGAGAAATATCCAGCTCAGCTCAAGAGTTTCATTCCGCTCGTGAAGTCTTCTTGAGAAATCTAAACCTGCGAAAAGAAAAGGAAAAGATATTCGCCCAGCCGTCAGTTTTTCAGAAGTACGTTGTGGCCTTTCCGTTGCCGTACTCAAGTGCTCATAGATCATTGTACGTATCGCCTTTTTCGCTTTTCAACGACAATAGACCTCAATGAACATTGCACCACCTGACATTCACATGACAGCGGGAAGATAACATGTGCGGTTAACTGATGAATTGGAAGCTCACGTACATGTCGGTCATTCGTGTTCACCAAAGTTATCAATTCAACTCTTGTCACTCGAACTCGTCGGGAATCCGTTTCAATGCAGTTTCACCCCGGAGGAATACTAAACGTTGTACTTTACACTCGCACTAGCTTTCCGGGTTTGGTGTCTTCAAGAGACGAGACATCGTTGTTGATACGTATGATTTTTGTCTATCAATTAAATGTCCTTACCAAATGCCTCCACCCAATATTTCCAGACCGGGCCATGTGATACGATAGACGTGTCGGGACGAATGTTCATTCGATACTATGAGCGGTAGAGCCTCTGTTGAGTACGTGTCGTCCGTAACATGCTGCTGCACCGATCACTGAGTCAGGGTTATCTTCTCAGGGACAGAATCGCGTTTCGAACCGCCATCGGCTTGCCTTTTGGACAAACTTCCAGATATATTTGCTAGTAGGTAGATACATATCTTACCCTGCTGCCCCGAACCACGTCAAGGGCAAAATACTGGCTTTTCATTTTAAAGTGATTATCATCCGGGATACGCTCTTATTTGGGTCCCTCAGCTTATCGTGACCTGAACTACATGCACTGTCGGATCTTGGGCTTCACATACATTTTCCCTGTCCTGACGACAATGCGAAAATGCATCCAATTCCGAAGCATGTTATTGTATTCCGCAATGTTTCATTGTCGAATTGAGGTCTCCACGACAAACGTGGGTGTATTTCCTTGCTATTGTTTACCGAAAATGACAAATGATTGGCAGGAACTTCCGTTCGTCATGTCAGCTACTTGTCTTGATTTCCTATCGCACTTCAAGTTCAAGCTCTATCATGGCAGGCAGAAGAACAGGCTTGCTTTTGTGGCTAATGTTTCTGGATGTGTTTAGTTAACAAATGCTGTAAGCTCTTTTCTTTTTATTGGCTCTAGCATAACTCAGGGCTCGTTATATTATTGCTCAGCCTCACGGATAATCAGCATGAATGGTACAGTGACCTTCATTTCACCAGGGTAAGAACCATTAATCTGATAATACCGTGTCGAAGCCATCATTACCGTTGATCATGGGATAAGATGCTACCGATTTTGGAGCTGGGGACACACGGGTCCGCGTCTCTTCAGCCTATAAAGATTGATATCTTCATAGCATCTATCTCCTGCACATACCCAAGCTTAACTGAGGCTCTATCGGTTGGTACGTGACCTTCAGACTTCACATGTCTCCTTACCCTCCTTACCCATCCTTAAAGACTACAAACATGGCTTTGAACACACTCAGCTATGCACTATTGCTGCTCGTCATTTGCGTTGTCTACTTCAGCACCAGAAGATCCGGGAGGTTACCTCCAGGTCCGAAAGGATATCCCATTGTAGGAAACACTTTCCAGCTGGATCCGAATCGACCGTGGCATACTTTCGTTCAATGGAAAAAGGAATACGGTGCGTAGATCGTGTATGTAGCCTACCAATGCTTGCTCATATATACTCCCAGGCGATATTGTGTACTTCCGCCTATTTAACCAAGACGTCATCCTGCTGAACTCGGCAAAGGCCGCTGGTGACCTCCTCGACCGTCGTGCAACTAACTACTCCCAACGACCTCGATCGATCGTCGCCGAATATATGACAGGAGGGATGCTTCTTGTATTGATTAATATCGGAGCAAAGTAGGTCCTCTTGCTCATATGAATCATACATATCGTCTCAATTACGCTCTGCGATATACAGGTGGCGTTCTATGCGTCGTGCAGCTCATGAAGCTCTAAATGTTAGGGCTAGTACTCGTTATTACCCGATGCAGATGCGTGAAGGCATCAGACTCGCAATGGATCTCCTAGAGAGTCCAGAGCATTGCCGTGATCATGTTCATCGGTAAGCCACATCAACTTCAAAAGTTCTGTTCAGACACGAGTAATGATGGTGATACACAGGTTCACCTCGTCGGAAATCGCGTCACTCTTATACAATAATCCACCTATGGAGTCGAGTCAAGACCCCGTCATATCATTCCTCGATAGTTTCATCGAGACAGTGTCAAAGGCTTCCTCACCAGGCACCTATCTTGCCAATCACATACCAATCCTTGAGTTCATTCCTGAGCGCCTAGCGAAATGGAAGCGGCAAAGCAAGAAGATATACGAATACCACGGGGAGAGGTTCCAGAGTTACTTCCGTAACATCAAAGAAAAATTGGTGCGTACGATATCTGTATCCAAGCAGGCAGGATATCTCACATCTCGAACCTTGAAGCTTCGTAAACAAGATGTTGGACCGAGCTTTTGTGCCACCCTTGTGGAAAGTCATGAACGACACGGCTTGGACGACCACTCATCAGCATGGTTGGCTGCGATGCTATAGTATGTGTCTATTTTATTTTGACTGTCATTGTCTCATTTGTACAAATTCTCAGTATGGCAGGATACGAAACGGTTTGATGACAGGTCTATCATTTCAATCGCTCGCTTATAGCGTTCTATGTAGACTGCCAGTACTCTTGGATGGCTAGTACTCGCCATGGTCCGTTTCCCTGAAACTCAATGTAAAGCTCAAGAAGAGCTGGACAGCGTTGTCGGACGGACAAGGATCCCTACCTTAGATGATATGGAAAATCTGCCTTACTTGCGCGCAGTAGTGAAAGAGGTAATGGGGATAGATCTACTTCGGATGATATACTCATGTCTGTCGACAGGCGCTACGGTGGCGTTCTCCAGCTCCCATGGGCGTTTTTCACGCTTCTCTCGAGGTCAGCGTCCTAGTACAACCCGGGAATCTGGCGTTCACTTATCAGGTTACTAGGACGACGTATACGAAGGTTACTTCATTCCCAAAAACAGTTACGTCATACCAAACATACTGTAAGTATCCTTCACCACCTGTAAGAACCTCATTAACCTTGCTACGGCAGAGCAATGAACCATGACGCTGCGACATATGGACCGGATCCAGATGAGTTCCGACCTGAACGATTTCTAAACGATGATGGCACGCATAAACCATCGCCTCCTGATACCAAGGACGAAGGACACTTTTCATTTGGGTTTGGACGGAGGCAAGCACCTTGATTTCTTCTCATCGTTTTCGCCGAGTGAAATGACTATGTACTACAGGATATGCCCGGGTAGACATTTAACATTTAATGCTTTGCTTACCTTTGCTATCGTCCTTTGGGCCATGCATCTTGAGCCTGGTAACGAAGAAGCACTCAGTATAGATGACGAAGGGTCAGGTATTCTCAGGTAAGGACTTTGTCTTCTTGTAAGCTTTCTTTTCTAAATGTCTCGCAGCCGTCCACCTCCATATAAGATCACATCGACACCGCGTTTTCCCGAAGCTCGGGAGCTCCTGAAGCTGGCCAAAGAAGAATGGTCTTGATTGAGTCTCTCACACACAATAATCTACCATATCCGGGCTCAGTGTCTGTCTTGTACTCTAGTGAAGTAACCGAATGATAAATAGCGTCTATAGCAAGAGGGGACGACGGTGTTTGAGCGAAGCAAAGTAGTTCATTGGTGCTCATTTGGTGCCATGACCGTTGACCATTTACTATATCTGGACTGATCAGGTTACCATATGAATATGAAGCCAGGACACCCGTCGTAAGAAGTCACTCTCGCCGCGATGCCACCTACATATCTCAGCATGATCTGCACATCCATTGAAACGTACAAGTTCTGAACCGTGTTCGACATCCGCCGGATAATTCTGTCGATACTCGCATATAGATATATATCCAACATACGGTATATCGGGCTAGAAGCCTGGAAATGGTCTAATGAAAGGCGTGAGAATCGCTAATGTCACCCCAGCGGCCGTCAGAAAGAGGTCCACTAACGTTTCGGATACTGTCGACGGCGACGGCAGTACCTTGAGGCCACAAGCCATAGTTCATGCAGAGGTTCTAAGCTGAACGGTGCCGAGTGGACTATGAAGTAGTGAAGCTGACTGCGAAATGAGCTGGATGTGGCTCAGGCAATATGGATGACGTTCGGAGATGCGGGTTAACCGGCATTCTCCTTGACGACAGCCTTTACGTTCGAACAGAAAGTCCTCTCAATTCTCAACTGATCTCACTTTATCTGCTCATCCTCGTTTCATATCGAAAACTTCCCAAGCACGAATGGCCCCGGAAGACCAAGTATTGATAGTTTTCTCCTTTACGTTGTTTTGCAACCAACTAACTCGTTAGACACAGATTAGGTCGGCACAAGGCGCTTATGCGATAAAAGTGCGTGCTACTCCCAGCGGCCCCAGTAAGCTGTCCCAGAATATTCGACGGGGATGTTGAACACAATACTAATAGATCCTGGATCAAGGTTCGATCTTTCCCTTCACAAATGTAGTCGTATTCAGCCCAAACTTCAGGTGGCGAGCCATGCGCCGTGCCGCACGCGAAGCCTTGAAGATCAGGGCCAGCATGCATATCACTTAATCCAGATGCGCGAGAGCATTCGATTATAATGGATATGTTAAATACTCCCGAAGAAATAAGTCCACATCCATAGGTATATGAGAACTCGTTCTTCGATGATACTCTGTTCAATGACTTTGTGGATAGATTCACGCCGTCTGAAGTTGAAACAACCCGCCTTACGAGCATGTCATCAAAGGACTCATGTAGTTTCTCGATGTTGAAACTGAAGCGGGATCACCGAGTTGGCGAATCACTTCCCATTTCTTGGGCACGTTCCAGAGTTCTTGGTGAAATGGAAGCGAGAAGCCGAACAGAAGCACCATGTTCACCCGAAGAGGTTCATGTAATACTTTCTCCCCATCAAGGAAGCAGTGGTAGGTCTCACTGCTTGGAACGATATTCCCGAATTAACGATTTTCACTGCAACTTTGTACAGAAATGCGAGAGTGGGCCAAGCTTCTGCTCCATTTATTGAATCGCAAGAGTGACGTTCTGAGTAACCTTGAATCATCCTGGTTGGCGGCGATCATCCAGTATGTGGTCAAGTACCGTTCATCACACTACGATAAACACTCCCTAGCAGGATTCAAACAATTAAGTTACTAGCAAAGCTTTATACCAGTAACAGTCTAACTATCTTATATTGGGATGTGGAGCCACATCCCCACCAAACGTCTTTCTGAGGGAAGCCTCCCACCACATAATCAGTTACTTATTTTGGCCATGAGACCCTCCCAGGGCATTTTTTGGGGATGTGGAGTCCATCTATTTTTGTGATGAGCAGGTAGCAACCGAGGATCTGGATACCTGGATGACAATGAATTAAGCAAGCAAGGATGGTAATTAAATTTTTTTCTGTAAGTTGGGTGTGAACTATATAGGTATGTCTCCACCATAATGCTACATTGTGGCCTAAAATCCTTTTTGGCCCAAATTGGAGGTTCCCATGATTTACTTTGTACAAAATTTTTTTCCCTTATTCTAACATCCAATAAGTACTAGGAAACAGCTATAGTCAGTATCTTTTCTTGAAATCCCCTTTTGAAATAAATTGCAAAAAACTGGTATTAGTTTTGAGAAAAGGCTTGCACATTGAGACTCCAGCTGATCAGACTGTCATGATACATACCTCAAAATGCTCTTGTATACTGTCTGAATATGGGGCTATCTCTTGCTAGTCAATAGCTTTAGTTGTTCTCAAGATATGACCTGATCTTTGTTTTACTGCTGCCAATTTTCGAACTTCTACTTATACATGTACATTGGGTCTTCCAGTGATCACAATACCTTGGTGGGTGTTTCAGTGTGCCAGTAGATATCCAATAGTCTGTAAAATAGCTTTAATAGTCAATTGAATCTGTACATAGCTCATAATAAATAGTTTCTTTTCTACTCATATAACTGCCGCCGAATGTCTCATTCGGACGGATCCGCGACGTGACGGATCCTGTGATGGATCCTGTGACGGATCCATCACGCCTCTCTTTTCTACTTACCATAAATAGCAATAGATCTGAGACATTACTAATATATCATTATATTTTTATATATTGTTAATACTATTTATTTTCACATCGGCGCTTATGAACAGACAGTGTCCGTTGCTAAGCGCCGACCAGCGCCTATGAACAGACACTGTCCGTTACTAAGCGCCGACCAGCGCTTTTCAGCTCAGCCGCTCTTTTCCTCTTACCACCACCACGGGCCGCAACGAACGTGAAAGGTACGTCCCTTTTGTTATATCTTATGGCTCCTTTTACTTATATCTTTCTCCTATGACCACCTAGGAGCTACAAGGAGGGTAGAGGAAGCTGGAAGAAGGAGGGAGAGCGGCTGAGGTACAGGGTATAAGGTGCGTGCCAAAACTGACCTTTTTCTCATTCTACTGACCTTCTGGTTTTTTTTACAGCATCCCCGGACCCTCTTACGCTATTTGCTACGCTTACGCCGTCATCCGTCACCACCGAATCCCTCGAAAACTTGCCACCTCGCATACCTGCATCCCAACCAAAGTCAACATATCCGACCACAGCCAACAGCCCAGAAACCACCAGGAAGCTCTCCTGGAGGTTTTCTGGGTCCCTGAACACGTCTACGACGTCGCCGAAGACTCGCGACGTCGTCTTCACCTCGATCTCAATACCGACACCACCCTCTCCTCGTATCCCCGCTTCTGGACTCCATATACAGCACCCGAATACGCCGAACTGTTCGTTCTGGCATTTTTCAGGTCGCTGATTCCATTTCCGGCGTTAACGGATTCCGCCGGAGCCATCTTTGGGTCGTTTGCCGTGGTTTGCACACCCTTTCCTCCTCACCCCTACCTACACGTCCCTAGTGCATCTGGAACCCACCCCATAGCCTCTGAGGACACACAGGATGGCGAATTCGCCATTCTAGTTGTTCCAGAGGCTAAAGAACGAGCTTCTGGGATGCCAGGTTTATAAGGATAGGCAGTGGGTATAAAGTGGAGGCAAGGAGTGGGCTACGAGCACGATGGAGGCATCGTGCAGTAACGCCGACACCACCATCGTGTTCGGAGACGTCGAGAACCCCAGAATTACCATTCTGGGGTCTCTCGGCGCCAGTGTTATCATCGAGCGTGCGTGACTTTACCACCCTATCCTCCTCAATCCTCTTCCCACATACACCCCATCATCCCAGGTCCTCTTCCAGCCTCTGTGAACAGAGGCAATAACGAATTCGTCATCGCCGTCGTTCCAGAGGCTACAGGAAGGTCTCTGAACTTGGGTATACGGTGTAAGAGGAATATGTGCGTAATCCATCCTTCGGAGACGGATTAGGGTTAGGGGTTAGGGGTTAGGGGTTAGGGGTTAGGGGTTAGGGGTTAGGGGCTGTCTC